>LR738715.1:527204397-527330762 GCA_902687465.1 Secale cereale | reverse complement strand
TGGCAACTTTTATCTTCAGTCCCCCACCCCCTAAGTAGGTTATCTTTAGTAAGAATGTTATTTCCAAGTACCAGACAAAGAAATACTTTAACCTTGGGAAGGATTTTAATGTTCCACATGAATTTATGTGGATAATTTATCCCACTTTCAGTAAGATATTTATAATGTGATTTAACATAATGCCATTTTTATTCAAAGTCCACTTAACATCTTTTGATCTATTAAAGCCAGCTCGGCACAATTTAATGCGATCCCAATATTCAAGAGAATCACCATATAGTGTTCTCATAAATGAACACAATCAAGCTCTCCGCTCGCCAATTCACTCATCGGTTTATTTTTCTCAAAACACATATAGAGCCTAGGAAATTTTTCCTTCAAATGTTTATCCCCAACCCACCAATCCTCCACATATCTCACATTTTTTTCATTTCCCACCACAAGTCTACATAACGAAAGGAAATTATCTTGATGTTTAATCAGTTCAGACCAAAACTGAGGATCCGCTTATGACTTATCCCAGCAAGCTATTTATTATTCCGGGTATTTTTTGATAAGCAATTGCTGCCAAAGCCCATCAAAGTTAAAAAATCTCCCATCACCATTTACACAACAAGGCCTTATTCATTAGAGCAAGTTTTGAATACATAAGCCCCCATAACTTTCGGCCTACACACCTCAGACCATTTTACCAGGTGGTACTTTTGCTTATCTTCCTCTTCTTGCCATAACAGTTCCCTGAAGAAATCCATTCTCCTATTTGACCCCAATAGGGAGCCATAGAAGGCATACAGTAAGGAATGTCAATCAAAGAGGATTGAAAAAGAGTTATCCTACCAACACTAGCAAGCAACCTACCTTGCCAATTGCTACATTTTGTCTCCAGCGGGTTTCTAACTCTCATAGGAAGAGAGCCCACCGGACAAATAAAGATTGTAGCAAAAATTTCTGCTTTATTAATGGCATCTCCAAACATAAATAGTTCATTTTAATCCAAGCATTTGCTTACACACAACACAAGTTCCAAAATATGTGCACTATCATAATCATCCTACAATAAAAAATCTGTATCATCTGCATATTGCAGCATGTTAATCCCATTGTCCACATTTTACTCTAAAACTCCTTTAACTAGACCATTTATTATAGCATTATCCAAAAACATGGCTAAAGCATCAGCAGCCAAATAAAAAATGAGGGGGCGCAAGGAATCTCCCTTTCTCAACCCTTTATGTGTAGGAAAAAAGGTCCCAAGTTCTCATTTACTTTTATCCATACATTACCATCCTTTATAGTATGCATAACCGAATCAATCCATTTATCAAGAAACCCTTTTATTTTGAGCATTTACAAAAACAAAGGGCCACTTGACCTTATCACATTTCTTTAAATCCACTTTAAACAACATAGCATTTTGTTTTCGAAATATGTAAGTGACAACCGTGTGGCAGATTGCAAAACTGTCACACGCATCCAACGCCGTCAATTTTGGCCGCCTTCCCGTTCTTCTTCCTTTCCCGCACGCCCTCCCGATCTCCTTCCTTTCCCGTATGTCCTCCCGATTTCCTTCCTTTCGATCATCAGTTACGGCCCCACACGCCTTCCCGATTTTCGGGCAAAAATAATACTTGGATTGGGATTTGATCTCTGGTCTGCAGGTAATCAACGAAGGGAGCTAGCCACCTCACCTATGACACTCATTGTTGAACAATCTAAGGAAAATACTGTTTTGACATGTTTTGCCTTTAATATTTTATCAATGAAAGACTTTTGTTTCACCTATCAAACCTGGCGCATAAACTTTTTCCGTGGTAAATTCTCCATCACCACCATGATAAATGATGCACCACCAACATGATAACTTTTGTATACCACGCGGTACATTATGTGTAAGTAGCATGGTCATAAGAACTGAAGGCGTCATAACTTTGATGAAACCATCGTGGTAACTTTGATCATTGGGAAGAAATTTGTTGAACCCTGCCCCCGGTAATTTCTGTAAATAGCACGATAACATTCACGCTATAGACATGATAATTTAGATAATCGTGGTAACTTTAACCATTGGGGATGAAAAATATGAAAATATACCCGATAATTTATGTGTAAATAGATGGTAAGCGCACATCTGATAACTGAGGTAGAAACACCATGGTAACTTTGACCATATGGTAGATTTTTTTTTAAAGATACTCCGGTATCTTCTGTGTAAATAGCACAATACTATATCTCCTTTCCCTGGTATTTTTATGTGTAAATAGCATCATGATAGGTTACCACTGCGGCTTGATAGGTTACCTAGAATCAGCATGATAACTTCTTGTCCCGGAAAAAAGTTGTTCAAAACATCCCATATATTTGTGTGTGAATAACATGATAATATAAGCACCGCATAACCCATAACTTACATTATAAACATGATGGTAACTTTTTACCAAAGGAAAACAAGTTGTTACAAACATACACTCACCTCGCGGGGCCTCTTAGATGAACACAACACATGGTGTGTCACGGAAAAGCCACATAATGTTTAGTGTCATGAGGGGCATACGTGCTCGTGGGTTGGCCTAGAAAAATGCCCACTTTGACCCGCTATAGGCGTGATAAGTTACGCAAAAACATCGTGGTAATTTTTAACCTATGGAAAAAGTTATCGAAACACACCCAGATTTTTAGGTGTAAGTACCATGATTATATACGAACTGTAGACCCGGTAACTCATGTACAATCCCTCATGGTAACTTTGACCAGGGGCGATGTTGATGTACACATATCCTGAAAACTTATGTGTAAGTACCACGGTATCTTACATATCGAAGACCTTTATAACTTGTGTACAAAACAAAGTGGTAACTTTGAAAGGGGTGTAGTTGTTGAAACATAGTACCTGGTAAGTTGTATGTAAATAGCATGGTAACTTATGCCACACAGCCTGATAACTTGCATGCGAATACCATGGTAACTTTGTCCTGAGGGGAAATCGTGGTAATTTTCTGTACTTTTTTGTAGTAACAAAATTGCAAAAAAAAGGGTCAAAACGATTAGCTCCTTTAGTTTGAGCAACAAATACCTAAGGGTGAGTTGGTTGTGGTGGCGCGCTTTGGTGCCAAGGAGATGTGGGTTCGAATCCCACATGCGCAATATTTTTTTTAACATGTGGTAGACGTGAAGAAGTGGCAGTTTTCTCGGAGGTGGACACGCGAGATGTGCGGAAGAAGCAGGTTTATCGGGTGAGCCTGCGGGGTCGTTCGGGAGAAGGTGGGGTCGAAGGAAAAGAATCGTGTGACACTTTAAAGTGAAAAAAGTAGAGGTGTGACAGTTTTACTTGTATGGCACACATGTGCCATCACAGTCCTTTTGTTTTTTATGTATACTATTTAGGGCTACATGTAAAATCGGAACACCCTCCATGATATACCTGCCTTTTATAAAATCATTTTGTATTGGATAAACAACTCTCCAGCAGCCTCATTTAACCTATTTATGAGAACTTTGGTAAATAAAGCTCACATTAAGTAGAAAAATGGGCCTGAACTTCTGCATCTGATTTGCATCCTTAGTTTCAGGAACAAAAGTAATAATCCCATAGTTAAGCCTAGCTATATCTAAATGTACCGTTACGGAAATCATGAAACGGAGCTTCAAGAGCCATTTTCACCAGATCCCGAAAGCGTTGACTAAACTCGAAGGGCCTGATGGTTTGTTATGAGCCATCAATTTACAGTGGTGTATTACTTACCAAAGTTATTTTTTTTGTATAAGAGGAAATTTTAAAACTTATTAGCGTACAAAGGGTCATGTTTTTGGAAAGGGCTTAGTGAAATCACCGCCAAGATAGCGAGCCCAGCCCAGCGCGTGGCGGCCTAGCCCAAACAGTTCCTCTGATCCGGGCCCTTCGTCGAAAGCCTTGCACCAATCTTGAGGCACCCCCGCTGCCGCCTCTTCTCGCGCGCCGTGCAAAAACAAAACCCTGCCGTCTCCCCCTTCCCCTGCGGCGTATCTAGGGTTTTTTTACCTCCCCGCTCCGCCCGCCCACACGCGCTTCCCAAGAAGGTTCTAGACACTTCCAGTCGGAGGAGGAGCTCACGCCGCAGCAGCAGCCATGGCGTCCACCAAGGTCCAGCGTATCATGACCCAGCCCATCGTACGCTCCCCTATCCCCCCCCGCGCATATGCTCACCTCTTTTTGCATCTATTGTTCCTAACGTTCGGCGCTTTTTTTTCCTGCTGCTGCGATGGTCGGCGAATCCTTGGTGCGCGACGGCAGAATCTCATCTTTCGGTTCCTACAGAGCGTAAGTGTTGGCTGAGGAGAAATAACAGTTCGTCCACTTTTTTTCCGCCTTACGTTTTAGGGTTGCGGACGGTTGGCTTGAGCTAATTTGGTTCTAATTTTGGTCCAGAAAGCGCGCATCCAGATCTGGCTTTTCGAGCAGAAGGATATGCGGATTGAGGGTCGTATCATCGTAAGTTCCTTCACCGATTTCTTGCTCAAGTTGATAGAATTTAGCCTTTTCAATCCCTCTGTGGTCGTACGCATGTATGTTAAGTGTAATGTAACTGTGTATCTGCATACCATGTGGCTTTGATGGTAAATTATTTACATGTGTTACTTGTATCTAAGCAAGTGGGGGTGAATTGATTAATACTCTAATATAATGATAACACTGATAACTTAGCAGAACACATCTGTTTGTTTGTTTTGTTAAAAGCCAACATGAAAATGT
Source organism: Secale cereale (assembly GCA_902687465.1). Taxonomy (NCBI): domain Eukaryota; kingdom Viridiplantae; phylum Streptophyta; class Magnoliopsida; order Poales; family Poaceae; genus Secale; species Secale cereale. The sequence goes on along the minus strand of LR738715.1, from coordinate 527,326,036 downwards.
GTTGGCTTTTTCTCAAGAATTGGTAAACACTTGCGAACAAATCTTGAAGCTTCTGAAAATGATGCTAACTAGCTACTAATAGATTGGTCAAACCTAGCATTTCTTTGTAGTTTCAAGACTTACTTTTTTAGTGTATATCTTTGTAGCACTGAAACCAACCCTAATCTTCACCTTTGAAATCAAGGAACAAGTAGTTATTTGGTTCCTTGTGGAACCACGAGCAAGTAATAGTACTATCCATGTGCCCAATCATAACTTCACCATAGTAGATACTGAAGTGTTTGTAGAAGATATTTTCTTGATGTGTTCCGTTTGGGGCCATAGTGGTCATGGGCATTGTTTTGTGAGTTTTGAAGATCATCGGTGTAGGTTCGTGGTAATTTAATTGCAATGTAGACAAGGAAATAGTAGTTGATGATGGATGTTAAACACTAGTGTGTGTACTCAGTCAATGATATAACAGTTTTATCCTTAGAAGTTAGCTTGTCGTAACTTTTTGCTGAATTCAGGGCCTTCCCATTGTAACTTACTGTTAGGCAAACATTTGTGTTTGGTGTGTCCTGTCTCATGATTTTTTTTATCACTTTATATGTTGTTTTGAATCACCCTCAAAACTTGCAACCCCCCTTTCCTCCCCTGGGTAACAAATACTCCCTCCGTTCCTAAATATAAGTCTTTGTGGAGATTCAACTATGGATTACATACGGAGCAAAATGAATGAATCTACACTCTAAAATGCATCTATATACATCCGTATGTGGTTCATAGTGAAATGTCTACAAAGACTTATATTTAGGAACGGAGGGAGTATGATTCATATCGGTGATTGTGTTTGCACAACGAAGTATATAGTCCAGGGGCCTAAAAATGCCCTTATTTCGGATCACACTAAATTCTTCATCCTACACATTTTCTAGAACTGAAGCATAGGTTGCTTACTAAGGTTATGGTGAGGTTTCTCTCTTGTCATGGTTTGGTGTACTGACAAGTGATAAGCTTACAATGTGACACGCCTATTCTGCTTCAGTTGTGTTTGCATTTCTTTCCAGTTTACATGTTCGAGTTGCATTGTAATAAGTGCCCCACATGGTCTCATGTTTTTTTCAGTATTTTGTCTGTCATATTTTTGTTGCCATATCCCTCGTCAGTTTCTCAGACTTTTGCTTTTGAACCTGTAAGGAAGAACAGATTATTTGGTTGTACATTAGATTTGCTTGTATTAATCATTTCAATGAGACAAAGTTAGTGGTAGTATACCAATGTGACGGAAGAGATGCCATTATGTCAGTGAAGTACTGAAGCGTGCCAATAACAGATTTTACATGTAGTCAAGTTATGATGTCCTTTTTAATTTGCTTGAATGTTTTTTGTACATGTGTGCTTCATTTGGGCCGTATTGAGTAATGCTGTTTTTTTTTACTGTATGTGTGTTCTGCAGGGCTTTGATGAGTACATGAACCTGGTTCTCGAGGATGCTGAGGAAATCAACATTAAGAAGAACACCAGGAAATCGTTGGGTTAGTACATTTGTAGCCAAGCTTTATCGTAACAGCACTAGGGATAAACATTATCTCACAAGTTCTAGTATCTAATATCTATGTTGGAAATTGGCAGGAAGGATACTCTTGAAAGGCGACAACATAACTCTGATGATGAACACGTAAGTGAAAGAGCCATGAACCATTGAATCCATGTTTTTGCTCCTGTAATCGCAAGCAACAAGGCCTCTAAATTCTGCAATCTCTTTTTTGTTGTTGTTGCAGTGGAAAGTGAAGCTTCTCTCTCTAGGATGGCTAGCGTTGTCGTTCCTGTGTCGAGCATTCCTGTGATACTTTGTACTCCACCCAGGCCTATATGCATGTAGCTTGTCGTTGTGGTCACTGAGGATATGTAACTTCTGTTGTCTATCTATGAACCCAGACCCAGTAAACCCATTCTGCCCACTCCGTGCAAGTTGTTTGATCAAGATGATGTGCTTATCGGTTGTGTTTAAGATTGACATGAACAGACCTTGTTGGCTTGTTTGTTGAGTTTATTAGTTACGACTGTATGTTATGTTTTTTTCAACTGCTTATGAGTGGAAACTTGATTTCCCTTGCGCTGAAGGACTGCTAGCTGAAACTGAATTTGCTACCAGATGACTCGGCAAAGTTAATTATCAACATGTATTTATTTGTATAAATTTTATTCTAGGGTACAAAGTTCATTATAAACATAGATTTATCTGTATATTATGATGGGAAAGAACAGAATCGGTTTTAAATTCTTTTCAAAGACTTAAATCAGGAAATATCGATAGCAATTGCACAAGTTCTCCTGTTCATCAGAGATAGCAATGCAAACTCATAATCTCCATTACAGATAATCTGATCTTGCTGGATTCATGAGATCAAACACACATGTAGACAGGTAGGGATACTTTGCTTGTGATGATATGAGATCAAACGTACATTTAGGATCAAAAGAAGAACCACCTGCTCTTGGCTTTGTTCTTCTTGCTCATCATCTCCTTCTCCTTCCTCTTCGTCTCCTCCAGTTCCAGTCTCTCTTCCTCATCGTCCTCGCTACTGGCGCTGCTCTTGTCTTCTTCTTCCTTGTCCTCGGCGTTGCTGTTCTCTTCTTCTTCCTTGTGCTCGGCGTTGCTGGCACCACCGCCGGCAGTGGCGACATCGAGACGCGCGGCGTCCATCGCCCACCGCATCACCTTCTCCACCTCGTCCTCCTCGTCCGATTCCCCTCCCAGATCCTCCAGCCGCACCCTCGTCTCCTTTTCCGGGCAAACCGCGGCGCCTTTCAGCGCCGCGAACCGTGCCTCCATCTCGTCCATCCCGCCGGCTGCAGGGGCGGGGGCACCATCGGGTCGCTTCGGCGCCGGCGGGCGGGACCTGAGCGCGTCGAGGCGGCGGGCGAGGTCGTCGTCCAGTGGACAGGGCCCCTCGTCGTGAGCAAGAGGGTTCGATGCGGCGGAGGACGACGAGGAGACGAGGTGGGAGTTGGCCTGGAGCTTGAGCAGCACGGCGTCTTGCGCCGCCCGGAGCAGCGCTTCCACCTCCGCATCGTCGCCCACCGGCTTCCGGCCGCCGCCGCTCATCGTGGTGGATTTCGCGTGGAAATATTCCCTTCCTCGCCTTGTACAGTCCACTGGGTTCTGCCTTCTGCGTATACTGCTTTCGTGACTAGGGCGAACGGTCCGTGTAAAGCCCAGTCCGTCCCGATCTAGGCCCACCCATTAGTGATCAATTTGTTCTAAAAAACAGTAATTGCTTTCTTTTTATTGGACTAAATGGCACACCTTTGATTCATGGCTAGATAAAATGGCACAAACTGACTTTTTAGATCAATTTTTTTGGTTTGGGCACACACCTAATATTTTTTAGGACGATTTTACCCCTTGATCGATTTGGCCTGTTTACTGGTTCGAGGCAGAACAACGCCGCCTCCTCACTCTCCTTGCCGCTCTCCTCGCCGTGCCTCCTCCTCGGCGCACCGCCCGTCCCATCATTGTCGCATTAAAGTATGGCTCCTCCCCAGCGCTCCGCATGTCTGCCCGTCTCGCCGCTCCGGCCGCACCCTCGCCGGTCGAAAAGAAAAGGCGCCGCCCCTTCAAGTGCCCTGCAGTCAGATACCTGCAGCTCTGACCTCCGCTCGATGCTTGGCACAGCTATCCACGGCGCATCAGCGCGTCCATGTATATGGGTTGAGCTAAAAAACGCTCGCTGTTGGCCGCGCTGGAGCAGCATTTGCGGCTGTAGCTGTGCTCGCTTACTGTCGCTGCTCGCTTCCTGTATATGGGTTGAGCTAAAAAAACGACTGCAGCTTGATTTCAAATCTTGCCAACGCCAAATTTTGTACTAAAAAGAACGATTATAGCTAAAAATTATATGGATTGATGGATTTAGATGTAGCTGCTATCGACGAGACATATGGACTACAGATGCTTGTTTATATGGATGTAATCAAAAATCAGATTGGCTGGTTGTCTTGTCCATACTTTAACTGTCTGTCTCAGTTCCTGGGCTAACTGATGGTTTGAGAAGGTGTGTCGCCTTTTCTCTTCGGTGGGCGAGCGAGTGGCCGGAGCGTGCTGAGACGGGGCAGACAGGTGAAGCTCTGGGGGGGAGGAGAGCGAGGCGGTGGGACGGACAATGCGCCGGGCCACGGCTAGGAGAGCGAGGCGGCAGCACTATTCTGTCTCGCTGTCTCGTATGCCTTTGTTTCAATCGAAACAGATCGAAGGCCCTCGTCAGGTTCGATCGAACAAACCAACCGAAGGGCAAAATCGTCGTACAAAATGTTATGTGCTGGCCCAGACCTAGAATTTTGCTTAAAAGTCAGTTTGTGCCATTTTATCTATTCATGAATCAAAGGTGTGCCATTTAATCCAATAAAAAGAAAGATGTGCTATTGAGTCAAACTACAAGGAAAAGTGTGTCATTTTATCAAATTGCTTTTTAACAGTATTCGTCTCCACCTTTAAGCTTCCCAAAATGGCGGAACCCTAAGCTAATTCCACGCCCCCCACCTCGCGCAGCGCGCATGGACCAGCCGGCGTCGGACGCCGGCGGCTGTCTCGAGGTCCGCCTCTTCTACGTGCGCCTCTCGCCCCGCGGCCCCGGAGCTGCCGCCCTGCCACGGCTCTCGCTGGCCATCCACCACGCCGGGGGCGTGGCCTCCCCCTCCTCGCTCCCTCTCCGCCTCGACCGCCGCGACCCAGTCTCTGGCGAGGCCACCTACGTCTCCACCGCGGCCGCGCGCCTCCCCCCGCCCGCCGCTTCCTTTGAGGTTGCAGACCACCGCGGCGCCGCCCTCCTCCGAGGTTCCCTTCGCCGGTGCCCTGACGCCAAGGCCGATTCCCCCGCCTGGGCGATCGACTTCGTCCCTGCGGATGCAGCGGCGGCCTCAGTCTCAGCCTTTGAGGTCTACGTTGCCGGATACTGCGCAGGGGAGCCCGCCGTCCTCACGCGAGCCTTGCGGTTGGCCACCCCAGAAGAGGCTGCTGTCGGGTTGGTTCGCCGGCGATCAGCGCCTTTGACGGTGAGTTAATCAAAATTCGACAACATTAGTTGCTCCGTCTTACTGAGTAGTACGACCTACAAGGAATATAGCTTTGCTATATGAACAATTGTGACAACAAAAAGGAATCCTAATAATGTACTAGTAATATGCATAGGCTGCAGAATGTGGTTGTGTGCCTACTTGTTTAAGCTATTGATTGGCGATAGGTGACAGGGAAATGCTCTGATAGCCAGATCATGTGTGGACTTCTCTTCCAGTTCTTCCTATATATGCATGTACTGGTGCTCTAGCATTTGGGGGCATAGCCCCAGTCTCACTTTTATCACATAATAGATACAGTAGTGTCTCGTTATTGTAACTGCTTTGCTCGTTCAGGATGTTTGTGGTTGGAAATTCGCCTTGCTTTTCAGCAAACATTTGTCGCCAACTGTGCTATCGCTACGCCCGAAAATGGGAAAGCTGCTTTAGATGTTACACCCTCTCTGTAACTTTCTGTTGTTAACTGATTATGACTGGTATTCTGGTAAAAATGTCTTTTCCTAGACTTTTGAATTTATGTATTTTTGCCTATTGTTGCAAAGTACTCTTGTAGATTTAAAACAATATTTAGAAGTGTCATGCTGATTATTATTTTTAGTATTAGTGTTGTCGGTACATTTGATAAATACGTATATTCTATATGGATGGAAATCCTAGCCACATAGTCGATTATTTATTTCTGGGTTGGCTAGTGTAGCTTGGAGTATTATAAAGTTGAACGTAACTTAATCTTTTTGCCATGTGATCATGCGTTAGATCATACATGTAGATCTCATCTTAAAAAGAGTATCAAGTGGCATATTATGTAGTAAGATAGCCTGATTGCCATGTGCCCCCTCTTCAAAATTGGAGCAAGCAGGTATTCTTATGTTATGGTATATTACCTAACAATGCTACAAAGGTGGCCACATTCACTTTGCAACCAGACTCATGCATATGTTAATAAGGGTTTGAAACTTCAAAGCACGGAGAAACACCTGTTAGCTTAGGTCTACTTTCCATCCGTATCTTGGTAACTTTTTCATAACGTTATCCTTTGATGATTCGTGCGAGTCTGTCAGTGTCAGGTGATGGATAAGCTAGAGCAGGGAGATCTGTCACAGGTACTAGGTGCCATGAATTTTGTTTCAGTCTTGCTGTTTCAGATAATCTTGTTGCGTTCAAGGTTCAGAGACAGTGAGAATTGTTGCTAGGTCAGGTTATTACAACATTTGATGCCGTGTCTATTACTGACATTATCTTGGGGTCTTTGCTTTGTCACACTTCAGTTGGAACAGCATGCTTGGGTGATTCCTAGTTTCTTGTCTATTGAACCGCTAAAACTTCGGTTAGTTAATTAGTGTCTCTTTGGCAGGCTATGTGTGATGAAGACGAGAGTGACATGAACATGGGAACCAGGGCATACCCTGAAGGCTGGTACTCTGATGACGACGACGGGCAACTTACATGGTTCAACGCTGGTGTTAGAGTTGGCGTCGGGATTGGCCTGGGAGTCTGTGTTGGAGTTGGTATAGGCGTTGGGCTCCTCATGAGCTCCTACCAAGCAACGGCCAGGAACCTGAAGAGGCGGTTCTTCTGACACTGTCGCTACAAAGGCACACGGGCTCGGACGGCCAGTAAGTAGAGGCGGCCCATCCGATGATGTTCTGCAGTGAACCAACCGCCGTATGTATAGTTGGTGGATTTGTTGTTCGTTCCATTGTTGCTGGTCGTGTGGAGTTTTTGACTTGTGCTCTCATCTCTGTGTATGTAATCTGTGAAGGTGTCCCTGAACTTGTGGAAGTGACAAAAATGGACTCGGCGTGGAGCAGCCGCACTGTGGCCTTATTTTTTACGCTTCAGAATTGTGCTATAAGTCAATAATGTGTATACAAGTGCGACAGATTTTCGCTATGAGCGAATGTTGTCGGATGTATGTTTCGTCAGTGTTTAGTACTCCCTCCGTTCCTAAATACCGTATAAGTCTTTGTAGAGATTTTATTATGGACCACATATGGATGTATATAGATTCATTTTAGAGTATAGATTCACTCATTTTGCTCTGTATGTGATTCATGATGAAATCTCTACAAAGACTTGTATTTAGGAACGGAGGGAGTAGTAGGTAAAGATTGTTCGTTAGGCACCTTGTCCATGATGAGCCGTTCTGCCTGACAGAACAAAATTGCCAATGTGTTATAGAGGGGAAAAGAACTCTCGGAGAGGGATCATGTACAGTGATTGATAAAACCATTTTATCTTAAATCCCAAATGTAAGACAATAAAAAAATATGTACAATCTTGGTCTTATCCGTAACAATTTATCCCAAAGTATGTGGTGAGAGAAATTGTGTTAAGAAATCATCTTTTAATTAAGAGAAGAGAAACTTTTTTTATGGTTTATCTCTCCTTCATCCAATCATTTATCCTACCTGACATTTCTAACATAGCATCATTGTACACGCTCTAAGTGCAAGAAATAAGGAGTAGGTAATGTCGGCACTGCCTTTCGCACAAGGTCAAGTCCTTACAAACACACCATTTTAGAAAAATAGGATAACGTTCAAAATTGAGTGCCGAAATCTTCTTTCTTCTACATCCATCGCCGACGCGTTATGAGCATAACTTGATGTCGCTTTTAGGTCTATGCCTCGACGAAGTAAACTTTTTGGAACCCATGAAAACCCCTATGAACTCTAGATAGTACAAATATTATAGGTTCACTCCGTTTTGCATATCCTACACTCCCTTCTATTCTTTTTATTCTGCGTACTAGATTGTGTCAAGTCAAACTTTACAAATTTTGACCAAATTTATATTAGAGAGTATCAATATCTACAATACCAAATATATATAGTATGAAACTACATGTCACAATGAATCTAGCAATATTGATTTGGCATTGTGAATGTTGATATTTTTCTATAAATATGGTCAAAGCAGAGATTCGTTGACTTCAGACAAAACTTATATGCAGACTGAAAATGACCGAAGGGAGTACCTAAGAGAGATGTGCCCACTACTTTCTATTTATCTCAGCATGCAACCATTCATGAAAAAGGCGGTGAGGGCGAGGACGGCGCACCCATGTTCTTCTTCTTCGCGCGGAGAGGATGAGCTGATGGCCCGCGCACAGTTTGGCGCGCCCGATCCGGCGGGTTCTTGCGGTAGTGGAGCGGCGGATCGGGGCGGTGGCGCGGCTGGCGGTGGTTTGGGTCTGGCTGAGTCGGAAGGGCCACGGCTGCAGCGCCCGTGCGGTCGTCTTGTACTCTTCTCGGTCTCTGTGTGGCTCGTCGCGGCACTTGCGGGCGTGGCAGCCAGGGTCGCCTTCCTTTTGCCAGCCTCTTCCGGTGGGACGGGCGGCCAGGGATGGCCGGTAGCGTGGGGGCTGTTGGCCAAGTTTCGAATGTAGGGGGTCCGACCCTGCGGAGTTTCAGCACGGCTTCATGTCGACCTCCTCGATCTGGCCGCCGACGAGTTCCGGTCTTCTTCTCGATGATCTCCGCAGTCTGGCACATGATGCTACTGGAGATCTAAAGAGGAATCAATGCGGTCGTGCGCACCCTTCTGGGGCGCGGTGTGAAGCTTCGTCTATTGTTCGGTGATATGGGACATGTCTTCATGTAGATTTCCATGGATCTGACAGAGTTGGAGAATGTCATGGTGGCTGCGATCGAAGGTTGGTTGGTTGTGTTGAATACAACGCAGCACCGGTTCTCCCTGTGTGTCAGGTGCGTGGCGACTCGCAGCAACAGTCTTGGCAAGCGGGGGTGGCAACACAGGTGGACTGCATCTTTTGTGGTGCCTATCGAGTACCGAGCCTTGATTTTCAGGGTGGAAACCCAAGGTCTCACTTTCATTGGTTGTACCTGGCAATTGCCTTGTTGAAGGCATTGTTTTGGAAACTCAGTCTTTCTCCGAGGTGAAAACCCAAGATCTTCGATCGGGCGACGACAACGGTTGTGCATTGTTTCCTTCTTGGAGCGTTGCTTTTGGAGAGCCTAGGTTGTAGTACGGGTGTTGTATTCGGTGGTGGTTAGAGTGCTTCTGTTGCGAGGTGTTGTACATCACGATGGGGTCTTTGTTTTTATTTTCTCTCTTGTTTATTTTGTTCTTCGCTATGTGCATCCCTAATGTCTTTCGATATCTTGTTGGTGTAGAGGTTGGGGGTAATTGGTATCTTCGTGATATTAATATATTCTCTTTGTCGAAAAAAATCATGAAAAAGGATCACCTCAACATGCTACCATGCATGAAAATTTCAACACAATATGCAACCTTGCGTGTGGAAATTATTACACTACTTATATTCCACAAATAATTTTTATTAATAAAATAATCAAATATTCATGTTCCAACTTCATCAAAATATATACTCCCTTTGTCCAAAAATACTAAACGGATCCCGTCCACACATACCTGTCGGAGAAACGTATCAATTTCCCCGACACGTATTTCTGGACGAAGGGAGTAGCAACCAATTCCTGCAACAATCGGGTATCATCTACTTTTTGAGATTTTAATCTCATTTATACGTGAACTAACATGTGGTTGTATGGTTAGGAGGGTGACTGCAACTCAACCCACTAGGGGTTGAATCTCAAGTTTACTGTTCCTGTGTGCCTCGTTAAGGTAGAATATTCACATAGTGGGGGGGGGGTGATGTCCCCATCAAAAGCAGTCCATCTATGGTGGTTGCCTTGATCTTGAAGCGAGTTAAGAGCATCTACAACCAAAGTTGGCATATCTGAGCCCCTATACGACCGTAGACATGCCCGGACGCGTCCGTTGGAACTAACCGGGCACACCTCAAATTTCTTCTCAAGCAACCACAACAGGTATTTTCGATTACCATTACCATACAAACCCATGCAACGATACGATCTACATAAACTACTACTACCAACTACTAAGCTACTCGTCCTTGCTGCCGGAGATGTCGACGAAGTTTGTGCTGGAGATGTCGGCCTCGTGGTCATTGGAGCTCGGCTGCATATCTGACTCATCCTCGCCCTCCTCCTTGAGCTCGGTGAAGAGTTTGTTGATCTTCTCCTTCTACCGGTGGACGATGCGGTGGTTCACTTCCACCTCATGATCAGACATGAAATACTTAAGGAGGGTTTGCTGCTCCGCTAACTCCTCCGCTTGGCCCATCTCGAACTCCACCATGGTGTGGGCCACGTTGAAGCCCGAAGGCACTGTACCTGTCGCCGCCTCATCCTCCGGCTGCTCCTCGAATGCGCCCTCATCCGCTATCTCCGGGTCATCCTCCATGGCAGCGTTGTCCTCCTCCATGGTAGCCTCATCCTCCTCCTCCGGCTCTACTTGCTCCTCCTCTTTCCTCCGGCTCCGGTGAATTCGGAGGCAGGTCGATAGCGACAAGAGCAACGCGCCTAGCCCATATCTCCTCCAGCAGGTGCAACCGGCGCTCTGGCATCAACTTGGCGTAGGTGGTGATCCTCTAGCATGACATGGCTAGCGACTATAGCAAGCGGATGGAAGTTGCCGACACGGGTGGGAGGGAGAGGGGAGGAATGTGGACGGTCTATGGTTGGTGCCCCCGTCCAACTTAAATAGCCGGGCTTGCTCCCTCGGGCTACATGCTAGAACGACATCGCGACACCATAAATGCGTCTGCACTAAGGACCGGAGGAGGCGCACGTTGGACAGTTGATCTATGTGTGTGACCATGTGGGCCCTTATGGTCAGTCCTACGTGGCAGGCACATTCAGGCGTCCCCATATCCGCCCTAGATATGGAGACTGTCGATTAGTCTAGGCGTTTGGGCCATATTTGTGAGATGCGGTTGGGTGGCACTTTCTCGTCAGGACAGTGACCGAGGAGCCTGCTTGGGCGTTTGGGATAGGTATGGGGTTCCAGTTATAGATGCTCTAAATGAGTTTGTACATGTAGTGGTGGTGGTGACGACGGAGTCTATATTGTACTTGGTGTTTCTAATTATTATTATTTTTGCATATGCTTGTGCTTGACAAACATAATCGAGACATCTAATAAAACTGAAGCAAGAAGAAAAAAATGCAGTTGTCCTGACTTTCTTACCTTTATATTGTTTATATGGATGAAAAGTATATCTTTTTTGTAATTTTGCATAGTTCTTACAAAAACTGTAATATATCTTAAATCTAGCATTTTACAAAAGCACACTCTTTTGAAGCTTTGCATAGGTAGACCATCGTAGAATTTTATGCTAAGTGATATTTCTTTTTAAAAGATATTCATTTCATCTGTATAATTCGAAAGCAAAAGGGTATATAAGTCATTAGCCGAGAGTGTAATTATATGAAAGGCGAGTGATATGCGTCGGTCGACTGGCCAACATTTTGGCCAATCACACCACACACCTATGATTAGATTTATTATGGCCACATGATAGCTTTCTTTCCCGAAGTGCTTCGTTAAAAAAGCCATGGCGTTTATCGGTGTCAAAACCGGCAGACCTCGGGGTAGGGGGTCCTGAGCTGTGGATCTCGGATGGATGGTAACAAGAATAGAGAGACGATGTTTTACCTAGGTTCGGGCCCTCTTGATGGAGGTAAAACCCTACATTCTGCTCTTGTTTATATTAATGGAGTTGTATCGAATACAGAGGTGATCTACCTCGATATCGTAATGTGTGGTCTAACTCTAGGGCTAGGTGAATGGTATTGCCTTGATGTACCCTCTATGGGCTAAACCCTTTTGCTTATATACATGCCAGGGAGGGTATCTAGGGTTACATGGTTGGTATCTAGGAGCAAGGCGGCAGTAGAAATCTTGGAGTATACGTCAAGTCTTCGGTGGAGGTGGTATTGATCATGCCTCCTGCGGCCTCCTGAGTCCATCTTGACCACGAATGATGGCCCATTGGCCCAACCCGAGTAACATGGGTCAACTAGGTTAGCACCCCCTAATCCAGGACACCGACAGTAGCCCCCGAACTAGTCTTCTACGCCGATGACAACCTTCTTGATGATAACAACCTCCGATCTGGAGTTCATGGCTCAACAGCCAAGTTCCTTCTTATAATTCTCGGACCACTCCTCTAAAGGAGTGGTGCCAATCGAGGCTCAACCGAACTTGTACCCTACCCGAAGAGGTTGAATAACTTAGCCTCGAAGGCCATCCATCTCGGTGTGAACAGTTCCTCTTAATGTGACAACTTTATTGAAATGGCTCACCCCACGACAGGTCGAGCGTTTACCGATTCCCTCACATCGCGGCCTGAGGCATCCTTTTTACTGGCACATCCCATCAAAGTGAAGATCGTACCCGTTTTCTCAAGGATATCATTATGATTTTCTTCTCCATATGCTTAACGACATCTATGCGAGAAGTGGCGTTTTTATCGGCGCAGTAAAGGGGGACTGTTGGCCTTTCATCGCCCTATAAGGGAAAAAGAGAGGACAACGCAACCGACCACGCTCCCTCCCCGCCTGCTGTTTCGCCTATCTCCAGTGCTTATAATCTCACACTCCCTTCTCCTTTAGTGAGTCCAGCCTCCCTCGCCAGCCATGGTCGACACCCTCAAGGGCCATTGGGGTGGTTCCCCCATGACAGATGGCACCATCCTAGAGCTATGCAGCGCGAGATACTTGTCCGCCAACATCGTCGCCCATGCTCCAGCCGCAGGCCAACAAGTGCCTATTCCCATCATAGGGGAGAGGATGGTCTTCGTCCCCCACCTCATGTTGGGGATCATTGCAGAAAAACAAAAAAATTCCTACGCATCACCAAGATCCATCTGTGGAGTTTACTAGCAACGAGAGGGAGGGAGTGCATCTTTGTCGGTGTACTAAGGTAGGGGTACCTCAGTACCCCAACTTGTGCACGGGCAGTTGCAGCTTCCCGCGGCAGGCTTCACCACACGCTCGCCGGAGACCTTTCTGCTCCTTACTAAACCATTCAAAAACAAAGTATACAAGACAAAAGATCGAGACCCCGGCAAGTGGAGCTTGCCGGGAAGGCCATACCAGGCTCAGGACTACCCCACTAGCACAAGGCCCTGGCAAGAGGAGCTTGCCAGGAAGACTAGAAGACACGCCTCGGCGCTATATGCGCCCCGGCAAGGGCCCGGGGAGCGGCAAGCTCCCGGGCCCGGCAAGATCAAGGCCCCGGCAAGGTGCTTGCCGGGAAGGCTGCGCTGTGTGCCCGCGCTCCAACTCATCGGCCCACGCGTCGCCCTGGGGCCTATCCAGGGACGCGTGGCGGATGGCTGTGCAGCCTGGGGTACACGGTGGCACTCCACGGTGGTGGATCCATCGCCGTGGCGGACGGAGACGCAAGAGCGGGAGCTTTTGGGGTCGACGGCGACGGGCATTAAATGCCCTTGTCCCCCACTGTCAAAGTAGGTATAGACCACTGTTCTGCACTGTAGCTCCACTGTTCCCGCACTGTTACAACTACCACCTCTTTTACGTTTTTACCCCTTTCTCCTACGTTGACACCTGTCGGTGACCCCTTACACTATAAAAGGAGGCCCATGCACAACGTGGAGGGGGTTCGAAACCTAGATCACGCATACGCTCGGTGTAGCTGCTTCTTCAAGCTCCCGAGCTCTCTAACTCAATACACAACCAAGCAGGAGTAGGGTTTTACGCGTCTACCGCGGCCCGAACCTGGGTAAAACTGCCCGCGTGCTCGCTACGATCTGCTCTTCGTGCTCCCTCCGCCCTCGTACCGCACAGACAAGGGGCTCCGGTCCCATAGGTGTTCGTGGCGGACAGTTTCCCCCGACATCTTTGGCGCGCCAGGTAGGGGTCGACATCTGGTGGCGTCGAGGTTGTGCGAACCTGATCCGGCGTTCGCGCGGGCGCATTCTTCATCAACCTCTCCGAATTCGTCAACTTCATCAGCAACAACTCCATGGCCCCGAAGAAGAAGGCTTCGGAGGTCGGAGGCCCGTCTGCGTCTCACCCGCCGCCACCAGAGCCAACGGTGGGCGGGGGAGACGCCGTCGGAAGGGTGGTTGCCGGCGAGGACACTCACGGCGCCACCAGATCCAAGAACAGGACGGACGACCGAACCTCGGTCTCCGTGGACGCGCCGCGTCCATCTCAGCACACGACGACTCAGCAGCGCCATACCACGGGAGGTGGTATCCGCTTGCTGGGGCAAGGCCAAACCGGAGGCTCGCGGGATGCCCCGGACCCCCGTCCGGGCACAAGCAAAGCGAAGGCGCCGGCGCGGGACCCCGCTCCTTCTAACGTCGTTAGAAGTCCGAGCGTATCCCGCTCCTCGCACCGCTCGCCCGCGTTCCCCTCCACTCCAGCAGAAGCGCTCGCAAGGGCGCAACTGCTCCTCGACTTCCCTCCAGCGGCAGACAAGGCCGAGGACTGGAGGGCCACCATCCAGAGCCTGATCGCCTTCGCCAACAACGATTCTCCACAGCAGCCGTCGGCCTCGCGGCCGCGGCAAGCTGAGAAGACGAAGGCCGACGGCGACAAGACCGCCGGGGGTGCGACAAGCGCGCACTCCCCGCAGCGAAAGCAGAAGACGCCGCCCCGCCGGAACAACGCCGACGACGGCTCCACAGCCTCGTCGGACCCGCGGGCCCGCCGGGACCAGCGCCAGGTCCTCGACGACCGGCAACAAGAAGACGCTCGAACCAGAATCGAGCGTCGCCGAGAAGCTCGGCGGCAATGAGACCAGAGAGCTGGGAATGCTGTCGACGCGCACGCGCCCGGTGAACCAGGCGACTTGCCGTACGCGGCAGGCTGCCCTGCGTTCACCCGCGAGCTGCGGCGCGTCCAGTGGCCCAGCATGAAGAATTTTAAACCCGACGTACCGGAGAAGTACGACGGCAAGACGCACCCCTCGGAATTCCTCAGCGTCTACACCATCGCAGTGCAAGCTGCCGGGGGGCGCGACGAGAAGATCTTAGCAAACTACTTCCCGCTCGTGCTTAAGCCGAACGTCCGTTCGTGGCTTATGCACTTGCCGGAAGGTTCTATCTCTTCTTGGGCCGACCTTTGCCACCAGTTTGTTGGCGCCTTCACCGGCGGCCACAAACCTCACGGCCAGGAGAGCGATCTCCACATTCTGGCCCAGAAGGAAGGCGAAACCCTGCGCAAGTACATCCAACGCTTCAGCCGTGTGCAGCACAACATCCCTGATGTCCACCCTGCCGCGGTTATCAGCGCGTTCCACCAGAACGTGCGTAACCGCCGCATGCGTGAAGAGATGGCGATGACCAAGATTCGGGACGTCAGCGAGCTCTACGCTCCGGCTGACAAGTGCGCACGCGCAGAAGAGGGGAGGAGACTCCCCGGAGAGGATGCTGGCGCAGGAGGAAGCGACAGCGACGACGCCGCCCCGGCAAAGAAGAGCCGGCGGCGGAACAACAGAAGGAAGGGCAAGAAAGAGGTGCTTGCCGTCGAGAAGTCCGGCAAGGAGGCCCCCGCCAAGCAAGCGCAGGCTGGCGGCTCCGGCAAGGAGCCTGCCCCTGCAGCGGCGGCCGACAAGCCGGGCAGCTCCGACAAGCAATACTGTAAGATCCACCGCACCAAGGGTCACGATCTCTCCAACTGCAAGCGCATCGAATATCTCGTCGAGCAGCAGAAAGCTGAGTACGAGAGGCGCGACAAGGAGAAGGCCCAAGGTGGCGGGGAAGAGACGAGCAAGAAGCGGCCGTTCAACGGCCGGGGAGGACGCCGCGGTAAGGCCAAGCAGCGGCAAGGAGATCGACCTCCCCGGGGCCGCGACAAGGACGAAGAGGACGACGATGAAGACATGGAGGACGAGGATAACAGCGAGCAGGAGTTCCAGAAGGCCACAGAGGTCCTGTGCGTCGACGGTGGCGCCTCTCTGCACACCTCCCACCGCCAACTAAAGCAGTGGGTGCGTGAGGTGAATGCGGCAGAGCCGCCCGTGGAGTCGCGCAGGCTCCTCAAATGGTCCAGCACGCCCATCATTTTTGATCTTGAGGATCACCCTGACCGCACCACTGCGGTCGGGTGTTTGCCGATGCTGGTCTCGCCCACCATCCGCAACCTCAAGGTCACCAAAATGTTGGTTGACGGCGGGGCCGGGCTAAACTTGATCTCCTCTGCTGTGATCAAGAAACTCCAGATTCCAGATGGCGAGCTCGAAGAAACCGGTTCTTTCCAAGGAATCAACCCGCGAAGGAGCAAGCCCAAGGGAAAGATCACTCTGCCGGTGACCTTTGGCGGGGAGCTCAACTTCAGAACTGAGCGCATCACTTTCGACGTCGCCGATATTCCATTGCCCTACAATGGAATACTTGGCCGTCCTGCCCTCGCCAAGTTCATGGCAGCTTCCCATTATGCTTACAACGTACTCAAGATGCCGGGGCCGATAAGCGTCATCACTGTCCACGGCGACAAGAAGGATGCGTTTGTCTGCGCCGACAAGATCTACCGGGACGCGACAGCTGCGGCCGAGAAGGATACCCTTGCCGCTGAAGCTCCCGGGGGGAAGAAGACGAAGACCAAGTCCGGCAAGTGCTCTGGGACCCACTCCGGCAACCGCACCTCTTCGGAGTGCTGCGCTGCCGTCGAGGACGTTCCATCGAGCTCCACCGGCAAGAGCAAGAAAGGAATGGCCGCTCCTCCGGCAACCAAGAAAGTGTCCGCCAAGGAGGACGGCACTGGTGGTACCTTCACCATCAGTGCCACCCTCGACAGCAAATAGGAAAGCGCGCTCGTTGCCTTCCTGCGGGCGAATGTTGATGTGTTTGCCTGGCAACCATCTGACATCCCCGGTGTTCCCAGGAAGGTGATTGAGCACAAGCTTGCTGTCTGTCCTCATGCGCGGCCCATCAAGCAGAAAGTGAGGAAGCAAGCCGTGGAGCGCCAAGAATTCATCAACGAGGAAATCAAGAAGCTAGAAGCAGCAGGCCTAGTTAGAGGCGTGATCCATCCGACGTGGTTGGCAAACCCGGTCGTCGTGCGCAAGGCCAATGGGAAATGGAGACTGTGTATAGACTTCACCGATGTGAATAAAGCATGTCCCAAGGATCCATTCCCTTTGCCGCGCATTGACCAGATCGTTGATTCCACTGCCGGATGTGAGCTACTCTGTTTTCTTGATGCATACTCAGGCTATCATCAGATTTTCATGGCCAAAGAAGATGAAGAGAAGACTGCATTTATCACTCCATGTGGCACTTATTGCTTTATTCGCATGCCATTTGGATTGAAGAATGCAGGTTCAACCTTTGCAAGGGTAGTATACACTGCTTTCGAGCCACAGATCCACAGAAATGTAGAGGCTTACATGGATGACATCGTGGTGAAGAGCAAGGGCAAGGATACCCTGATCCAAGATTTGGAAGAAACGTTTCAGAACTTGCACAGAATACAGCTCAAGTTGAACCCCGAGAAGTGCGTCTTTGGAGTCCCCTCCGGCAAGCTTCTCGGGTTCTTTGTGTCGCAGAGGGGGATTGAAGCCAACCCCGACAAGATTAAAGCCATTGAGCAGATAGAGGCCCCAAAGCGCGTCAAGGATGTCAGGAGGCTTGCAGGTTGTGTGGCAGCCCTCAGTAGGTTCATTTCAAAGTCTGCAGAACGCGCCCTACCTTTCTTCAAAATCTTGAAGAAGGCAGGTCCCATGAAGTGGACTCCGGAAGCGGAGGCGGCGCTGCAGGATTTGAAACGGTACCTGTCCTCCACTCCAATACTTGTCGCACCTAGACCACAGGAAAAGTTGTTGCTATACTTAGCGGCAACCAACCAGGTGGTTAGTGCTGCGTTAGTAGCGGAGAGGGAGTCCGACGAGGAGTCAGCACCACCGGCAAGCGAATCCAGCGACAAGCAGGGGGCTGCTGCGGCAAGCTCTGGCCCCGACAAGGAAGACTCTGCGCAGGAACAGGATGAGGTGCGGAAGAAGATGGTGCAGCGCCCAGTGTATTTTGTAAGTTCCCTTCTCCAGGGGGCTAGATCAAGGTACTCTGGTGTGCAAAAATTTCTTTTCGGCCTCCTCATGGCCTCGAGAAAGCTGCGCCATTACTTCCAAGCCCATGAGATAACAGTGGTCACTCGCTTTCCGCTGAAGAGGATATTGCACAACCCAGAAGCAACAGGCAGGATCGTTGAGTGGGCACTGGAGCTGTCAAGCTTTGGACTCAAGTTTGAAAGTACTTCAACCATACAGAGCCGAGCTTTGGCAGAATTCATAGCTGAGTGGACCCCAACGCCCGACGAAGAAGTTCAAGAAACAAGTACACCCGTACAAGAAGCAACAAGTGAATGGGTAATGTATTTTGATGGTGCCTTCTCGCTGCAAGGCGCCGGTGCCGGCGTGGTACTCATCGCGCCCACCGGAGAGCACCTCAAATATGTTATCCAGATGCACTTTCCCAGGGAGCAAGCGACAAACAACACCGCAGAATATGAAGGCTTGCTTGCCGGCCTCAGGATTGCGGCCGAACTTGGGATCAGGAAGCTGATTGTGCGTGGAGATTCTCAGTTGGTGGTCCGGCAAGTCAACAAGAGCTATCAGAGCCCTTTGATGGAGGCTTATGTCGATGAAGTGAGGAAGCTTGAGGAGCACTTTGAAGGTCTGCAAATGGAGCACGTCCCGAGAGCTCAAAATGAAATCGCAGATGGCCTTTCAAAGTGTGCTTCGATGAAGTTACCTGTGGAACCAGGGACCTTCTTGCTCAAGCTGACTCAACCATCCGTTACACCATCAATTGGGCAGTGCAAGAAGAGAAAGTTGGTCTCCGGCGACTACTTGCCGGCGGATCTTCCTGAAACCGCCGCCAAGGTCCCCAAGATCAACAACCACAACGCTGAGGAACAGTTTGCTCCTGCAGATCCTCGGGTCTGTACAGTTGAAGCAAGTGTTCCCGACAAGCCTCGCCCTGGCGAGCTTGCCGGGGGGCCTTCAGCTCCGGCGGGACCAGAGGTCCTCGCCGTAGAAGCTGAGGTTCCCGCAGCAGCCCTCGAGCCTTTAGTCCTTGCCGTTGAGCCGCGGGCTCCGGCATGGGCACAGCAGATAGTCCGTTTCCTGCAAACTGGGGAACTTCCCGACGACCCTCAAGAGATAGAGAAGATAACCAGGCAGTCAAGTATGTACCAGTTCGTGGATAACGAGCTGTACAGAAGAAGACTCAATGGTGTCAGGTTGAAGTGCATCTCCAGGGAAGATGGACAGAAGCTGTTGGCAGAAATACACGGAGGCATATGCGGCCACCACATTGGCGCAAGGGCGCTTGCCGGGAAGGCTTTCCGGCAAGGGTTCTTTTGGCAAGAAGCCCTCCAAGATGCAACTGCGCTAGTAACCAAGTGTGAAGCGTGCCAGTTCCATGCAAAGCAAATTCATCAGCCAGCTCAAGCTCTCCAAACAATCCCTTTATCCTGGCCCTTCTCGGTCTGGGGGCTCGATATCCTCGGCCCCTTCCCCCGAGCCATCGGGGGCTTTGAGTACTTGTACGTTGCAATCGACAAGTTCACAAAGTGGCCAGAAGTGGAGCCGGTGAGAAAGGTGACAGCACAGTCAGCAGTCAGGTTCTTCAGGTCGATTGTTTGCCGTTTCGGGATCCCTAACAGGATCATCACCGACAATGGTACACAATTCACTAGTCGCACCTTCATGCAATACGTCCAAGACCTTGGCGCCAAGGTCTGTTTTGCTTCTGTTGCTCAGCCGAGGAGCAACGGTCAAGCAGAGAGGGCCAATGCTGAAGTGCTGCGCGGACTCAAGACAAGAACCTTTGACAGGCTGCGCAAGTGCGGAAGAAATTGGATAGAGGAGCTACCGGCGGCTCTTTGGTCAATCAGAACAACACCAAGTCGAGCCACCGGACAGACACCCTTTGCTCTAGTCTATGGAGCAGAGGCAGTTCTCCCCACGGAACTCGTATACGGATCTCCTCGAGTGCTCGCTTATGATGAGCTCGAGCAAGAGCAGCTGCGACAAGATGATGCACTGCTCCTTGAGGAGGGACGTCTCCAGGCTGCTGTACGAGCTGCTCGATACCAGCAAGCTTTGCGCCGCTATCATAGCCGCAAAGTCAAGGCCAGGAGTCTCGAGGAAGGCGACCTTGTTCTTCGGCGTGTTCAGTCCGCCAAGAATTCCAACAAGTTGACGCCGAAGTGGGAAGGACCTTATCGGGTGAGACAAGTCACGAGGCCCGGCGCTGTCCGCCTCGAGACCGAAGAAGGCTTACCGGTGAGCAACTCCTGGAACATAGAGCATCTTCGCAAGTTTCACCCATGAGGCGCGGTTGCCGTGATCCGCTCCGGCAACCACCTTTTGTACAAGCTTTGCCGCTGTTGCATGTAACCCTTTGTACAAAGCCGGGCGCAGACCCCGTGCATCAGTAAAGTTTCCGTGTTTTGCGCTATTTGCCTTTTGCATGCTTTTCTTTGCTATTTGCATGTGTTATTTGGCAACTTGTGCGATACACAAATCCGGTAAGCATTACAACGCCGAAAGGCCATATACTTGTTTCCCTCTCCCTTTTCTTTCCTCTTAAGCAGAAGGAACGTTCCTCGCGCACAAGTTTGCCGGGGGGGAAGGAGGTGGAGGAGGAACCAAGTGCTGTTCAAGAAAGAGAAGCCTTACCGGGAAGCAAGCAATATATGAAAGCTAAGTTATTAGAATTTGACCAGTTCAAATTTTTAAATTTTAGTTGTCTTCCTTGAACAATCACACTTTGTATGGAAAACCTGTGCGCGGAGGAACCTACCCGTAGCTTGCCGCACCCTTATCTTGTTTTCGAGTTCGCTCAACGATTTAAGTGAGCTGCGACAAGTGTCGCGCCCTTACTTCGTTTCCGAGTACGCTCAGCAAGCTAAGTGCGTTGCGACTAGCTGCGGCAAGGTTGCTTGCCGGTGAGACCTTGGCCAGCAGGCTGCTCAGAGTCCAGCACTCAGCGCTCGCGGCAAAGGCCCCTTGCCGGCGAGCTCCCCGGAAGCGTAGGGTGAAAAACATACAAAGTCAAGGATTAAGACAAGGAAGATAACATTGCACTGATTGATCAAAATGAGATAAATATCTTACAAAGGATAACTTGTCGCGATGGACTAATGAGTTCATGACATAATGTGCAGCAACAAAAAGATAAAGATAGTGGAGGCCTAATCTACGCGGTCGCCCTCCTTCCTGGAGATCTTAGCCACCTTGGCGATGATGTGGGCGACCTGCTCCTTCAGGGCCTCCGTGTTCGCATCAGCCGGCAGGCTGTGAAGAACGTTGGTGAGGTTGATGCCCGGATTGCGGTACACGATCTTCGTCAGCACGCGCTCCAGAGTTCCTGCGCAGAGCAGGCGCGACTCCTCGGCCAGCTGCGCGGGGATTTGGTTCCGGAGACCTGCCAGGGCCGGCGCGATCCCTCTGAAGAAGAGGCTGAGCTTGGCGCTGTGTGGGAGATCCGGATCCGGAGAGTAGATGAGGTGTTCAACTTTCAGCGCCAGCAGCTCCTGGTCAATGTTGGACGCGGAAGATACCAAGTCTTCGGTCCATACCTCAATGGTCTGGCGGAAGAGCTCGGATGCTTTGTTGACGCTGTCCACCAAGATCCGCTCCTTGCGGAGCTCCTCCTTTAGCTTGGTCTCCCGAGCCCGGGCAGCGTCGAGCGAATCCTTCAATGTATTGACCTTCAACTCCAAGTCCTCGATGGAGTCCTTGGCGGCTTTCCACTCGTCGCCCCTCTTAGAAAGGCTCACCTGGAGCTCTGAATTTGTGTGGGCGTCCTTCTCGCGCTCCGTGATAAGCGCGGCAACCTTCTCCGCGCTCACCTTCAGCGCCTTCTCCAGCTGCACGACCTTGGCGGCGAGCTCTTTCTTGGCGTTTTCCGCGGCAACCGCGGCGGCTTTCGCCTCCTTCAATTCCCCGCCAAGGGCCGCCTCGCGAGCGGCAAGGACCTCCTCATGGGAGTCGAGCTCAACCTTCCGCTGCGCGAGCTCTCCTTCTCGCCGGGACAGCTCCACCCCGGCGAGCCTCTGCTGTTCCTCAGCTTCGGCCTTCTCCAGCACCCATTCTTGGTACTCGCTGGCGAGCCGCTCACGCTCCTCCGCCACCTCACGGAGGGCCGCCTGGTGTAATGCCCAGGATGGAGTTATACCTCCTACGTGTCGAGGCACGACTTAAAGGCATAAATCCATCCTAGAATGATCTCAAGTTTGGTATCTTTGCACGACTCATGTAAAAGAGGGATTAAAATGCAAAAGGAGATAGTTGGCTTACACTCGCCACTTCACACAATACATTACATAAGCAAATCATCATTCAGAACATCACAGCCCGACTACGGGTAAGATCCAAAAGAAAGATACCAAAACAACATAAAGCCACAGGTCAGGATCGAATCCTAGTAGAAACCACTACTGAACATCGAAACGTCACAAGCAAACGGTCAAACTCTTCATCGAGCTCCTGGTGAAGCACTGAACCAGCTCCTGCATCGAGCTCGGCTGAACCTGCATCTGGTGTGGTGAAGTAACTGTGAGCCACAGAGGACTCAGCAATCCCGTTCCCGGGTAACAATACTATTTAAGCCTTGGGTGAGGATAAGGCTGAAGAAAAGAATATGAGGTGAAGGAACAAACAAGAGTCTGCAGCAGCAACTAGCACTAACTTACGTAATAGAGAGCGAGAAGAGAAGAGCATCGGTCGAAAGATGATCACGAAGTGATCCTAACTAAAGCCGGTCAAACATAACCCCACCGTGTTCAACTCCCGAATCCCTATTCGGAAATTGACAGTCACGGTACACACGCTGGTAGTGTATTGAATCATTGTGTCAAGTTATCTACAACCGGAATTAACAAGCTCCCATCTGCCACATAACCGCGGGCACGGCTTTCGAAAGTTCAAACCCTGCAGGGGTGTTCCAACTTGACCCATTACAAGCCCACGATCCGCGGAGTCGCAACTCCATATTTGGGAAGACCCGAGTATTCTTGGAATCCCGTGCTCAAGTTAAACCGAACTAAGGTAAGGCTAATCCAGCAAATCCTCCCGGCGTGTCGACACCCTGATAGTAGCCGCGCGTATCTAGGTCTCAGGACACGACCGGATGGGCGATTCTACAGGTATACCAGATACCTCGGGTTGCCCCAAGGCGGCCCTGCAGACTCCCCGTTTGGGACCAACACCATCGGCACTGGCCCCCCCTGCTATGTAGAAATAAAGGATCCTCGAGGGAGCGACCCTCTATGCAAATTTAATTAATTAATTAAGTTGTTATTATGGGCAAATAGTACCAAAAGTTGGGACTTGCTGGAAAAGACTTAGCACTTAGCGGTTTATCAAGGGGGTCCCATACACCCCAACCGTGTTAGGAACGCATAATCAAGGAACATAATACCGGCTTATACGGTTCCTAACGGCAAGAGTGGAACAAAACACCAAGCAAAAGGCTTAGCCTTCCACCCTGCCAATATATAGATGATTTCATTTAGCATTTATATAGTGTGATATAACCCAACCAAACTTCAACATGAAGCAAGCATCTTCAATCTTCACCTGCAACTAACAATGCTATAAGAGGGGCTGAGCGAAGCGTACTTAGCCAAGCAACGGTTTGCGTAGGTAGGGTGGTTAAACATGGCAATGGTTACAAGTAGGAGGCTGACAAGAAAGACATGGGCATCGAGGCAAAACTATAGAGCGATACTCTAGCAAGAGGCAAAAATAGTAATGGTATCCGGGTTCGGTCATCTTGCCTGGGATTCCACAAGGGAGAAGAACGGATCCAAGAAGAAGACGGAGCAACAGACGAGCGAAACCTCACAACTCCGGAACGAAACCGAAGCTAACAAGAGAAGCAACCGGAAAGAAAAGAAACAACACGGTAAACACTCAAGCAAAAACATGGCATACGATGCACAAGCAAGCATGATGCATGTCCGGTTTAATTATGCATGGCATGGCAAAATGCACAAACAAATACTACAAGTTAAGTGGAGCTCAATATGCAACGAGTTGCATATTGACGAAACACCACATATTAATTATTTAGTTGACTCTCATTATTAACAAGACAAGATTAATTGTTGGTTAACATGGCAAGAGGTGAAGCATAAAGTAAACTACACTATTAAGGCATTTTAAATGGGGCCGGAAAAATAACAACAACAAGTCCGGAAAAATCCCCATGAGCATGTTTAAAGATTATAAGCAAACAACAATTAACATTTTAGTGTTGTTAACATGATGCGGATGACATGATCAAGTTTTATGCAAGTTTTATTAAAAGGTTGACTTAAGAGGATAAGAAGCAATTTGTCACCGTGGTGGAACGAAAGGGTGCCACGGCAACGATCCGAAAATGATGCAACGGCATCATATCGGTACCGGTAACTCGGTGAGGGACCGATGCAAAAGATAGATGGCATGAGCGAGTCAAACGAGATGAAAGAGGTGGGGTGATCCCGTTGCCGGGTTCCCACGAGTCGGTGACGAGGCAACCGAGGAACATGACAAAGGTGGAACGGGCACGAAGCACACAAGGGAGGCATTTCATACAACACAACAAGCATGCACGGGTCACGTCTCGGGGTTATACCTTCGAAGCGTTCTCTCTCGAAGCGGTTCGAGAGCGTCGAGGAAGTAGCCGTAGTAGAGGAAGTAGTGGTACACGGGGCGACGGTAGTGGTACACGATCGTAGTGGGAAGTAGTTGTTCCGTTCGTCTTGGCGGTTCCACGACGGCGGTAGTTGTTCACGGTCATCGGTAGTCGTTCGGGTCGTCGTGGACGTAGTGGAACTTGGTCTCGGCGCATCGAAGGGGTACTTGTCGCATCGTCTTGTGTCGTGTAGGCGTACACGGGGCGTTTTGTAGATGTACTCGGGTCGTATACGTAGAGGTACTTGTCTCGAAGAGGTACTTGTTCGGGTCGCCGTATACTCGTTCGGGTCATCTGACAAAACATCAACACAGCCACAATACAAAACAACACTACAGCAACAAAACTACAAAAAAAAAGGAAAACAGCGGGCGACGGAGAGGAGATGGGAGGCCGCGGGGCCGGCGCTGCTGCTGCGTCGGGGCCGACCATGGCGCGGGCAGAGGAGGATCCGCGGAACTCCATGGCGGCGGCAGCAAGGAGGATGGAGACGGAGGGAGGCCGTTGACGAGGGAGCAGAGGCGGCGACGCGGCCGGATCGTCGCTGGCGGACGGAGCAGAGGGGGACGCCCGGCTGGAGGAGGGGTCGGGCCCGGCCGCCGCTCCTGACGAGGGGGCTGCAGGGCGCTGGCGAAGAAGAGGCCTCTTGGCCGCGCGACGGGACTGCAGGGAACCGGGCGCAGAGGATGAGGGCCGCGGAGGAACGGCAAGAGGAGGGCTCGGCCTGGCCGGCGCTGGTAGCCTAGCGGCGAGGCGCAGAAAAGGCCTGCACGGGAGGAAAGCCTGGAGGAGGGAGGAACTTGGTGGCCGGCTGCCGCTCTGCTGGAGATGGAGGGGCGCCGCGGCGAGGCGAGAAGAGGCTCGGCGGCGCGGGCTTCTGGAGAGGAGGAGGGGATCCCCTTGGCGATGCGGGGCGGCACGGCATGGAGGCGAGGGAGAGTTGGGGTGACGAAGGTTCGATGGGTTCGGGCGACGCTCTGGGGGCGAAGGGGAGATCGAAGGGAAAGGCTCGGGGAGAGGGGCTCGATGGGTGGCGGCGGCGGGGTGCAGGGAGCGAGGGAAAGGGCTGCGAGACCGAGCGGTCAGCTAGGGTTACGGTGGGGGTTTTGGGCCAAGGGGAATGGGCCCAAGAGGGAGGAGAGAGGCCTGGTGCAGCTGGGATCTTAGGGAAAAAAACAGAAGGAGTTGGGCCGGCTGGGAGGGAAGAAGGGGGAGGCCCAAGAGGGAGGCTGGCCTCTTCTTTTAATTTATTTCTTCAGCAGAAATAAATAGAGAGGGATTCAAAAATAAAATAAAAGAGGCAAGGAACAGAAAAATAAAATATGGAACATTTTTATAAGGCTTTACGGGATATTACCAACCCAACAAAAATAGTTCCAACACAAGGAAGTGCAAACTAAAACATTTAGCTTGCAAATAAAAGGAGTTTAGATTTTTGGAGAAGCCTCGAAACAACGGAAAGAATTATTTGGCAAGGTTTTTGAAGTAGAAACTCGAAGTGAAAAGACATGGAGAAATTATGCAAGTGTGTTACGGTGAATTCCAACAAAGGGAATATTTTAAATATAGCTCCCTAACTAGTGAGAGGCTTTTATATGTTATAAAGAGAAGTCATCTTCCCTCGATTTAAATGGACCGAAGGTCCACACGAATTATTAGGTTGAGATGCAAAATAAAATATGACATGATGGAAAGATGACATGATGCAATGCAAAAATAAATAACACAAGCTCAAAAGAAACCCACGGGCAACCCGGAACATCTGGAATCTTCTGGAAGCTTCTGGAATCTTCTGGGACGTCAGTCTCGGGCGTCACACCTGGTTGGCGGCGCTGAGCTCCGCCGCGCGCTTCTCCATCTCCGCGGCGGCCTTGGCGGCAAGGGCTTCCCGGGAAGCAAGCTTCGCCTGCCTGGCCCGGTAAAGGGCCAGGAGCTGGTGAAGTAGCTTCTCTTCCTCGGGCCCTTCACTCCCGCCGGGCGCCTCGACAATCTTCAGGCCCGCGGAGGCGAGGACTTCTCCGTCAAACGCCTCGCCCTCCGCGGGAGCTCGCGATGAAGACCCCCAAGGCATCTGGATGAAGACGCCGTTGGGGGCCTCAAGGTAGTAGCCCTGCTCCTTGTCGGCGGAGGGGTCGGCGGCCGGCGCAGCACTCGATGCTCCCGCCGCCTCCGGGTCGGCGGTGCGGTCGCCGTCCCCCTCCCCGGCCGCTGCGTCTGCAGCCGGAGCGGTCTCCTGCGCGGTCGGCTCGGCGGCCTCAGCCATCTCCTCGGTGGCAGGGGCGCCACCGCCGCCGCCCTGCGTGCCCTCCTCGTCCTCGATGTTGATGACTTCAGTCTCCATCGGCTCGGGAGGAGGAGGATCTAAGAAGAAGAAGAAAAATAAGTTCAAGCAAAAATCCAAAAAGAGACGAAGCCAAGAAGACAAATTACAAGACATACCTTGGCGGACGTCCTCAGCGGCGGGCTCCCTCGCCGGGGAGCTCGGCCTTGTCGGAGTGGCTACCCTCGCCGGGCTGCTCGCCCTTGGCGGGGTACTCTGCCTTGGCGGAGCACTCTCCCTTGCCGGAGAGTTCGGCCTTGGCGGGGACGGCGGGGCCTGCGGCTCCTCGATGACGGTCTCCGGGCGCTCTTCCCGCTGTGGCTCCACCTCTGCACAAGTCAAGACAAGAAATGTCAAGATGATGAAAGAAGACAAAATCCCTAAGCGCATCCCGACAAGCGGAAGGATGGACCCCAGACTTACGCTGGGGGCTGCGCTGGGGGACTGCTCCTCGGAGCAGCACTCAGGTCCGGCAGACTCGGCTCCGGCACGTCCCCTGTTGCCGCGGCGGCTGAGTCTTCCGCGACCTCGACCACGGGCGCCTTGGCCTTCTTCGCCGCGCGCTGAACCAAGGTCCTGAAATCAAAGCGACAGACAAAGTCAGCATCAACAATAACCAAGACAAGACTCGAGAAGGCGTAAGATCCTGGATCCTTACTCCTGATCCTCCTCGTCGTCCTTGCTCAAGGCGGAGAAGTCGTACTCCACCGAGGGCGCGTCGGCGCGAGGAGCGGAAGACGAAGATTCCCTCGCGCGCTTGGTGGTCCCTGGGGCTGGGGGCTGCGAAGACCCAGCCCCTGTGGTAGCCGGCGCCCGAGGAGCGGGCGGAGCCGTTGCTCCGCTCCGAGAAGACCCCTGTCGGCTCGGCGCCGGCCTGCGAGGCGCCTCCATCGTGGCCCGCGCGCGGGCCGCCTCCGCTGTGGCTGGTGCGCCGGTCGCCCTTGGCGCGGCTTGGCTCCCCCGGGGAGCTGCCCGGCGAGCTGGTTGTTGCCGGGGCGCTTGCGCCCTCTCTCCCGTCGCCGTCTTGCGGAGACGCTTCGGTGGAGACTGCCTTGGGCTTGCCGGGGGCGGGGAGCTCTCCGACGAGGAGAGGTCGTCGGCGTAGAGCTCCGTAGATCCGCCGGAGTCCTCGGCCTCCTCCTCCTCCTCTTCCCTGGCCGGCTCACTGGGCCCAGCACCCTGCGCTGCGGCCTCTTTTCCCTTGGCGCCTCCGCTCCTCGCGGCGCCTCTGTTCCCTCCGGCGGCACCCTCCATTGCCGCGGCCTCGGCCACGATCCCGTGGATTCCGGAGTGCCTCAGCGAGGGGACCCCGGCGAGCGCGTCGGGAGGGAGCTGCAACAGTCTGCGGATCTCCGCCTCCTCCGCCTGGCTGGACGCATCCGCAGCCTCCGCCTCAGCTGGCGTGTACCCGAAATCTCCTGCCGCTGCGGCTGCAGCGGCCTCTTCAGCCCGAGAAGCCATATAGGCAATCTCCTGGTCGGTGGTGTCCCGCGTGTGCTCCTTGATGTCATTCTTGTTCTTCGCCACCTCCACGAGGTTGTCGTAGAAGTTGAGGACGTCGACGGGCTTGGGCGCAATCCACGTGCGGTCCACGCCGTGCGAATCGCATGCGGGCATCATGGCGAGGAGACGATCCCGGACTGTGCTGATGCAGAGCGGCACTACTCCCCGGGGAGCTCGGAACCACTCAGGGTGTGCCGGGTCGTACTTGAAGAGTTCCCGGACCATCCCCCTCAGCTCCAGCGTCGTGAAGTTGAAGTTTAGCCCGGGGCGCAGCCTCATTATGTCCGCCGGGCCGCCGTACTCCCAGGCCGGCCTCTTCCTGTCTTGGAGAGGGGCGATGCGGCGGCGGAGGAAGTCTGCGCCCACCTCTGCAACGGACAGCTGTGCCACCCGAAGACGAAGAATCCGGACGAGGGCGATGTCGAGCTTGATGTCGTCCGAGTCTAGCTCGCTCCAGTCCCTGCCGCGCACGATGGGCGTTGTGCGCGGCGCGGTGAAAGCTTGCGGCTGGTCTTCGACGACCCAGCACCACTCCGCACGCCACTCCTCCCACTTGCCGCGGAGCTCTCCCGGCAAGTAGGACCCCTTCTTGTTTAAACGGAAAACCCAAGAAATTCCTCCGGAGAGGGGAGCGTCGGCCTCTGCTCTAGGAGTGAAAAAGTGCCTAAAAAGCGCTACGTTGGGCTGTATCCCTATGAAGTTTTCGCACATGTGTGCGAAAACCGCCATGGTGAGGATGGCGTTGGGGGTGAAGTCAAGGAGGTGGAGGCCGTAGGTGTGCATGACATCACAGAAGAAATTTGAGAAAGGAGGGCAAAGACCGCAGTGAAAGAAAGCTGCGAAGAAGTAGTACCCGCCGGGGTAGTTGTCCTTGGCGGCGGCCGGATATGCTCGCGTGCGGGGGTGCGCCTTGGTTTCCTTGGCCCAGAACAAGTAGTACTTGTTCCAGAGCTCCCGCGCGCCGAGCCTCGGCGGGAAGACGAGATGCTGCTTCCGATACGCGGCGAGCTTCGCCGCTTGCTCCGACCTCTCCCTCTTGGTCTTCTCCGCCTTCGCCTTGTCGGTCTTCGGGGCCATGGCGGACGCGGCGGAAGAAGAGGGACGAAGAACTCAGCGACGCCGGAGATGCAGACGGCGGCGGCGGAGGTGTGGAGGCGGAGCGCAAGAGGAATCTCTGGAGGAGGAAGACGATGCAATGAAAGCGCAAGGAGGGGAATCGCTCCTGCTTCCTCTGCTTTTATGGGGAAGTGGGGGGCGTTTCGCCCCTTTCCATTAAGAGATCGTGGGCACGTCCCATCCCACGACGCCGCGATCGACGCGTGCCGTTACAGGGGGATGCGGCGGATACGGAAGTGGATTCGGTGCGCTGTGGGCCGCGTGTGCCCGTGCACTGTTTTGGGCCTGGCCCAACAG
The DNA here is from genome assembly GCA_902687465.1 of Secale cereale. Lineage (NCBI taxonomy): Eukaryota > Viridiplantae > Streptophyta > Magnoliopsida > Poales > Poaceae > Secale > Secale cereale. The sequence goes on along the minus strand of LR738715.1, from coordinate 527,296,232 downwards.
CGCTGGGCACCGTGTGTGGCCCAGGCCCGGGGGCTCCTGTCGGTGTACTAAGGTAGGGGTACCTCAGTACCCCAACTTGTGCACGGGCAGTTGCAGCTTCCCGCGGCAGGCTTCACCACACGCTCGCCGGAGACCTTTCTGCTCCTTACTAAACCATTCAAAAACAAAGTATACAAGACAAAAGATCGAGACCCCGGCAAGTGGAGCTTGCCGGGAAGGCCATACCAGGCTCAGGACTACCCCACTAGCACAAGGCCCTGGCAAGAGGAGCTTGCCAGGAAGACTAGAAGACACGCCTCGGCGCTATATGCGCCCCGGCAAGGGCCCGGGGAGCGGCAAGCTCCCGGGCCCGGCAAGATCAAGGCCCCGGCAAGGTGCTTGCCGGGAAGGCTGCGCTGTGTGCCCGCGCTCCAACTCATCGGCCCACGCGTCGCCCTGGGGCCTATCCAGGGACGCGTGGCGGATGGCTGTGCAGCCTGGGGTACACGGTGGCACTCCACGGTGGTGGATCCATCGCCGTGGCGGACGGAGACGCAAGAGCGGGAGCTTTTGGGGTCGACGGCGACGGGCATTAAATGCCCTTGTCCCCCACTGTCAAAGTAGGTATAGACCACTGTTCTGCACTGTAGCTCCACTGTTCCCGCACTGTTACAACTACCACCTCTTTTACGTTTTTACCCCTTTCTCCTACGTTGACACCTGTCGGTGACCCCTTACACTATAAAAGGAGGCCCATGCACAACGTGGAGGGGGTTCGAAACCTAGATCACGCATACGCTCGGTGTAGCTGCTTCTTCAAGCTCCCGAGCTCTCTAACTCAATACACAACCAAGCAGGAGTAGGGTTTTACGCGTCTACCGCGGCCCGAACCTGGGTAAAACTGCCCGCGTGCTCGCTACGATCTGCTCTTCGCGCTCCCTCCGCCCTCGTACCGCACAGACAAGGGGCTCCGGTCCCATAGGTGTTCGTGGCGGACAGTTTCCCCCGACAATCTTCATACCCATGAAGATAACAATGCGGAAGCGTTACAAGAACGCGGTTGGTGGAGTCGTACACCCATCGATTTAGATCGCGGTTGATTCCGATCTAAGCGCCGAACAACGGCGCCTCCGCGTTCAACACACGTACAGCTTGGGGACGTCTCCTCCTTCTTGATCCAGCAAGGGGGGAGGAGAAGTTGGGGAAGAGCTCCAGTAGCATGACGGCGTGGTGGTGGAGCTTACAGTTCTCCGGCAGGGCTTCGACAAGCTCTACGGAGGAAGAGGAGGAGTTGGGAGGGGAAGAGGGCTGCGCCAGGGAAGGGGTGCGGCTGCCCTCTCTCTCCCTCACTATATATAGGGGGAAGGGGGGAGGCGGAGGCACCCTAGGGTTTCCCTAGGGGATGGGCGGCGGCCACAGGGGAAACCCTAGATGGGTTTGGGCGCCCCCACACCTAGGAAACTTGCCCCCAAGCCGGGAGGGGCGGCTGCCCTAGGGGAGGCGCCCCCACCTCTCCAGGTTACGTGAGATGGGGTGGCAGGGGCGCTCAGCCCCTTAGTGGGCTGATGTGCCCCCTCCCCTTGGCCCATAAGGCCCCCAACGCTTGCCGGGGCCTCCGAAACCACTTTCGGACACGCTGGTCGTCACCCGGTACCCCGGAACAATTCCAGACTCCAATACCCTTCGTCCAATATATCGATCTTCACCTCCGGACCATTTTGGAGTTACTCGTCACGTTCGGGATCTCATTCGTGACTCGAAACAACATTCGGTAACCACATACTATTCCCATAACAACTCTAGCATCACCGAACCTTAAGTGTGTAGACCCTACGGGTTCGGCAACCATGCAGACATGACCGAGATACCTCTCTGGCCAATAACCAATAGAGGGATCTGGATACCCATATTGGCTCCCACATGTTCCATGATGATCTCATCCAATGAACCACGATGTCGGGGATTCAATCAATCCCATATACAACTCCCTTTATCTACCGGTATAGTACTTGCCCGAGATTCGATCGTCGGTATACCGATACCTTGTTCAATCTTGTTACGGTAAGTCTCTTTACTCGTTCCGTAACACATCATCCCGTGACCAACCCCTTAGTCACATTGAGCTCATTACGATGATGTCTTACCAAGTGGGCCCAGAGATACCTCTCCGTCATACGGAGTGACAAATCCCAGTCTCGATTCGTGCCAACCCAACAAATACTTTTCGGGATACACGTAGTGTACCTTTATAGCCACCCAGTTACGTTGTGAGGTTTGGCACACCCAAAGTACTCCTACAGTATCCGGGAGTTGCACAATCTCATGGTCTAAGGAAAGGATACTTGATATTGGAAAAGCTTTAGCATACGAACTACACGATCTTGTGCTAGGCTTATGATTGGGTCTTGTCCATCACATCATTCTCCTAATGATGTGATTCCGTTATCAATGACATCCAATGTCCATGGTCAGGAAACCGTAACCATCTATTGATCAACGAGCTAGTCAACTAGAGGCTCTCTAGGGACATGTTGTGGTCTATGTATTCACACATGTATTACTGTTTCCGGATAATACAGTTAAAGCATGAACAATAGACAATTATCATGAACAAGGAAATATAATAATAACCATTTTATTATTGCCTCTAGGGCATATTTCCAACAGTCTCCCACTTGCACTAGAGTCAATAACCTAGTTACATTGTGATGAATCGAACACCCATGGAGTTCTAGTGTTGATCATGTTTTGCTCGTGGAAGAGGTTTAGTCAATGGATCTGCGACATTCAGATCCGTATGCACTTTACAAATATCTATGTCTCCATCTACACATGTAGATGCCACCATGACGCTTTGCTTGCAACTGCACCAGCTGACTGCCCCACCATTCAAAATATACACGTATCCGGTTTGTGACTTGGAGTCATCCAGATCTGTGTCGAAGCTAGCATCGACGCAACCCTTTACGACGAGCTCTTCGTCACCTCCATAAATGAGAAACATATCCTTAGTCCTTTTCAGGTACTTCAGGATGTTCTTGACCGCTGTCCAGTGTTCCATTCCGGGATCACTTTGGTACCTCCCCACAAAACTTATGGCAAGGTTCACATCAGGTCTGGTACACAACGTGGCATACATAATAAAACCTATGGCCGAGGCATAGGGGATGACACTCATCTTTTCTCTATCTTCTGCCGAGGTCGGGCATTGAGCCGTGCTCAATCTCATACCTTGCAATACAGGCAAGAACCCTTTCTTGGACTGATCCATATTGCACTTCTTCAATATCTTGTCAAGGTATGTGCTTTGTGAAAGACCAATGAGGCGTCCTGATCTATCTCTATATATCTTGATGCCTAATATGTAAGCAGCTTCTCCAAGGTCCTTCATTGAAAAACATTTATTCAAGTAGGCCTTTATGCTTTCCAAGAATGCTACATCATTTCCCATCAGCAATATGTCATCCACATATAATATGAGAAATGCTACAGAGCTCCCACTCACTTTCTTGTCAATACAGGCTTCTCCCCAAGTCTATATAAACCCAAACGCTTTGATCACCTCATCAAAGCGAATGTTCCAACTCCGAGATGCTTGCACCAGCCCATAGATGGAGCGCTGGAGCTTGCATACATTATTAGCATTCTTAGGATCGACAAAACCTTCCGGCTGCATCATATACAGTTCTTCCTTAAGGAAGCCGTTAAGGAATGCCATTTTGACATCCATTTGCCATATCTCATAATCATAGAATACAACAATTTCTAACATGATTCGGACGGACTTCAGCATCGCTACGGGAGAGAAAGTCTCGGCATAGTCAATTCCTTGAACTTGTCGATAACCTTTAGCGACAAGCCGAGCCTTATAGATGGTCACATTTCCATCCGCGTCAGTCTTCTTCTTAAAGATCCATTTATTTTCTATGGCTTGCCGATCATCGGGCAAATCAACCAAAGTCCATACTTTGTTATCATACATGGATCTTATCTCGGATTTCATGGCTTCAAGCCATTTGTTGCAATCCAGTCCCGCCATCACTTCTTCATAGTTCGAAGGTTCACCGTTGTCTAACAACATGATTTCCAGGACAGGGTTGCCGTACCACTCAGGTGCAAATCGTGTCCTTGTGGACCTACGAAGCTCAGCAGTAACTTGGTCCGAAGTTTCATGATCATTATCATTAACTTCCTCTCTAGTCGGTGCATGCACCACAGAAACATCTTCCCGCACTGCACTACTTTCCGGTTCGAGAGGGGCGACAATCACCTCATCAAGTTCCACTTTCCTCCCACTTACTTCTTTCGAGAGAAACTCTTTCTCCAGAAAGGATCCATTCTAGGCAACAAAGACCTTGCCTTCGGATCTGAGGTAGAAGGTATACCCAATAGTTCCTTTAGGGTATCCTATGTAGACGCATTTTTCCGATTTGGGTTCGAGCTTTTCAGGTTGAAGTTTCTTGAAATAAGTATCGCATCCCCAAACTTTTAGAAACGACAACTTAGGTTTCTTCCCAAACCATAGTTCATACGATGTCGATTCAACGGATTTAGGCGGTGACCTATTTAAAGTGGACGCGCCAGTTTCTAAAGCATAACCCCAAAATGATAGCGGTAAGTCGGTAAGATACATCATGGATCGCACCATGTCCAACAGAGTGCGATTACGACTTTCGGACACTCCGTTACGCTGAGGTGTTCCAGGCGGCGTCAATTGTGAAACACTTCCACATTTCCTTAGGTGCGTGCCAAATTCGTGACTTAAATATTCTCCTCCACGATCTGATCGTAAGAACTTTATTTTTCTGTCACGTTGATTCTCAACCTCACTCTGAAATTCCTTGAACTTTTCAAAGGTCTCAGACTTGTGTTTCATCAAGTAGACATACCCATATCTACTTAAGTCATCGGTGAGGGTGAGAACATAACGGTAGCCACCGTGAGCTTCAACACTCATTGGACCGCACACATCAGTATGTATGATTTCCAATAAGTTGGTTGCTCGCTCCATTGTTCCGGAGAACGGAGTCTTGGTCATCTTGATCAAGAGGCATGGTTCGCACGTGTCAAATGATTCATAATCAAGAGACTCCAAAAGTCCATCTGCATGGAGCTTCTTCATACTTTTGACACCAGTATGACAAGGCGGCAGTGCCACAAGTATGTGGGACTGTCATTATCAACCTAACATCTTTTGGCATTCACACTATGAATATGTGTAACATCACGTTCGAGATTCAATAAGAATAAACCATTGACCAGCGGGGCATGACCATAAAACATTTCTCTCATATAAATAGAACAACCATTATTCTCTGATTTAAATGAGTAGCCATCTCGCATTAAACGAGATCCAGATACAATGTTCATGCTCAAAGCTGGTACTAAATAACAATTATTGAGGTTTGAAACTAATCCCAAGGGTAGATGCAGAGGTAGCGTGCCGAGGGCGATCACATCGACCTTGGAACCATTCCCGACACGCATCGTCACCTCATCCTTTGCCAGTCTCCGCTTATTCCGCAGCTCTTGCTTTGAGTTACAAATGTGAGCAACTGCACCGGTATCAAATACCCAAGAGCTACTACGAGCGCTGGTAAGGTACACATCAGTAACATGTATATCACATATACCTTTGACGTTGCCGGCCTTCTTATCTGCTAAGTATTTGGGGCAGTTCCGCTTCCAGTGACCCGTTCCCTTGCAATAAAAGCACTCAGTCTCAGGCTTGGGTCCATTCTTTGGCTTCTTCCCGACAACTGGCTTACCGGGCGCGGCAACTCCTTTGCCGTCCTTCTTGAAGTTCTTCTTACCCTTGCCTTGTCGGATTTAGGGCTCCGCAAAACCCAAGAAGTTCGAACACAGGGGCGTGAACGAAGATCTCTCCCACTCACGTCTACCTAGCGTCTCGCTCTCGTCTCGGTGGGGGGGATTCAAGCACACAACAAACAGAACACACAAGAGTTTATCCAGGTTCGGGCCACCGCGTGGTGTAAGACCCTACTTCCTGCTTTGGTGGATTAGCCTCGGGGGAGCTGGGAAGTGAACTAGTACAAGGGTTCCTGAGCTCAAGAGGCGAGCTCAGGAAGGTCAGGAGGCAAGTGTTCTTGCTCCTTGTGTGGTGGCAGAGTGTATGAGTTGATCCCTTCACAGTGGGAATCCAAGCTACTTATATAGGCGGCCACGGTCCTCTTCCCCTGAAATGTTTACGCGGGAAGGGATCCCACAACGACCATTTTTGAGCGGGAACACAAGGACGTTCCTATCCTGACAAAAGTGGTCTTCGCCTGCAAAAGGATCAGGCGATGACACGATGGTGGGCTGTAATGCCCAGGATGGAGTTATACCTCCTACGTGTCGAGGCACGACTTAAAGGCATAAATCCATCCTAGAATGATCTCAAGTTCGGTAATCTTTGCACAACTCATGTAAAAGAGGGGATAGTAAACTGAAAATAGTTGGCTTACACTCGCCACGTCACAGAATTACAGTACAAGTCTCAAACATCATACATTAAGAACATCACAACCCTCTAAGGGCAAAAGCCAAATGTCAAAGTACCAAACTTAGATAAATAAACCACAGGCGGATCGAATCCTAGTAAGAGACTCCATTACTGATCGTCCGGGTAGCGCACATAGTACCGACTACGCTCCTCGTCGTACTCCCAATCCAGCTCGGTGCCATCACCTGGATAGCTCATAGCTGGACCTGCATCTGATGTGTGAAGTAACTGTGAGCCACAGAGGACTCAGCAATCCCGTTCCCGGGTAACAAGACTATCAAAGCCTTTGGGTGAGGATAAGGCTGAAGAAAAGAAACAGTGTCTGCAGCAGCAACTAGCATCTAGCTTACGTGAGTGAGAGCGAGAAGAGAAACCTCGGCGAGAAGTGATCACGAAGTGATCCTAGCTACAAGCTCACAATCATAACCCCTCCGTGTTCAACTCCCGAATCCCTATTCGGAAATTGACAGTCACGGAACACACGCTGGTAGTGTATTAGAAACATTGTGTCAAGTTATCTACAACCGGAATTAACAAGCTCCCATCTGCCACATAACCGCGGGCACGGCTTTCGAAAGTTCAAACCCTGCAGGGGTGTTCCAACTTGACCCATTACAAGCCCACGATCCGCGGAGTCGCAACTCCAAAGTGGGAAGACCCGAGTATCCTCGGAATCCCGTGCTCAAGATATACCGAGCTAAGGTAAGGCTAATCCAGCAAATCCTCCCGGCGTGTCGACACCCTGATAGTAGCCGCGCGTATCTAAGTCTCAGGACACGACCGGATGGGCGAAGCTACGGGTTTATATCAATCCTCGAGTTCCCTCGTGGTGACCCCGCAGGCTCCCCGTTTCGGACCAACACTCATGAGGAGCACTGGCCCGGGGTGGTTGATTAAGAACTCGGGTTAATTACTCCCTATGCAAGTTATTTAGTTATTAGGCAAATAGTACCAATGTTGGGATTTGCTGGAAAAGACTTAGCACTTAGCGGTTTATTGAGGGGGTCCCATACACCCCAACCGTGTTAGGAACGCATAATCAAGGAACATAACACCGGTTTATACGGTTCCTAACGGCATGAGTGGAACAAATCACCAAGCAAAAGGCTTAGCCTTCCACCCTTGCCAATTTATAGATGATTTCATTTTAAGCATTTATATAGTGTGATATAACCCAACCAAACTTCAACATGGAGCAAGCATCTTCACTTCACCTGCAACTAGCAACGCTATAAGAAGGGCTGAGCGAAGCGTACTTAGCCAAGCAACGGTTTGCATAGGTAGGTTGGTTAAACATGGAAATTGGTTACAAATAGGAGGCTGACAAGAAAATCATGGGCATCGAGGCAAAACTATAGATCGAGACTACTAGCAATAGGCAAAGATAGTAATGTTATCGGGGTTCGGTCATCTTGCCTGAAGAGAAGTCGTTCGGATCGTAAGAAGGGTCCTCATGCTCAACCTCGTTGGAAACCTCGTGCTCAACCTCATACTCGGTCTCAGCTTCCGGCTCTAAACAAAACAATCACACCAAGCACCAATCAACAAGATGCAATGCGCACTCGAAAAACATGAATGCATGATGGTTGCACTAAGGATGCACACGGAGCACGTAAAATATCACTCAAGCAAAACACCTCAAAACAAGCTAACAATCTGATATTATTAATCTACACAGAAAAACAATCAAGTTTGATATAAGATTCGCTGAAATCGGAGTTACGGGCTAAAAGTTATGCCCGAAACAAGATTTGAGCGAAAGCTGAAAATTACAGCATCATAGCAACTTCGGAGCTCAAAATAATTAAGCTACAGCACCCAAAAGCATGGCAAAGGACATGAACACAAACTAGACATATAGTACAACAACTAAGTCCAAAGGTGCACCCCAACGGAGTCACGGATCAATAGCAATGATCTTGGACATATTGAACTTGGCAATAAAATTCTGGCAGCAGAATTTTATTGAAACTTTAGAGCACAAGATAAACATGCTACAGCCACTTAAATGGACATGTGAGGACATGAATGGAAAGACAACAATATATACTACAAGGAACAATCAAAATCTACCCCGAAACTATCATGCTTTGTCCTAGAACATCACACGAACATGGCATCGGAACGTTACAGATTTCAGACTTAGTGAAAAACCACCAAGTCCTAAAACAGCAATATCATCATGGCATATAAAAGAGCATGTTTAAGTCACCTCGAAACTAAACATGGCAAAGGGTAAGCACCTCATCAAAGTACACATGAAGGTGATCCCGAAACACACAAGCATGCATCATGTAGGTAAACACAACGATTGCAACGAGTTCAACAAGATGGCATTTCGTAACAAGTGAAATAACATCACAGCCACATGGCACTTTGCAACGATGATAACAAGGCAATAATAAATCTACCAGGCAACCTATCACAAGCATCACGTAGTTCGTGGCAAGACGAACACGTGGACATGTCATTTGCATCATTCGGACAAACGAGCTAAAAGATATCACATGGCAAAGGTGGCATAAAAATAACACATAGCAGCAGTTTATAACATGATGCACTCTTGCAACAGCAAAACAAGTACCTAGACGATCTCTAACATGCATGACAACAACAGAGGAAACGTAGAGCACATCTCCACGATCGTCTGGACATATTACACGCGCAAAACGGAGCAGCAGGCAAAAAGTTATGCATGGTCAAACATTGCATCAGACAGGTAAAAACTGGACTAGATCTAGGTTTTTTTTTAGCAAAGTCAACCTCAGATCTGGCGGAATGGGCTCGGGCCCAGGCTGAAGAAGAGGGCCGGCGGCGCTGATGCGGCCCGGCGGTGCGGTGCGAGCCAGCCCGCGGAGGCGGCGCGGAGTGGCGGCGGTGTGGGCCTCGGTGGCGCGGGAGGCCCGAGCCGGACCTGGCGGCGGCGAGGCGAGCCCAGGAGGCTGCGGCGGCCTGGTACGGGCGAGGGAGCCCGCGGGGCGCTGGCGAACGGGCCGGAGGGGAGGCGGCCTGGCCCGCAGGGCGGTGCGGTGGTAGGCTGATGCGGGAGCTGGAGGGAGGTCGGCGAGGCGAGGCCGGCCCAGCGAAGGCGAGCTGCGGTGGGCTCTCGGCGGGGATGTGGTCCTGCGAGACCCAGCTGGCGATCTGCGGAGTCGAACGAACGGAGCGGCCGCAGAAGGATCGAAGGGAGGAACGCGATCGACAGGGACGGGCCGGCCCAGCTGTTCGGGCGATGTGGTCCCGATCGCTGGGGAGCCCCGGCGCTGACCTGGATCGGTGGATCCAGTACCTCGGCGGCTGGAACGAGGGGGCTGGATCTGGCTGGTTGGATCGGCTGGATCTGGAAAAAAAAAGAGGAAGGGGATCTAGAGGTAGGGGAAGGAGGTAGGATGCCAAAATAGACCTAGAGGGGACTATATATAGCAGTTTTTGCTAGGGTTTGGAGATTTGGGGGCGCTAGGAGGCCTCCGATCGCGATCCGACGGATCCGATCGCGGGGGTAGTCTAGAAGGGCCTAGGATAAGATAAAAGACTGCAGTAGGGGTGTTTCCGGGACACGAAGTGAAGGCACTTTGGACCCACACGACCAACGGATGGAAAAGTCAACGGAGTCCAAACGAGACGAGATTTGAGAGGCGTGTTGCACACAACAAAACAATAACACAGACAACAACCTCGCGGCACACCGGTAACGTTACACGCCCGAACAACAAAGTAGGCCTACGGGACGTCACAGACACGTGAGGGAGCTCCGGAACGCGAAACGGACAACGGGAAGAAACACGCGGAACCGGATGCAACCGACAACTCAAATGCAATGCGATGCACATGTCTACATGATATGAATGAATGCCACACACTCACACAACAAAACGACGAAAGCCCGAAAGACAAAGAACCCGGAATGGAAATAGAAGAAGCCGGAGATATATTATATACCCAAAAGGGTAAGTATTACATCCGGGGCATTACAAACTCTCCTCTACTACAAAAAGATCTCGTCCCGAGATCTAGGACTGGAAAAAGGAAGGGTACTGGGAACGAAGATGATCTTCTCGTTCCCAGGTAGCTTCTCGGTCGGTGTGATGTGACCACTTGACTTTCAGAAATTTGATGGACTTGTTGCGGGTCTTGCGTTCGGTTTCTTTGAGAATTGCAACTGGATGCTCTCGGTAGGACATGTCTTGTTGAAGATCAATCTCTTCAAACGGAATCATGCGCTCAGGTGCCTTGAAGCATTTGCGAAGTTGAGACACATGGAAGACATCATGAACATTTGCAAAGTTTGAAGGGAGCTCAAGCTGATAGGCTAGGTTGCCTCTTTTGCCAAGAATCTTGAAAGGCCCGACGTATCTAGGAGCAAGTTTTCCTTTGATACCGAATCTTTGGGTTCCTTTCATCGGAGAAACTCGGAGATAGACATGATCACCGATGTCGAAAGCCAAATCACGATGCTTACCGTCATAGTAGCTCTTCTGACGCGACTGAGCGGCCTTGAGATTCTCACGTATGACTTTGCACATTTCTTCGGCTTCTGAGATCAAGTCATTGCCAAGAAGTTGGCGTTCGCCTGTTTCAGACCAGTTGAGAGGGGTACGACACTTTCTGCCATAGAGAATTTCAAACGGTGCTTTGCCTGCACTTGCTTGAAAGCTGTTGTTGTAAGAGAACTCGGCAAATGGAAGGCAGTCTTCCCATTTCATGCCAAAGGAGATGACACAGGCTCTGAGCATGTCTTCTAGAATCTGATTCACACGCTCGACTTGACCACTAGTCTGAGGGTGAAAGGCAGTGCTGAACCTGATCTTAGTGCCCACGGCGGACTGAAAGGAGTCCCAGAACCTTGATGTGAACAAGGTGCCACGGTCTGAGGATATCACTTGAGGAATGCCATGTAGGGACACAATTCTGGAAGTGTACAGCTCTGCAAGTTGAGCTGCATTGATTGATTCTTTGACTGGAAGAAAGTGAGCGACTTTGGTAAGCTTGTCAATCACCACAAAGATAGCATCATTTCCTCGCTTGGATTTAGGAAAGTCAGTGACGAATTCCATTTCAATGTGGTCGAACTTCCACTCGGGAATAGGAAGAGGTTGGAGAAGACCGGCTGGACGTTGATGTTCTGCTTTCACTCTTCTGCATACATCACATTCATTCACGAATTGGGCAATCTCCCTTTTCATGCGTGTCCACCAGTAAGACTGCTTGAGGTCTTGGTACATCTTGGAACTGCCAGGATGAATGGAAAGGAGAGAATCATGAGCTTCTTCCATTATGAGCTTCCTGAGATCACCTTTGGGAACAACGAGTCTGTCCTCGAAGAACAAGGTATCTCTCTCATCAACACGAAAGCACTTGTATTTTGGAGTGCCCTTTGCAATGCCATGTTTCACTTTCTTCACCATCTTATCACTGAGCTGGGCCTCACGGACTTGATCTTCCAAGGTAGGAGCAATTTGGAGATTTGCAAGAAAACCCTGCGGAACAACTTGGAGGTTGAGTTTCCTGAATGCTTCACAAAGCTCAGGCTGGTATGGCTTGATAAGAAGGCTGTTGCAATATGCCTTTCTGCTCAAAGCATCTGCAATCACATTCGCCTTGCCTGGAGTGTATTCAATGCTGGGGTTGTACTCTTGGATCATCTCGACCCAACGAGTCTGACGGAGGTTCAGATGCGGCTGTGTGAAGATGTACTTCAAGCTCTTGTGATCAGTGAAGATGTCGACCTTTCTGCCCAACAACAGATGTCTCCACGTAATCAGAGCATGTACCACAGCTGCTAGCTCGAGATCATGTGTGGGATAGTTCTTCTCACTTGGCTTGAGCTGCCGAGAAGTGTATGCCACAATTCTCTTATCTTGCATAAGCACACCACCAAGACCTTGAAGAGAAGCATCACAGAATACTTCATAGGGCTTGGTTTCATCCGGAGGAGTCAGAACTGGAGCAGAAAGAAGCTTCTCTTTGAGGGTTTTGAATGCCAATTCACACTCTGGAGACCAAAAGTATTTGACATTCTTCTGAAGCAGGTTGGAAAGAGGCTTGGCAATCTTGGAGAAGTTTTCAACAAACCTTCTGCAATAGCTGGCAAGACCCAGAAAACTGCGGAGCTGCTTGACGTTCTGAGGAGCTTCCCAGTTGACAATTGCTTCAACTTTCTCGGGATTAACCACAATACCGTCAGCTGAGATGATGTGGCCCAGGTACAAAACCTTATCGAGCTAGAACTCGCACTTGGAGAACTTGGCATAGAATTTATGCTCTCGGAGTCGATCAAGAACCAGACGCAAGTGCTTTTCGTGATCTTCTTCATTCTTGGAAAACACCAGAATATCATCCAGATACACAAGCACAAACTCGCCAGTATAGGGGTTGAAGATGTAATGCATCATCCTTGAAAAGGTAGGAGGAGCATTGGCGAGACCGAAGGACATGACGGTATACTCGTATGAACCGTAGCTCGTTCTGAAGGCCGTCTTGGGAATGTCTTCCTCGCGAATGCGAATTTGATGGTAGCCCATTCGGAGGTCAAGCTTAGAGAACACTTTAGCTCCTTTGAGCTGCTCAAAGAGTTCATTGATGTTGGGGAGCGGATACTTGTTCTTAATCGTCTTCTTGTTCAATGGCCGGTAGTCAACACAGAGACGCTCCGTGCCATCTTTCTTCTTGACAAATAAGACACCACAGCCCCACGGAGATGTACTCGGTCTGATGAGACCCATACTCTCCTGCTTATCAAGCTGCTTCTTCAATTCCTTCAATTCATCCGGAGAGAGCTTGTACGGACGCCGGCATGCAGGCTCAGTGCCCGGCTCGAGTTCAATGACAAACTCCACCTGACGGTGTGGAGGCATGCCTGGAAGTTCTTCTGGAAAGACGTCTTGATACTCGTTCACCACCGGAATTTGATTTATGGCATTAATTTCGCCCTTATCATTAAGAGAGAAAAGCCGAATAGTATTATCCCTGGAGGCGAAGATAATCACATCTTCATCAGAATGAGTCAACTTGACTTCCTTTTGAGCACAATCAATGTGAGCATCATGCTGAGAAAGCCAATCCATTCCGAGGATGAGGTCGATGTCAGAATTACCAAGAACCACCGGATTAGCCAGAAATCGATAATCACCCATGCGAATAGAAACATCCGGAGCATAGACAGTAGAAGACATACGTCTCCCCGGGGAAATGACTTGCAACCTCTGAGGCAAATTTGAAGTGGCAATATTGTGCTTGGATGCAAATGGTTGAGACATGAAAGAACATGAAGCACCCGAATCAAATAACACTTTAGCTGGAAAAGAGTTAACTGGAAGGTTACCCAAAATGACATCAGAAGAAGCCTCCGCTTGTGCTGCATTCATCAGATTGACCATTGCTGCCTTTGGATCATGCTTGACCATAGCTGAACTCACAGGAGGAGGAGGCGGAAGGCGCCTTGGGTTGTTGCACTTGTTGGAATAATGACCCTTCTGGCCACACTTGTAGCAAGTCACCTCAGAAAGTGGACGGTTAGGAGGAGCATTTAGTCTTGGAGCTTGGAACTGTTGCTTGTACTGCTTGTTGGAGTTGGGTGGGTGGGAGAAACCACGACCACTAGAGTTCTTGTTGTTGGAGTTGTTGTAGTTGTTGGAGTTGTTGTATGGAGCTCGAATCACTGGAGGAGGAGGAAGCCAGAATTTCTGTTGTTTCGCAGCCAACTGAGACGATGAGGAAGAGTGAACATCATCTCGAATTCTCTTCTTAGAAGCCTCCATCTTGAGCTGAGCTGCTTCTTGTTTCAAAGCCATGTTATAGAACTTGTCGAATTCATCGGGCTCGAACAAAGTGAGAGCAAGCTGAAGTTCATCTTTGAGACCTCCACGGAACTGATAGATTTTACTCTTTGCATCAGGAATGTCTTGCTTAGCATAGCGAGCGAGGTTTTGGAACTTGACATTATACTGATAGACTGTCATGGAGCCCTGCTTGAGGTTGCGGAATTGCTCACGCATACCCTCGATGACACTTGTAGGAATGTGGTGCGAGCGGAAATCCTTGCAGAAATTCTCCCAAGAGATCACTTGACCTGGCCTGGAGTCTTTGTACTGCTGCCACCAGTCAGCTGCTTGATCTTTCAGTTGGAAGGCTGCAAACTTCACATAATCATCTTCCTTCACGTTACTGCACTCAAAATGCTTCTTTATGTCGGTCAACCAATCCTCAACATCAAGAGGGTCGACACAGTAACTGAAAGCTTTAGGATTGTTAGCCAGGAACTGGTTGAGAGTAGCATGGTGCTGCTGGAAGAAGTTGCTTTGGTTCCCTGGAACACCCTGATTAGCTTGATTAGCTTGCATCATCTGCATCATCTGCATCATCAACTGAGTGTTCTGAGCTGTAGTCTCTATAATTGCTCTCCAAGCCTCAGGCGGAGGAGGAGGGGAAGGAGGATGCTCTGGGACCTCTTCCACCTCTGGGTTAGCGTTTGGAACCTTTTTCGGAGCCATCCTGTAAGAGATGACCACGAATCAGCAATTGATTGACAAAAGGAATAAGCTGAATCAATGGAATGAATTGCAACAAGTCTTCATAATAATCATTCAAACAATAAGAACGAATGAAATCATCCGAACAAGAGGAACGAATGAATTTCTCAGTTAATTGATAACATCAGTCTTCACGAGAAGCCACATAGGGAACAAAAGGATAAAATAAGTAAACAACAAGGTACGGAAAGGAACAAACTCAAGAGAGGAGTTTCGTTCTAACATCTTTGTGCTGAAAGCATATGAACGCGTTACGAAAAGGTTTTGCAATCCCCGGATCAGCATAGCCAAGGACCCTTTAAGATGCAACTCCTGATAGTAACATCAGTCATATAATCCCTTCACTCAATGTCGAACCCCGAACTCACTAACCTGCATTCGTTGGAAGAATGCCTACGATCTACTGGATAAAACCCACATATAGATTTCCGAAAGATTCCAGTTATGCAATCAGGTGTTGGGGATACACGGGAAGCACCGCGCAATCAACTCTAAACCTACATCCAGGTGTATCCATCCTTCAACACATAACCAGTCTTTCTTGGAAACTGTGTACCTCGGACCTTCGAAAAGCATCCACTATAACAAGCTATGGCAATACTCCCGAACTACCTCCCCAGTACTGGGTGATGTCGGGGTTATCTTGCCACTGGCCGTATAGGGGAGATTTTCGATGTCGGCCGTCTTAAGTATTTAGTACTGCCGCGATATGCTTGTGTCAATGATACCCCGAAGCTCAACTCCTCGGTAACAGGAGGCATCGAGAACAATATCCTTGTCACAAGAACATCGAAACAATCCCAGAATACTCGCGGGATTCCTAAAAAAAAATTTTGTGCAAATTTTGAAGATAGGAGAGACAAGAGTAGCCGTCAGGAGTCCTCACCAGAGAGAAAGGGGATGAGAAGCAAAGAAATCCTACTCTCCGATATAATATAGGACTCAAAAAGTTTTCAGTGTGTGCCTAGACTCGACCGTCAACAGTTCGATCAAACAGTGGGGGCTCCTAGGTCGGAGAAGGCTCTGAATACCAACTTGTAATGCCCAGGATGGAGTTATACCTCCTACGTGTCGAGGCACGACTTAAAGGCATAAATCCATCCTAGAATGATCTCAAGTTCGGTAATCTTTGCACAACTCATGTAAAAGAGGGGATAGTAAACTGAAAATAGTTGGCTTACACTCGCCACGTCACAGAATTACAGTACAAGTCTCAAACATCATACATTAAGAACATCACAACCCTCTAAGGGCAAAAGCCAAATGTCAAAGTACCAAACTTAGATAAATAAACCACAGGCGGATCGAATCCTAGTAAGAGACTCCACTACTGATCGTCCGGGTAGCGCACATAGTACCGACTACGCTCCTCATCGTACTCCCAATCCAGCTCGGTGCCATCACCTGGATAGCTCACAGCTGGACCTGCATCTGATGTGTGAAGTAACTGTGAGCCACAGAGGACTCAACAATCCCGTTCCTGGGTAACAAGACTATCAAAGCCTTTGGGTGAGGATAAGGCTGAAGAAAAGAAACAGTGTCTGCAGCAGCAACTAGCATCTAGCTTACGTGAGTGAGAGCGAGAAGAGAAACCTCGGCGAGAAGTGATCACGAAGTGATCCTAGCTACAAGCTCACAATCATAACCCCTCCGTGTTCAACTCCCGAATCCCTATTCGGAAATTGACAGTCACGGAACACACGCTGGTAGTGTATTAGAAACATTGTGTCAAGTTATCTACAACCGGAATTAACAAGCTCCCATCTGCCACATAACCGCGGGCACGGCTTTCGAAAGTTCAAACCCTGCAGGGGTGTTCCAACTTGACCCATTACAAGCCCACGATCCGCGGAGTCGCAACTCCAAAGTGGAAAGACCCGAGTATCCTCGGAATCCCGTGCTCAAGATATACCGAGCTAAGGTAAGGCTAATCCAGCAAATCCTCCCGGCGTGTCGACACCCTGATAGTAGCCGCGCGTATCTAAGTCTCAGGACACGACCGGATGGGCGAAGCTACGGGTTTATATTAATCCTCGAGTTCCCTCGTGGTGACCCCGCAGGCTCCCCGTTTCGGACCAACACTCATGAGGAGCACTGGCCCGGGGTGGTTGATTAAGAACTCGGGTTAATTACTCCCTATGCAAGTTATTTAGTTATTAGGCAAATAGTACCAATGTTGGGATTTGCTGGAAAAGACTTAGCACTTAGCGGTTTATCGAGGGGGTCCCATACACCCCAACCGTGTTAGGAACGCATAATCAAGGAACATAACACCGGTTTATACGGTTCCTAACGGCATGAGTGGAACAAATCACCAAGCAAAAGGCTTAGCCTTCCACCCATGCCAATATATAGATGATTTCATTTTAAGCATTTATATAGTGTGATATAACCCAACCAAACTTCAACATGGAGCAAGCATCTTCACTTCACCTGCAACTAGCAACGCTATAAGAAGGGCTGAGCGAAGCGCACTTAGCCAAGCAACGGTTTGCATAGGTAGGTTGGTTAAACATGGCAATTGGTTACAAATAGGAGGCTTACAAGAAGATCATGGGCATCGAGGCAAAACTATAGATCAAGACTACTAGCAATAGGCAAAGATAGTAATGTTATCGGGGTTCGGTCATCTTGCCTGAAGAGAAGTCGTTCGGATCGTAAGAAGGGTCCTCGTGCTCAACCTCGTTGGAAACCTCGTGCTCAACCTCGTACTCGGTCTCAGCTTCCGGCTCTAAACAAAACAATCACACCAAGCACCAATCAACAAGATGCAATGCGCACTCGAAAAACATGAATGCATGATGGTTGCACTAAGGATGCACACGGAGCACGTAAAATATCACTCAAGCAAAACACCTCAAAACAAGCTAACAATCTGATATTATTAATCTACACAGAAAAACAATCAAGTTTGATATAAGATTCGCTGAAATCGGAGTTACGGGCTAAAAGTTATGCCCGAAACAAGATTTGAGCGAAAGCTGAAAATTACAGCATCATAGCAACTTCGGAGCTCAAAATAATTAAGCTACAGCACCCAAAAGCATGGGAAAGGACATGAACACAAACTAGACATATAGTACAGCAACTAAGTCCAAAGGTGCACCCCAACGGAGTCACGGATCAATAGCAATGATCTTGGACATATTGAACTTGGCAATAAAATTCTGGCAGCAGAATTTTATTGAAACTTTAGAGCACAAGATAAACATGCTACAGCCACTTAAATGGACATGTGAGGACATGAATGGAAAGACAACAATATATACTACAAGGAACAATCAAAATCCACCCCGAAACTATCATGCTTTGTCCTAGAACATCACACGAACATGGCATCGGAACGTTACAGATTTCAGACTTAGTGAAAAACCACTAAGTCCTAAAACAGCAATATCATCATGGCATATAAAAGAGCATGTTTAAGTCACCTCGAAACTAAACATGGCAAAGGGTAAGCACCTCATCAAAGTACACATGAAGGTGATCCCGAAACACACAAGCATGCATCATGTAGGTAAACACAACGATTGCAACGAGTTCAACAAGATGGCATTTCGTAACAAGTGAAATAACATCACAGCCACATGGAACTTTGCAACGATGATAACAAGGCAATAATAAATCTACCATGCAACCTATCACAAGCATCACGTAGTTCGTGGCAAGACGAACACGTGGACATGTCATTTGCATCATTCGGACAAACGAGCTAAAAGATATCACATGGCAAAGGTGGCATAAAAATAACACATAGCAGCAGTTTATAACATGATGCACTCTTGCAACAGCAAAACAAGTACCTAGACGATCTCTAACATGCATGACAACAACAGAGGAAACGTAGAGCACATCTCCACGAACGTCTGGACATATTACACGCGCAAAACGGAGCAGCAGGCAAAAAGTTATTTATGGTCAAACATTGCATCAGACAGGTAAAAACTGGACTAGATCTAGGTTTTTTTTTTAGCAAAGTCAACCTCAGATCTGGCGGAATGGGCTCGGGCCCAGGCTGAAGAAGAGGGCCGGCGGCGCTGATGCGGCCCGGCGGTGCGGTGCGAGCCGGCCCGCGGAGGCGGCGCGGAGTGGCGGCGGTGTGGGCCTCGGTGGCGCGGGAGGCCCGAGCCGGACCTGGCGGCGGCGAGGCGAGCCCAGGAGGCTGCGGCGGCCTGGTACGGGCGAGGGAGCCCGCGGGGCGCTGGCGAACGGGCCGGAGGGGAGGCGGCCTGGCCCGCAGGGCGGTGCGGTGGTAGGCTGACGCGGGAGCTGGAGGGAGGTCGGCGAGGCGAGGCCGGCCCAGCGAAGGCGAGCTGCGGTGGGCTCTCGGCGGGGATGTGGTCCTGCGAGACCCAGCTGGCGATCTGCGGAGTCGAACGAACGGAGCGGCCGCAGAAGGATCGAAGGGAGGAACGCGATCGGCAGGGACGGGCCGGCCCAGCTGTTCGGGCGATGTGGTCCCGATCGCTGGGGAGCCCCGGCGCTGACCTGGATCGGTGGATCCAGTACCTCGGCGGCTGGAACGAGGGGGCTGGATCTGGCTGGTTGGATCGGCTGGATCTGGAAAAAAGAGAGGAAGGGGATCTAGAGGTAGGGGAAGGAGGTAGGATGCCAAAATAGACCTAGAGGGGACTATATATAGCAGTTTTTGCTAGGGTTTGGAGATTTGGGGGCGCTAGGAGCCCTCCGATCGTGATCCGACGGATCCGATCGCGGGGGTAGTCTAGAAGGGCCTAGGAGAAGATAAAAGACTGCAGTAGGGGTGTTTCCGGGACACGAAGTGAAGGCACTTTGGACCCACACGAGCAACGGATGGAAAAGTCAACAGAGTCCAAACGAGACGAGATTTGAGAGGCGGGTTGCACACAACAAAACAACAACACAGACAACAACCTCGCGGCACACCGGTAACGTTACACGCCCGAACAACAAAGTAGGCCTACGGGACGTCACGGACATGTGAGGGAGCTCCGGAACGCGAAACGGACAACGGGAAGAAACACGCGGAACCGGATGCAACCGACAACTCAAATGCAATGCGATGCACATGTCTACATGATATGAATGAATGCCACACACTCACACAACAAAACGACGAAAGCCCGAAAGACAAAGAACCCGAAATGGAAATAGAAGAAGCCGGAGATATATTATATACCCAAAAGGGAAAGTATTACATCCGGGGCATTACATGGGCTCGTCGGTGACATCCTCCTTGTCGTCCTTGCGGTCTTCAGTCTCGTTGCACCAAAGGGGAAACCTTTGCCCCGCTCCTTGGGAACCAACGGCTGCGCTGTCCTCTTTGCACCGAAATGTCAACTGCGCCACTGGCGGACGCTGGCACCCGCTGGCGCGGTGCGTCAGTGCTGACATCACTGCCTCCTCCTGAGGCAGGCTTTCCCTTGGATTCTCCGCCCCTCCGGAGCACCTTGCTGAGGCTGGTCCCGAGGAGGTCTTGACGTCGTTCTCCTGGCGAGGCTTAGCCCCCTCACGAGGGTCTTGGACAGCTGGTCGATCAGCTGGGCCGTACCAGGCCGATTGTAGGAGTGCGTCGCGGCCCGCAGACAGGCAAGTCTGGGTACCCTGGTTCCCAGGACGCCGACAGTAGCCCCCGGGCCCAAGGTGCGCGCGGAGTTGGCTTTGGGGCGAAGCCTTAGCCGAGGACGAAGCGTCGCGGGCCCAAAAAGGCTGCGGGCCAGGCTGGAGCATGATGGTTGGATGGGACGCGGGCGACTCCTTTTCCCACGTAGTCTTGGTAATCGTGTGACTTGACAACTCCTCGGCGTGGGCGACGAGGCCATCATGGCTGCGCGCGTGTGGCCGCCGGTTGGTCTTCTTGACCTATAAACAGGGGGTGAGGCACCACGCCTCTTACTTGACTGTCGCAGGCCGATCCCTGCTGCTTCCATTACTCCAAGGGCTTCCATGGCGCTGATTCGCAGGTTCTCGGCCGCGGAGAAGAGGAAAAGCCCGGTGGTAGAGCCTGAGCGGCTCCCCCGAAAAAGAGGCGCCATAGCTCTCCGAGTGCGTCCCTAAGACCATCGGACGCCCGCACATGGTGCACATGGGCACCGCCAGGATTTCCGCTTCCCTTGTATGCTCCAGCGGTAGGCAGACGGAGCGGGGGCGGCGACAGGGTGGCGCCATCAGTCGCCTGGAGAGACGGGCGTCTCCTCGCACCCTGCTGCCGTCCCATTCTGAGGACGATGCCCGCGAGTTCATCGTGTGGGTGGGGGCCCCTCCGCATTCATGGATCCTTCTTCCTCCGTTCCTAAGGGAGGTGTTCCCGGCTCGCGGCCGGGTGACGATGGAGCTGAGGCATGAGGGGTGTTGCCTTCCTCCTTCGCATGCCGACGTGGAGGTGATTTCTTCTTACCAGGTCTTCATGACCTGGGGTTGGGGTGTGGTGCGCCGCTCCTGCGCCCCTGCTGGGAGGCACATTCTTAATTTCGCGCTGGATATGACGGGCACGATGACCTTCAAAGTCTTCGGGGCGGTCGGCCACCGGCTGCCATGTGGCGCGGGGAATGGGCTCACCGGCGACCATTCCCCTTGCCGTCAGGGCAGCGAGGTGCTCGCCATTGGCTGCGCCTCTGACTCTCCTGGTAGTAGTTATGCTACCCCTGAGACGGCCTCGAGCTCCGATGAGAGCTACGAGCCGCCAAGTCACCGCCCCTACCGCCGGAGGGAAACGGTGTCTTCCCGGCGTCATTGCTGTTGAAGGAGTTCAAGCCGCGCTCCTCGAGAGTGACCTTCTTAGCTTAGTTCCTCCGGGACACCATGGAAGGCTCCACGAGGGCATGTAAATTCTTGTAATACTTTTGCTATTGCTTGGCGTTATAAACTTATGTCCTGCATGAGACCCTTGTTAGAGCATGACTTTCCCTTCCTTCTGTTCCCGCAGTAGTTTAGGGCCCTACGCCTGCGAGACCCAGTCCCGGGACAAGCCTCAGCCTGCGCTGGTATGCCAGGTCACGATGCCGTTGTCAAGGCCAGGAGGTGAGGGGTCCAGGGTCCAGTAGGAGCCCCCGAGGCGCGATGCTCAAGAGGTCCTCTTGGCGTGCACACAGCCGCCCACCGGTCCATCGGGAAGGGTTTCCATGCCCTAGCGGATTCGTGATCATAGTAGATGGTGGTGTAGGTACGCTAGTAGGTGCGGCGTTGAAAACTTATCTTAGCAATTCCTGTGGTCAGGTGGTGGTGGTAGTTGATTTCCTGTTGCCCTTCCCTTTTTGCATCCAGGCGCCTTCATGAGGAGGCGGTGATGGTCGCTCCTGAGGCCCTGGGGACAAAGGTCACGGGGCTGGTGGAGATGTTTCTCTGGGCTGCTACCATCGCAGCCGAAGAGGAGAAGACCGGTGATGTTGTGCTTGGCGATGCCTGGTCCGTTCCTGTTTAGCGAGAGAAGTGCGAGTGCCTCGAGGAGGCGTAAGAACTTTGCTTGAATTTGAAAAACTTGGCATTATTGTAATAGCTAGATGATTTCCATGCTTGCTTCCTTTCATGTTTGCTTAGGTGCTCTGTGTTGGCAGGGCCCAACCCCGCGCATACCTCGACCGCCATTGAGCCCTCTAGATGACCGGGGTTACCGTGGTAACTAGACTCAAGGGATGAGGGGCTACGTGGCTAGTGAGGCCCTTGGGTCGTGATGCCCAAGGGTCCCCCTTGACGTTCAAGCGATCCCGTTTTTGTTCTGCGTCGGCAGGGCCCAACCCCGCGCATACCTCGATCGCCATTGAGCCCCCCGGATGACCGGGGTTATCGTCATAACTAGACTCAAGGGATGAGGGCTACATGGTCAGTTAGGCCCCTGGGTTGCGATGCCCAGGGGTCCCCCTTGATGTACGAACGGCTCTCATGAAGGAGAACGAGCACCATACCTTGCCCATGAGCCTTCGCCTAGGATGGGGCACGAGAAGGCCAGGTGTCTGGGCACCTGGTAGGGTGGCGTCTGCCAGGCGTGACCTGAGCATAGCCCCCGTGCCTAGCCTCCCTCGCGACACCCATCCAAGGAGAGCGTCGTGAGCTGAAAAGCTCCTTGAGGTTGGTGCGACCACTGGGGGCCATCCTTAGTTGTTTATAACTAGCGCGGAGCATAGAGCTACCACACTTGCACGGAGTGTGGGCATAACCACGCCTCGGTCGTAGCGGCCAGCGCGGAGCTTGGTGCTTCCACTGGTTCGTGGGCAGAACCGCTCCTCGGTTGGATCTGCCAGCGCGGAGCTTGGTACTTCCACTGGACCGTGGGAGGGAGCCTCCCACCGGGAGAGACTCCGGGGGGTGTACGTCCCCGTCCTGACACGTGGCTTGCACAGTAGGACAACCAAGGTGTATATGGGCCCTCCTCAGGACAAGCTGAACGACTCTGAGGAAGTTCTCGTGAGATTACGCATCACCCACGAGACCCTACCCTGAGGCGGGTTGCGCCTGAGTCTTCTTCTGCAAAATCTGAAAAGAGAGGTGTTGTGTCAACCTGCGCCGAGTGCATCTCTAGAGGGTATCGCATGAGAAGGCCGCAGCACCAGCGACCCCAGGAGGTGACGTCACGGGAATGGCTCGCAAGACAAAGCTCAGCCACTGGATTTGTTGACGCTGTAGGGACGGACCCGAGCACATACGTCGTGCCCAGTCTTCTCATGCAACGATCCAAAAGAAAAACAACCGGCGCGCGGTTCCCGCGTGAGCGAGGCACCTGCCACAGGCCCCTACTTACCCATCCACGATTAGCCCATGCGAGAACAAGGCACCAAGGACCATGGGAGGTGACGTCACGGGAATGGCTCGCGAGACAGAGCTCAGCCCTTGGGTTTATCGACGCTGTAGGGACGGACCCGAGCACAGACGTCGTGCCAGTCCTTAATCATGGGGCGGTCGCGAGTGGCCTCACAAGGGCTCATGACCTTAGTGGCGGTGAGAACACCAAGCATGTAGATAATGTGAATGGAAAGAAACATCTAGCCTTGATCATGCAAAAAGGGAAATAACCACGGGGGAATAGCCCCCAGCGGTCCGAGGATGATGCAGCCCGAGAGGCGCCCTCGATTGGATACCTGAAGTGTCACCTGATACTTGCCGAAGGAGAGTTGGGGTAGCTGAAGACACGAGCCACGCGGGTCGCTCCTGAGGATTGTCCGGCTCCTAAGGCCCAGGGGCTCTGGAGGCTCTCAGTGGTCGCGCGGGTCCGGTTCTCGCTCCATCCGGACCGCCTGCCACTGAGCCTCCCAAGCCCCCAAGGCCTGCTGCGCGAGATGCTGGAACGTGGCAGCTGTGTTGCGGAAGCCGAAGAGTGTGCAGACGTAGCTGCAGGGGAGGGCCCTCCTCCGGCCGACCGTCGTCGGCCAGAAGGGCTCCTGAGAGGCGGCTCGGTTGAGACCCGCGATGTCGACGCAAACGCGGAAGCGGTCGCTCGGGCTGCGAGCAGGTGAACTTGGGGTTGTGCGGTTACGCCCACCACGGATGAGTCTTGCGTACTGAAGTTCCTCGGTAACTTGGTTGATGAAGTCCTGAGCCCCCAGCGCTGAACGGCTCACGCTGGGCTCACAAAAACACGCGTCAAGACACGCTTGCAGGTGGTGCTCGAACACCTCCCTCGAGACGTCGGTAAGCCCGGAGACACTCCAAAGGAGAGCCCCCGAGCCCGTCACGAGAGGGGCTTTGAGCGCGCCTCCCTATGCGAGGGTGGAGGGCACCTCGTCAGCAGGCGCAAGTCCTGAGGCCAGGCCGTCGGGAGCCCCTGCGTCCTGAGGTCCGTCGATGGGTAGGTTCTTATTCTTCTTGGGGGCGGTCTGCAGGGCGAGGACGGCCCCATCCTCATCGGAGCATTCGACCGCCGCGGTCTGGTAGGCGCGCTCTAGGGAACGCACCGCTTCCTTCTCGTTGGAGGCAATCGTGATGACTCCGCCGCTCCCGGGCATCTTGAGGACATTGTAGCCATGATGGGTCGCCGCCATGAACTTGGCGAGGGCAGGATACCCAAGGATGGCATTGTACGGGAGGTGGATGTTGGCGACGTCAAAGTCGATGAGCTCGGTGTGGTAGTTGTCGCGGTCACCGAAGGTGACGGGGAGGCGGACCTGCCCCATCGGGAGTGTGGAGCCATCCATGACCCCGTAGAATGGCTTGGTCGGGTGGAGCTGATCGTAGGGAACCTGGAGCGTCTCGAAGGTCTGGACGGAGAGGATGTTGAGCTCCGCTCCGCCGCCGATGAGGGTCTTGGTCACGAGGACGTTGCTGATGGTCGGGGTGCAGAGCATCGAGAGGGCGCCTGGGGCCGCAGTGCACTTGAGCTGGTCCTTGGGGTCGAAGGCGATGACTTGCTTGGTCCACCTGAGATTGCGCGCGACGTCAGGCCTGGGAAGCGCCGCGTTCACCTCACGGGCAAACTGCTTGAAGATGCGGTGGGAAGCCGGGGCATGGGCTCCTACCAAGATGCATGCAACCGCACGCGGCTCCTGGAAGCCCCCTGCCCTGTCTCCCTGGCGGTCGTCGTCGTTCCTCCTTGGCAGTGGTGGCAGCGGAGGAAGGCCTCCATTGCCCTGAGGGCGACCCTCACGAGGCTGGTCGTGCCAGGGGGCGTCACGAGGCTGCTCCTGCCAGTGGTCTTCACGAGGATGCTCACGCCACCCTTGGCGCGAGTTCCTGCCATCCCAACGTCCTCCTCCTCGGCCTCCTCCACGGCCGTAGCCGCGGTTGTCGCGCTTAGGGCATTGCCCGACGCGCATCGCCCCGAGCTCCTGGCAGTCGTTAGTGTTGTGGCTGTGGACATTGTGGAAGACGCAGTATGGTCGGTTGTCTCTGGGATGGTCATCGTAGCCGCAGCCACGCTTCACTTCTGGCTCCGCAGCCAGCACGGCAGGTCCCTTGCGCTTCAATTCCTTGGCCTTGGTCTTCTTGTCGTCCGCCTCCGCCTCAGGCAGCTCCGGGAGGGAGAGGCGGCCTTCCTCCGCCCTGGCGCACTTTGCCGCGAGCTTGAACATCTCGAGGGCTGTGCACATGTCCTCGTGAATGGTGAGCTTTTCCCTCATCCTGACGTCGCGGATGCCATCAGAGAACGCGGAGATGATGGCCTCGTCTGAGACCCTAGGGATCCGGAGGCGCATGGTGTTGAAGAGTTGGATGTACTTTTGCAGGGTTTCTCCCGACTGCTGCCTCACGCGACGCAGATCAGCAGCTGCTGGGGCTCGGTCGTGGGTGCCTTGGAAGTTGGCGACGAAACGCTCACGGAGCTCTTCCCAGGAAGAGATGGATCCCACGGGGAGGTTCAGGAGCCAGGAGCGTGCGCCGTCCTTCAGAGCCGTGGGGAACCAGTTCGCCATGACCTGCTCGGTGCCGTTGGACGCCTCGATGCTCAGCTCGTAGAGTTGGAGGAACTCCGTGGGGTCGGTGGTGCCGTCGTAGCGTGGAGGCAGGTCCGGCTTGAACTTGCCGGGCCAGACGAGGCGCTGTAGCTCGGGAGCTAGGGCGCGACACCCAGCCACACTCATGATTGCAGGCGCCCCCTGCGCCTGTGGTGCTGGCTCTTGAGGCGCTGGCGCCACCACCTCCTGTGGCGCGCGGTCTGGGCACTGCGGGCTAGGGGACCCGCGAGCCCCTGCATGAGGATGCGGAATCACCTGGCAGCTCTCCTTGTCGTGCGCGTGAGCTCTGTGGGGTTGCTCACATCGAGGGGCCTCACGTCGGACCTCCTGACCGGCGCGGTGGAGTGGAGGCGGAGCCGGGACCCCGTGGCCTTCGTTCCCCGCCAGGGGCGACGGAGGACGTGAGGAGTGCGTTGGTGCGGGTGCTTCCCCAGCGGCGTTGACGAGCTCGGTGATGCGGTGGAGCCACTCGTCGTAGATGTCATCTGCTGGGTGGTAGCGCAAGAGCTCCCGCGCCATCAGCAGCGCAGGCTGCTGGTAGACCGGCCCGCGGCGGACCAGCGAGGACGACGCCGTGGTCGGCGAGGGTGAAGGCGTTGCCGTGCGACCATCACGCCGCACGGACGGTGGCAGCGACGAGTCCTGCTGCTCGTGGACAGCCGGGTCGGTGGCGGCGTTGGCGACCGGCGAGTTGGGGCGGAGCGGTGCGCCGTTGCCCGCGGGCGCCGTCTGAGCAACGTTCGTAGCGGGCGACACGAGCTCGGCGTGTGTCCACCATGGTTGTGGAGCAGAGTCGACGACGAGAACGCGACGAGGTCGTCGGAGAGGCGAGATTTTGACACGCCCCCTACCTGGCGCACCAAATGTCGGATTTAGGGCTCTGCAAAACCCAAGAAGTTCGAACATAGGGGCGTGAACGAAGATCTCTCCCTCTCACGTCTACCTAGCGTCTCGCTCTCGTCTCGGTGGGGGGATGCAAGCACACAACAAACATAACACACAAGAGTTTATCCAGGTTTGGGCCACCGCGTGGTGTAAAACCCTACTTCCTGCTTTGGTGGATTAGCCTCGGGCGAGCTGGGAGGTGAACTAGTACAAGGGTTCCTGAGCTCAGGAGGCGAGCTCAGGAAGGTCAGGAGGCAAGTGTTCTTGCTCCTTGTGTGGTGGCAGAGTGTATGAGTTGATCCCTTCACAGTGGGAATCCTAGCTACTTATATAGGCGGCCACGGTCCTCTTCCCCCGAAATGTTTAGGCGGGAAGAGATCCCACAATGGCCTTTTTTGAGCGGGAACACAAGGACGTTCCTATCCTAACAAAAGTGGTCTTCGCCTGCAAAAGGATCAGGCAGTGACACGGTGGTGGGCTCGACGGTGACATCCTCCTTGTCGTCCTTGCGGTATTCGGTCTCGTTGCACCAAAGGGAAAACCTTTGCCCCGCTCCTTGGGAACCAACGGCTGCGCTGTCCCCTTTGCACCAAAATGGCAACTGCGCCGCTGGCGGACGCTGGCACCCGCTGGCGCGGTGCGTCACTACCTCCTCCTGAGGCAGGCTTGGCCTTGGATTCTCCGCCCCTCCGGAGCACCTTGCTGAGGCTGCTCCCAAGGAGGTCTTGACGTCGTTCTCCTCGCGAGGCTTAGCCCCCTCGCGAGGGTCTTGGACAGCTGGTCAATCAGCTAGGCCATACCAGGCCACTTGTAGGAGCGCGTCACGGCCCGCAGACAGGCAAGTGTGGGTACCCTGGTTCCCAGGACGCCGACATGCCTTTCTTGAACTTAGTGGTTTTATTCACCATCAGCACTTGATGTTCCTTTTTGATCTCCACCTCCGCTGATTTAAGCATTGAATACACCTCGGGAATGGACTTGTCCATCCCTTGCATATTGAAGTTCATCATAAATCTCTTGTAGCTAGGTGGGAGCGACTGAAGGATTCTGTCAACGACCGCGTCATCTGGGAATTCCCAGTCGAGACAAGCGGTTGTGCAACCCAGACATTTTGAGTATATGTTCGCTGACAGAACTATTCTCCTCCATCTTACAACTGTAGAACTTGTCGGAGACCTCATATCTCTCGACTCGGGCATGAGCTTGAAAAACTATTTTCAGCTCTTGGAACATCTCATATGCTCCGTGCTGCTCAAAACGCTTTTGGAGCCCCGATTCTAAGCTGTAAAGCATGCCGCACTGAACCAGGGAGTAATCATCACTATGCGACTGCCAGGCGTTCATAACGTCTTGATTTGCTGGGAAAACGGATGCATCACCTAGCGGTGCTTCAAGGACATATGCTTTCTTGGCAGCTATGAGGATGATCCTCATGTTACGGACCCAATCCGTATAGTTTCTACCATCGTCTTTCAGCTTGGTTTTCTCTAGGAACGCGTTGAAGTTGAGGGCAACATTAGCGTGGGCCATTGGATCTACAAGACATATTGTAAAGATTTTAGACTATGTTCATGACCATTAAGTTCATCTAAACAAATTTAATGAACTCCCACTCAGACAGACATCTCTCTGGTCATCTAAGTGATACATGATCCGAATCGACTAGGCCGTGTCCGATCATCACGTGAGACGGACTAGTCATCAACGGTGAACATCTTCATGTTGATCGTATCTTCTATATGACTCATGTTCGACCTTTCGGTCTTCTGTGTTCCGAGGCCATGTCTGTACATGCTAGGCTCGTCAAGTCGACCCTAAGTGTATTGCGTGTGTAAATCTGGCTTACACCCGTTGTATGCGAACGTTAGGACCTATCACACCCGATCATCACGTGGTGCTCTGGAACAACGAACCTTAGCAACGGTGCACAGTAAGGGGGAACACAATTCCTGAAATTTTTAGTGAGAGATCATCTTATTTACTATCGTCATTCTAAGCAAATAAGATGTAAAACATGATAAACATCACATGCAATCAAATAGTGACATGATATGGCCAATATCATTCTGCTCCTTTTGATCTCCATCTTCAGGGCTCCATGATCATCATCGTCACCGGCATGACACCATGATCTCCATCATCGTGTCTTCATGAAGTTGTCTCACCAAACGTTACTTCTACTACTATAGCTAACGGTTAGCAATAAAGTAAAGTAATTACATGGCATTTTCAATGACATGCAGGTCATACAATAAAATAAGACAACTCCCATGGCTCCTGCCGGTAGTCATACTCATCGACATGCAAGTCGTGATTCCTATTACAAGAACATGATCAATCTCATAACTCACATATATATCATTCATCACATCCTTTTGGCCATATCACATCACACAGCACATGCTGCAAGAACAAGTTAGACATCCTCTAATTGTTGTTGCAAGTTTTTACGTGGCTGCTATAGGTTTCTAGCAAGAACGTTTCTTACCTACGCCAAAACATCAACATGATATGCCAATTTCTATTTACCTTTCATAAGGACCCTTTTCATCGAATCTGATCCGACTAAAGTGGGAGATACAGACACCCGCTAGCCACCTTATGCAACTAGTGCATGTCAGTCAGTGGAACCTGTCTCACATAAGCGTACGTGTAAGGTCGGTCCGGGCTGCTTCATCCCACGATGCCGCCAAATCAAGATAAGACTAGTAGCGGCAAGTAAATTGACATGATCTACGCCCACAACAATCTTGTGTTCTACTCATGCATAGTAACTACACATAGACCTAGCTCATGATGCCACTGTTGGGGATCGTTGCAGAAAAACAAAAAAATTCCTACGCATCACCAAGATCCATCTGTGGAGTTTACTAGCAACGAGAGGGAGGGAGTGCATCTTCATACCCTTGAAGATCGCGATGCGGAAGCGTTACAAGAACGCGGTTGGTGGAGTCGTACACGCAACGATTTAGATCGCGGTCGATTCCGATCTAAGCGCCAAACAACGGCGCCTCCGCGTTCAACACACGTACAGCCCGGGGACGTCTCCTCCTTGTTGATCTAGCAAGGGGGGAGGAGAAGTTGGGGAAGAGCTCCGGTAGCATGACGGCGTTGTGGTGGAGCTTGCAGTTCTCCGGCAGGGCTTCGGCAAGCTCTACGGAGGAAGATGAGGAGTTGGGAGGGGTGCGGCTGCCCTCTCTCTCCCTCACTATATATAGGGGGAAGGGGGGAGGCGGAGGCACCCTAGGGTTTCCCTAGGGGAGGGGCGGCGGCCACAGGGGAAACCCTAGATGGGTTTGGGCGCCCCCACCCCTAGGAAACTTGCCCCCAAGCCGGGAGGGGCGGCTGCCCTAGGGGAGGCGCCCCCACCTCTCCAGGTTACATGAGATGGGGTGGCAGGGGCGCTCAGCCCCTTAGTGGGCTGATGTGCCCCCTCCCCTTGGCCCATAAGGCCCCCCAACGCTTGCCGGGGCCTCCGAAACCACTTTCGGACACGCTGGTCGTCACCCGGTACCCCCGGAACAATTTCAAACTCCAATACCCTTCGTCCAATATATCGATCTTCACCTCCGGACCATTTTGGAGTTACTCGTCATGTCCGGGGTCTCATTCGGGACTCCGAACAACATTTGGTAACCACATACTATTCCCATAACAACTCTAGCATCACCGAACCTTAAGTGTGTAGACCCTACGGGTTCGGCAACCATGCAGACATGACCGAGATACCTCTCTGGCCAATAACCAATAGAGGGATCTGGATACCCATATTGGCTCCCACATGTTCCACGATGATCTCATTGGATGAACCATGATGTCGGGGATTCAATCAATCCCGTATACAATTCCCTTTGTCTACCGGTATAGTACTTGTAATGCCCAGGATGGGACTATATCTCCTACGTGTCGAGGCATGACTTACAGATATAAGCCCATTCTGGAATGATCGCAAGTTTGGTCCAAACATCATTCAAATAAACATCACAGCCCATCTAAGGGTAAAGATCCAAATGACAAGATACCAAACATAACATTAAACCACAGGTCTAGATCGAATCCTAGTAGAAGCTCTACTGATCAACCGGATAGTTCACGTAGTAACGGCTACGCTCCTCGTCGTACTCCCAGTCTAGCTCAGTGCCATCGCCTGTGTAGCTCACCATCGTACCTGCATCTGGTGTGTTGAAGTAACTGTGAGCCACAGAGGACTCAGCAATCCCGTTCCCGGGTAGCACGACTATTCAAGCCTTGGGTGTGGAACAAGGCTGAAGAAAGAACAAGAGTCTGCAGCAGCACTAGCCTAGCTTACGTAAAAGAGAGCGAGAAGAGAAGGTGCCTCGGTCGAGAGATGATCACGAAGTGATCCTAACTAAAGCAAGTCAATCATAACCCCACCGTGTTCACTTCCCGAATCCCTTTCGGAAAATGACCGTCACGGTACTCACGCTGGTAGTGTATTGGAACGTGGTGTCAAGTTTTCTACATCCGGATATTAACAAGCTCCCATCTGCCACATAACCGCGGGCACGGCTTTCGAAAGTTCATAACCTTGCAGGGGTGTTCCAACTTGGCCCATGACAAGCCCACGATCCGCGGAGTCGCAACTCCGAAGTGGGAAGACCCGAGTATTCTCGGAATCCCGTGCTCAAGATACTCCGACTAAGGTAAGGCTAATCCAGCAAATCCTCCCGGCGTGCTGACACCCTGACAATAGCCGCGCGTATCTAGTCTCAGGCCACGACCGGATAGGTCAGCCTACAGGTATATACCAATCCTCGAGTTTCCTCGTGGTGGCCCCGCAGTCTGCCCAGTTTGGACCAACACTCATGTGGAGCACTGGCCCGGGGGTTGTTAATTAAGAACTCGGGTTTGCAAGACCCTATGCAAGTTTTTTTAGTTATTAGGCGAATAGTACCAATGTTGGGACTTGCTGGAAAAGACTTAGCACTTAGCGGTTTATCGAGGGGGTCCCATAACCCCAACCGTGTGAGGAACACATAATCAAGGAACATAACACCGGTTTATACGGTTCCTAGCGGCATGAGTGGAACAAAACACCAAGCAAAAGGCTTAGCCTTCCACCCATTACCAATATATAAATGATTTCATTTAATAATTTTATAGTGTGATATCCAAGCAAGCTTCAACAAGAAGCAAGAATCTTCAATCTTCTCCTGCAACTAACAATGCTATAAGAGGGGCTGAGCGAAGCCTACGTATAGCGAATCAATGGTTTTGCATAGGTAGGGTGGTTAAACAGGTTCATGGTTACAATAGGAGGCTGACAGGAAAACATGGGCATCGAGGCAAAACTATAGAGCGATACTTCTAGCAATAGGCAAAGATAGTAATGTTATCGGGGTTCGGTCATCTTGCCTGAAGAGTTGTCGATGGGATCGTAAGAGGGGTCCTCGTTCTCAACCTCGGTAGTAACCTCGTGCTCGTACTCGTACTCCGTCTCAGCTTCCGGCTCTACTCAAACACAAGAACACAAGGCAACGAATCAAACAAGATGCAATGCACAGAAAAATTACTGGATGCATGACTAATGCACTATGGAAGCTAAACAGATGCACTATGGAAGCACAGAAAGTCTACTTAGGAAGCACAGTGTTACAGCACAACAATATGCATCAGGCAAAGTGCTTCAAAACATGATAACAAGAGGATAATATGAATCTACATGCAAAAACACACAAGTTACATATATGACTTGCTCAAAACGGAGCAACGGGCTAAAAGTTACACCCGAAACAATAAACATGCACAAGCTGAAATTAACAGCCACATAGCAACTTCGAAGCAAGAGATAAATGGCCTACAACACTCAAACATCATGGAAATGAGCATCAACATAAACTAGACATCTCCTACAGCAAACAATTCCATTGGAGCATCCCCAAAGGAGCCATGGATCAATAGCAACAAGCTATGACATATTGAACTTGACGACAGAATCCTGACAACAATAATTTGTTGCAACTTGGGAGCAAGAGTTAAATATGCTACAGCCACCCAAATAACCATGTGAGAGCATGAATGGATAGCCAACAACTTATACAACAAGGAATCATCAAGAGTCACCCCAAAACTATCATGGATATGCCTAGAACAACAAGCAAACATGGCATCTGGAAATTACAGATTCCAGACTTAGTGAAATTTCTCTAAGTGTTAAAACAGTAGTAACATCATGTCATGTTTGTGAGCAAGTTTAAGTCA
Source organism: Secale cereale (assembly GCA_902687465.1). Lineage (NCBI taxonomy): Eukaryota > Viridiplantae > Streptophyta > Magnoliopsida > Poales > Poaceae > Secale > Secale cereale. The sequence goes on along the minus strand of LR738715.1, from coordinate 527,262,756 downwards.
CCTCAAAGCAAAGCATGGCAAGTGGTAAGCACCACAACAAAGTACACATGATGGTGAATCCAAAACATCTAAGCATGCATCAAGGGGACAAACACATCAATAGCAACGAGCTCCTCTACGAGGCATCTCGTAAATAGTTTAACGACATAACAGCCACATAGCACTTTGCAAAGGAGATAAACATGGAAAGATGAAATCTATCATGCAAGCTAATGCAACCAACATGTAGAGCATATCATGATGAACACGTGGAAATCTCATTTGCTTCATTTGGATAAACATGCACCAAGATATCACATTGCAAAGACGGCATGAAAACAACTACTAACAACAGTTTATAACAAGTAGCACTCTTCTCATGAAGATTAAGACATCTAGATGACCTCAAACATGCATGGCACAATGGAACAAAACGTAGTACATGTCTCCACGATCATTTTGACATATCATTCGCTCAAATCGGACCAACACACAAAAAGTTATCACCATTGCAAAACAGCATCAGAAACTAAAAAAAATCAGGGACTTAGAAAAAAAAACAAGACTACCTCACGGGTCAACGGTCAAACGGGCCCGGCGGGGTCAAACGGGCCACGGGCGGCGGATCTGAGTGGGTGGCGGAGCGGGCTGGCGGATCCTCCCACTAACGGGCCCCGGCTGGAGCGGATCGGGCTACCGGGCCCCGGGGGCGCCGTATCCGGCCCGTTAGCCCTCCTGGCGCTGGGGATCTGGATCGGGGCCTCGATCCTTGGCACCGGCGGCGCCCTTCGACGCAGCGGGCGGCGGCTCGCCTGGCGAGCGGTGGCCGGCGGGAGGTGGCGTCCGGGGACGGGGGCCGGCGGTGGAGGGGCGGCGCGCGGCGGCGGTGGAGGGGCGGCGCCCGGCAGCGGTGGAGGGGCGGCGCCCGACAGCGGTGGGTGGCGCGGCGGTCGGAGCGCGGTGGCGGTGGCGCGGCCGGCGAGGCCCGATGTGGCGGCGGAGGAAGGATGCGGCGACGCGGCCGACGGCGGGTAACTCCGGCGAGGTGAGGTGAGGTTGAAGATGACCGGACGCGGGGCCCGCGCGTCGGACGGAAGCACGGCGACGGCACTACGGAAGCACGGACGGACTTCGGAAGCACGGTTTTCTGGGACGTCGGAAGCACGGATTTTCAACGGTGAAAGCACCGTGGATCAACGGTGGAAGCACCGGCGGCGCACTGAGGAAGCATTAGGGGTTCAGACGCGAAAATTGGGGGAGATGGACGTTTATATAGGCACAAGGAGCTAGGGTTGTCGAAATGAGGTGAGGTTTTCGGCCACGCGATCACAATTGGATGGCCTAGATGAAGGGATGGGTTTGGGTTGGTTTGGTGGTCTGTTGGAGGGGTGTCTTGGGCCTAAAAAAGGGGGGGGGTACTTTCAGCCCACGAGAATAACTGTCGGGGCATCAAACGAACTCCAAACGCGACGAGATTTGACAAGCGGGTTACACACACCAAAACAACATCGCACGACAAGTCTCACACCAAAACGGAAACGTTACACGACGACACACCAAAGTAGGCCTAGGGGATGCCACGGACACGTGAGAGAGCTCCGGAACTCGAAACGGACAACGGAAAGAAACGAGTGGGACCGGATGCAAACGACAACACAAAAGCAATGCAATGCACATGACAACATGATATGGATGAATGAACACACGCACACGACAAAAAAGACGAAAACCTGAAAAAGACAAGGAACCCGGAATGGAACTGATGGAGCCAAAGATATATATATATATATATATATATATATATATATATATATATATATATATATATATATATTGCCCAAAAGGGAAAGTATTACATCCGGGGCATTACAAACTCTCCTCCACTACAAAAAGATCTCGTCCCGAGATCTAGGACTGGAAAAAGGAAGGGTAATCGGAACGAAGTTGATATTCTCGTTCCCACGTAGCTTCTCGGTCGGTATGGTGTGACCACTTGACTTCCAAGAATTTGATGGACTTGTTGCGGGTCTTGCGCTCGGTTTCTTCGAGAATAGCAACTGGGTGCTCTCGGTAAGACAAGTCTTATTGAAGATCAATCTCTTCAAACAGAATCGTGCGTTCAGGTGTCTTGAAGCACTTGCGGAGTTGAGACACATGAAACACATCATGAACATTGGCGAAGTTGGAAGGGAGCTCAAGTTGATAGGCTAGATCGCCTCTTTTGCTAAGGATCTTGAAAGGCCCGACGTATCTAGGAGCAAGCTTTCCTTTGATACTGAATCTTTGGGTGCCTTTCATCGGAGAAACACAGATATAGACATGATCCCCAATGTTGAAGGACAAATCACGATGCTTGCCGTCATAGTATCACTTCTGACGCGACTGAGCGGCCTTGAGATTCTCATGTATGACTTTGCACATATCTTCGGCTTCTGAGATCAAGTCATTGCCAAGAAGTTGACGTTCACCAGTCTCAGACTAGTTGAGAGGGGTACGACACTTTCTGCCATAGAGGATTTCAAACAGAGCTTTGCCGGCACTTGCTTGGAAGCTGTTGTTGTAAGAGAACTCGGCAAATGGAAGGCAATCTTCCCATTTCATGCCAAAAGATATGACACAGGCTCTGAGCATGTCTTCTAGAATCTGATTCACTCGCTCAACTTGACCACTAGTCTGAGGGTGAAAAGCAGTGCTGAACCTGATCTTAGTGCCCATGGCAGACTGAAAGGAGTCCCAGAACTTAGAAGTGAACAAACTTCCACGGTCTAAGGAGATAACTTGAGGAATGCCATGTAAGGACACAATTCTGGAAGTGTACAACTCTGCCAATTGAGTTGCATTGATGGATTCTTTGACTGGAAGGAAGTGAGCGACTTTGGTAAGCTTGTCAATCACCACAAAGATAGAATCATTCCCTCTCTTGGACTTAGGAAAACCAGTGACGAAATCCATTTCAATGTGGTAAAATTTCCACTCGGGAATAGGAAGAGGTTGGAGAAGACCGGCTGGACGTTGATGCTCTGCCTTCACTCTTCTGCAGACATCACATTCATTCACGAATTGGGCAATCTCCCTTTTCATGCGAGTCCACCAGTAAGATTGCTTGAGGTCTTGGTACATCTTGGAACTGCCAGGATGAATGGAAAGGAGGGAATCATGTGCTTCGTCCATTATGAGCTTCCTGAGATCTCCTTTGGGAACCACAAGTCTGTCCTCAAAGAACAAGGTATCTTTCTCATCAACGCGATAGCACTTGTATTTAGGAGTACCCTTTGCAATACCATGTTTCACTTTCTGCACCATAGCATCACTGAGTTGGGCCTCACGGATCTGATCTTCCAAGGTAGGAGCAACTTGAAGATTTGCAAGAAAGCCTTGCGGAACAACTTGGAGGTTGAGCTTCCTGAATGCTTCACAAAGCTCAGGCTGGAATGGCTTGATAAGGAGGCTGTTGCAATATGCCTTTCTTCTCAAAGCATCTGCAATCACATTCGCCTTGCCAGGTGTGTATTCGATGCTCGGATCATACTCTTGGATCATTTCGACCCAACGAGTCTGGCGGAGGTTCAGATTCGGCTGTGTGAAGATGTACTTCAAGCTCTTGTGATCGGTGAAGATGTCGACTTTTCTGCCCAACAGAAGGTGTCTCCACGTAATCAGAGCATGTACCACAGCTGCTAGTTCAAGATCATGTGTGGGGTAGTTCTTCTCACTTGGCTTCAGTTGACGAGAAGTGTATGCCACAATTCTCTTGTCCTGCATAAGCACACCACCAAGTCCTTGAAGAGAAGCATCACAGAATACTTCATAGGGCTTGGACTCATCTGGAGGAGTAAGAACTGGAGCAGAGACGAGCTTTTCTTTGAGAGTTTTGAATGCCACTTCACAATCTGGAGACCAGTAGTACTTGACATTCTTCTGCAGCAAGTTGGAAAGAGGCTTGACAATCTTGGAGAAGTTCTCAACGAATCTTCTGCAATAGCTGGCAAGACCAAGAAAGCTTCGGAGTTGCTTGACGTTCTAAGGAGGTTCCCAGTTGACAATTGCTTCAACTTTCTCAGGGTTTACCGCAATACCGTCAGCGGAGATGATATGGCCCAGATACAAGACCTTATCGAGCCAAAATTTGCACTTGGAGAACTTGGCATAGAACTTATGTTCACGGAGTCTGTCGAGAACCAGACGGAGGTGCTTTTCGTGATGCTCTTCATTCTTGGAAAATACCAAAATGTCATCCAGATACACAAGCACAAACTCGCCGGTGTAGGGGTTGAAAATGTAGTGCATCATTCTCGAGAAGGTAGGTGGAGCATTGGCGAGACCAAAAGACATGACTGTATACTCATATGAGCCGTAGCTCGTTCTGAAGGCAGTCTTGGGGATATCTTCTTCTCGAATGCGAATTTGGTGATAGCCCATTCGGAGATCGATCTTAGAGAACACTTTAGCTCCTTTGAGCTGCTCGAACAATTCATTGATGTTGGGGAGCGGATACTTGTTCTTTATTGTCTTCTTGTTCAATGGCCAGTAATCAACGCAGAGGCGCTCCGTGCCATCCTTCTTCTTGACAAATAAGACACCACAGCCCCAAGGAGAAGTACTAGGCCTGATCAGACCCATACACTCCTGTTCATCAAGCTGCTTCTTCAATTCCTTCAACTCTTTAGGAGAGAGCTTGTACGGATGCCGGCATGCTGGCTCAGTACCCGGCTCGAGTTCAATGACGAATTACACTTGACGGTGTGGAGGTATGCCTGGAAGTTCTTCAGGAAAGACGTCTTCGTATTCATTAACCACCGGAATTTGAGGGATGGCATTCATTTCGCCCTTGTCATTAAGAGAGAAAAGCCTGATTGTATTATCCCGAGAGGCGAAGATAATCACATCTTCATCAGGATGAGTAATCTTGACTTCCTTGTTTGCACAATCAATGTGAGTATCATGCTGAGAAAGCCAATCCATCCCGAGGATGAGGTCAATGTCGGAATTGCCGAGAACCACCGGATTAGCCAGAAAGCGATAATCACCCATGCGAATAGATACATTCGGAGCCCTCAAATTTGAAGTCATGTGCTTGCCCGGAGAGATAATTGACAACTTCTTATCCAGAAATACCGAAGTGAAATTATGCTTGGTGAAGAATGGCCTTGAAATGAAACTGAGAGATGCACCAGAATCAAATAATACTTTTGCAGGAAAAGAGTTCACTGAAAGGTTACCAATGATCACATCAGAAGAATTTTCCGCTTCAGCTGCATTCATCAGATTCACCCTTGCATGCTTAGGATTATGCTTGGCAATAGCTGTACTGACAGGTGGAGGAGGCGGAAGGCGCCTTGGGTTGTTGCACTTGTTGGAATAATGGCCCTTCTGGCCACACTTGTAGCAAGTCACCTCAGAAAGCGGACGAGCAGGAGGAACACTAGGTCTTGGAGCTTGGAACTGCGACTTGGGCTGCTTGCTTGGGTTGGGTGGGTGGGAGAAACCACGACCACCAGAGTTCTTGCTGTTGTTGTTGTTGTAGGGAGCTCGGATCACTGGAGGAGGTGGAAGCCAAAATTTCTGTTGCTTCGCGACCACTTGAGAAGATGAGGAGTGAACGGCATCTCGAATCCTCTTTTTGGAAGCCTCCATCTTGAGCTGGGCTGCCTCTTGCTTAAGCGCCATGTTATAGAATTTGTCAAACTCATCAGGCTCGAACAAGGTGAGAGCAAGTTGAAGTTCATCCTTCAGACCACCACGAAACTGATAGATCTTGCTCTTGGCATCTGGTATGTCTTGCTTGGCATAGCGGGCAAGATTTTGGAACTTGACATTATACTGGTAGACAGTCATAGAGCCTTGCTTCAGGTTGCGGAATTGCTCACGCATACCCTCGATGACACTTGTTGGAATGTGGTGAGAGCGAAAGTCCTTGCAGAAATCATCCCAAGAGATCACACGCTCTTCTCTGGAGTCTTTGTACTGCTGCCACCAATCAGCTGCTTGGTCCTTGAGTTGGAAGGCTGCAAACTTCACATAGTCCTCAGGCCTTACGTTGCTGCACTCAAAATGCTTCTTGATATCGGTAATCCAATCTTCAGCATCGAGAGGGTCGACACAGTAACTGAAAGCCTTTGGTTGATTAGCCAAGAACTGGTTGAGCGTAGCATGGTGCTGTTGGTTGAAGAAATTGCCTTGGTTCCCTGGAGCACCCTGATTTGCTTGATTTGCTTGCATTTGCTGCATCATCTGCATCAACATCTGGGTGTTCTGGTTTGTAGTTTGCATAATCGCTCTCCAAGCCTCAGACGGAGGAGGAGGGGAAGGAGGACGATCTGGAACCTCTTCACCCTCTGGGTTAGCGTTGGGAACCCGTTTCGGAGCCATCCTGAAAGAGATGACCACGAATCAGCAATTTGATTGAAAGAAGGTATAAGCTGAAACAACGGCTAGAATTGCAACATAGTCTTCACAAGAATCATTCGAACAAGAGGAACAAATGAAATTCTCAGTTTAATGATAACAACAATCTTCACGAGAAGCCACTGGGAGACAAAAGGTAAATAAGAAAAACACAAGGTACAGATGGAACAAACACAAGATAGGAGCTTCGTTCGACATCTTTGTGCTGAAAGCTTATGGAACGTGTTACGAAAGGGTTTTGCAATCCCCGGATCAGCATAGCCAAGGACCCTTTAAGATGCAACTCCCGATCGGAACATCGGCCATAAAACCACTTCACTCAATGTAGAACCCCAAACTCCATAGCCTGCATTCGTTGGAAGAATGCCTACGAGCTACTGGATAAACCCACCTATTAATTTACGAAAGTTCCCAGTTATGCAATCAGGTGTTGGGGATACAGGGGAAGCATCGCGCAATCAACTCTAAACCTACATCCAGCTGTATCCATCCTTCAACACATAACTAGTTGTTCTCGGAAACCGTCTACCTCGGACCTTCGAAAAGCATCCACTATACAAAGCTATGGCAATACTCCCGAACTACCTCCCCAGTACTGGGTGATGTCGGGGTTATCTTGCCACTAACCATATAGGAGAGTTTTCGATGTCGGCCGTCTTAAGTATTCTAGTACTGCCGCGATATGTTTGTGACGACAATACCCCGAAGCTCAACTCCCCGGGACACTGCCACAACCCCTAATGTCAGGAGGCATCAAGAACAATATTCTCGTCACAAAGACATCGAAACAATCCAACAATACTCGCGAGATTCCTAAAAATAATTTGGTGCAATTTTTTGAAAGTAGAAGAGGCAAGAGTAGTCGTCAGGAGTCCTCACCAGAATGAAAAGAGATAAGGAGCAAAGAAATCCTACTCTCCGATATAAATATAGGACTCAAAACATTTTAAGTGTGTGCCTAGACTCGACCGTCAATGATTCGATCAATCAGTGGGGCTTCTAGGTCGGAGAAGGCTCTGAATACCAACTTGTAATGCCCAGGATGGGACTATATCTCCTACATGTCGAGGCACGACTTAAAGATATAAGCCCATTCTGGAATGATCGCAAGTTTGGTACCTTTGCACATCTCATGTAAAAATAGGGATGGAAAACTGAAAAAAAAATAGTTGGCTTACACTCGCCACGTCACACAAATTCATTACATGTCCAAACATCATTCAAATAAACATCACAACCCATCTAAGGGTAAAGATCCAAATGACAAGATACCAAACATAACATTAAACCACAGGTCTAGATCGAATCATAGTAGAAGCTCTACTGATCAACCGGATAGTTCACGTAGTAACGGCTATGCTCCTCGTCGTACTCCCAGTCTTGCTCAGTGCCATCGCCTGTGTAGCTCACCATCGTACCTGCATCTGGTGTGTTGAAGTAACTGTGAGCCACACAGGACTCAGCAATCCCATTCCCAGGTAGCACGACTATTCAAGCCTTGGGTGTGGAACAAGGCTGAAGAAAGAACAAGATTCTGCAGCAGCACTAGCCTAGCTTACGTAAAAGAGAGCGAGAAGAGAAGGTGCCTCGGTCGAGAGATGATCACGAAGTGATCCTAACTAAAGCAAGTCAATCATAACCCCACCGTGTTCACTTCCCGAATCCCTTTCGGAAAATGACCATCATGGTACTCACGCTGGTAGTGTATTGGAACATGGTGTCAAGTTTTCTACAACCGGATATTAACAAGCTCCCATCTACCACATAACCGCGGGCACGGCTTTCGAAAGTTCATAACCCTGGAGGGGTGTTCCAACTTGGCCCATGACAAGCCCACGATCCGCGGAGTCGCAACTCCAAAGTGGGAAGACCCGAGTATTCTCGGAATCCCATGCTCAAGATACTCCGACTAAGGTAAGGCTAATCCAGCAAATCCTCCCGGCGTGCCGACACCCTGACAATAGCCGCGCGTATCTAGTCTCAGGCCACGACCGGATAGGTCAGCCTACAGGTATATACCAATCCTCGAGTTTCCCCGTGGTGGCCCCGCAGTCTACCCAGTTTGGACCAACACTCATGTGGAGCACTGGCCCGGGTGTTGTTAATTAAGAACTCGGGTTTGCAAGACCCTATGCAAGTTTTTTTAGTTATTAGGCGAATAGTACCAATGTTGGGACTTGCTGGAAAAGACTTAGCACTTAGCGGTTTATCGAGGGGGTCCCATAACCCCAACCGTGTGAGGAACGCATAATCAAGGAACATAACACCGGTTTATACGGTTCCTAGCGGCATGAGTGGAACAAAACACCAAGCAAAAGGCTTAGCCTTCCACCCATTACCAATATATAGATGATTTCATTTAATAATTTTATAGTGTGATATCCCAGCAAGCTTCAACAAGAAGCAAGAATCTTCAATCTTCTCCTGCAACTAACAATGCTATAAGAGGGGCTGAGCAAAGCCTACGTATAGACAATCAATGGTTTGCATAGGTAGGGTGGTTAAACAGGTTCATGGTTACAATAGGAGGCTGACAGGAAAACATGGGCATCGAGGCAAAACTATAGAGCGATACTTCTAGCAATAGGCAAAGATAGTAATGTTATCGAGGTTCGGTCATCTTGCCTGAAGAGTTGTCGATGGGATCGTAAGAGGGGTCCTCGTTCTCAACCTCGGTAGTAACCTCGTGCTCGTACTCGTACTCGGTCTCAGCTTCCGGCTCTACTCAAACACAAGAACACAAGGCAACGAATCAAACAAGATGCAATGCGCAGAAAAATTACTGGATGCATGACTGATGCACTATGGAAGCAAAACAGATGCACTATGGAAGCACAGAAAGTCTACTTAGGAAGCACAGTGTTACAACACAACAATATGCATCAAGCAAAATGCTTCATAACATGATAACAAGAGGATAATATGAATCTACATGCAAAAACACACAAATTACATATATGACTTGCTCAAAACGGAGCAACGGGCTAAAAGTTACACCCGAAACAATAAACATGCACAAGCTGAAATTAACAGCCACATAGCAACTTCGGAGCAAGAGATAAATGGCCTACAACACTCAAACATCATGGAAATGAGCATCAACATAAACTAGACATCTCCTACAGCAAACAATTCCATTGGAGCATCCCCAAAGGAGCCATGGATCAATAGCAACAAGCTATGACATATTGAACTTGACGACAAAATCCTGACAGCAGTAATTTGTTGCAACTTGGGAGCAAGAGTTAAATATGCTACAACCACCCAAATTAGCATGTGAGAGCATGAATGGATAGCCAACAACTTATACAACAAGGAATCATCAAGAGTCACCCCAAAACTATCATGGATATGCCTAGAACAACAAGCAAACATGGCATCTGGAAATTACAAATTCCAGACTTAGTGAAATTTCACTAAGTGTTAAAACAGTAGTAACATCATGGTATGTTTGTGAGAAAGTTTAAGTCACCTCAAAGCAAAGCATGGCAAGTGGTAAGCACCACAGCAAAGTACACATGATGGTGAATCCAAAACATCTAAGCATGCATCAAGGGGACAAACACATCAATAGCAACGAGCTCCTCTACGAGGCATCTCGTAACGAGTTTAACGACATAACAGCCACATAGCACTTTGCAAAGGAGATAAACATGGCAAGATGAAATCTATCATGCAAGCTAATGCAACCAACATGTAGAGCATATCATGATGAACACGTGGACATCTCATTTGCTTCATTTGGATAAACATGCACCAAGATATCACATTGCAAAGACGGCATGAAAACAACTACTAACAGCCGTTTATAACAAGTAGCACTCTTCTCATGAAGATTAAGACATCTAGATGACCTCAAACATGCATGGCACAATGGAACAAAACCTAGTACATCTCTCCACGACCATTTTGACATATCATTTGCTCAAATCGGACCAACACACAAAAAGTTATCACCATTGCAAAACAGCATCAGAAACTAAAAAAAATCAGGGACTTAGAAAAAAAAACGAGACTACCTCAGGGGTCAACGGTCAAACGGGCCCGGCGGGGTCAAACGGGCCGCGGGCGGCGGATCTGAGTGGGTGGCGGAGCGGGCTGGCGGATCCTCCCACTAACGGGCCCCGGCTGGAGCGGATCGGGCTACCGGGCCCCGGGGGCGCCGGATCCGGCCCGTTAGCCCTCCTGGCGCTGGGGATCTGGATCGGGGCCTCGATCCCTGGCGCCGGCGGCGCCCTTCGACGCAGCGGGCGGCGGCTCGCCCGGCGAGCGGTGGCCGGTGGGAGGTGGTGTCCGGGGATGGGGGCCGGCGGTGGAGGGGCGGCGCGCGGCGGCGGTGGAGGGGCGGCGCCCGGCGGCGGTGGGTGGCGCGGCGGCCGGAGCGCGGTGGCGGTGGCGCGGCCGGCAAGGCCCGCTGCGGCGGCGGGGGAAGGAGGCGGCGACGCGGCCGGCGGCGGGTAACTCCGGCGAGGTGAGGTGAGGTTGAAGATGACCGGACGCGGGGCCCGCGCGTCGGACGGAAGCACGGCGACGACACTACGGAAGCACGAACGGACTTCGAAAGCACGGTTTTCTGGGACGTCGGAAGCACGGATTTTCAATGGTGGAAGCACCGTGGATCAACGGTGGAAGCACCGACGGCGCACTGAGGAAGCATTAGGGTTTCAGACGCGAAAATTGGGGGAGATGGACGTTTATATAGGCACAAGGAGCTAGGGTTGTCCAAATGAGGTGAGGTTTTCGGCCACGCGATCACAATTGGATGGCCTAGATGAAGGGAGGGGTTTGGGTTGGTTTGGTGGGCTGTTGGAGGGGTGTCTTGGGCCTCAAAGAGGGGGGGTACTTTCAGCCCACGAGAATAACTGTTGGGGCATCAAATGAACTCCAAACGCGACGAGATTTGACAGGCGGGTTACACACACCAAAACAACATCGCACGACAAGTCTCACACCAAAACGGAAATGTTACACGGCGAAACACCAAAGTAGGCCTAGGGGATGACACGGACACGTGAGAGAGCTCCGGAACTCGAAACGGACAACGGAAAGAAACGAGTGGGACCGGATGCAAACGACAACACAAAAGCAATGCAATGCACATGACGACATGATATGGATGAATGAACACACGCACACGACAAAAAGACGAAAACCCAAAAAAGACAAGGAACCCGGAATGGAACTGATGGAGCCAAAGGTATATATATATTGCCCAAAAGGGAAAGTATTACATCCGGGGCATTACAGTACTTGCCCGAGATTCGATCGTCGGTATACCGATACCTTGTTCAATCTCGCAACGGCAAGTCTCTTTACTCATTCCGTAACACATCATCCCGTGACCAACCCCTAAGTCACATTTAGCTCATTACGATGATGTCTTACCGAGTGGGCCCAGAGATACCTCTCCGTCATACGGAGTGACAAATCCCAGTCTCGATTTGTGCCAACCCAACAGATACTTTCGGGGATACCCGTAGTGTACCTTTATAGCCACCCACTTACGTTGTGAGGTTTGGCACACCCAAAGTACTCCTACGGTATCCGGGAGTTGCACAATTTCATGGTCTAAGGAAAGGATACTTGACATTGGAAAAGCGTTAGCATACGAACTACATGATCTTGAGCTAGGCTTAGGATTGGGTCTTGTCCATCACATCATTCTCCTAATGATGTGATCCCATTATCAATGACATCCAATGTCCAAGGTCAGGAAACCGTAACCATCTATTGATCAATGAGCTAGTCAACTAGAGGCTCTCTAGGGACATGTTGTGGTCTATGTATTCACACATGTATTACTGTTTCCGGATAATACAATTAAAGCATGAACATTAGACAATTATCATGAACAAGGAAATATAATAATAACCATTTTATTATTGCCTCTAGGGCATATTTCCAACACCTCGTCCGAGGCATCGGGTTCCCGCTGCACCCCTTCATGCTCGGGGTAATGTTCTATTACATGCTCGACTTCCACCATATGGCCCTGAACTCCATGCTCCACCTTGACTCCTTCATCAGAGTGTGTGAGGTGTTCCTCCGCTGTGAGCCATACTTTAGCCTACGGTTGAGGATTTTCGGGGTCAAGCCGAAGTCCACCGGCTCCGACCTCGCGGAGTGCGGAGGGTCCATGATCAGCAAAAACCAGGGGGCCGAATGGTTCAAGGGCACCTTCACTGAGACAGTGAAGGAGTGGCAGCGGGAATGGTTCCACATCACTGAACCGCTTGCCCCTGGCCAGGCTGAGGTCCCTGCCAGAAGCTTCATGTCAGGGCATATTTCTCCCTTAATGGTTGTGGTGATTGACGACAATGCGTTTGCGGACTAATTGTGTGCATTGAGCATTTCAGGTAGTACCGCCCTATCTCCGCTACTTGTGCCGCTCGGGGGCTCTCTCTCTCCTACCCCTTGCCCCTACTCACTATGCGCAGCCCCAGCGGTACTACCACTGTGCTAAGCGGCAGTACCGCTGCCTCGTGCGGTAGTACCACTCCAGTGAGCTGTAGTACCGCCCTCTACGGGCTGAGTTGTGGGATAACGGTTGGATTCTTCCTCCCACTATATAAGGGGGTCTTCTTCTTCAAGAAGACTTACTTCTTCCATTCCCAAACTCCATTGTTGCTCCAAAGCTCATTTTTGCCCGAGCTCTCTCCCTAGTCAATCAAACTTGTTGATTTTCTTGGGAATGGTTGAGAAGGCATCGATCTACACTTCCACCAAGAGAAATTTGATTCCCCCCACTAATCCCTTGCGGATCTTGTTACTCTTGTGTGTTTGAGCACCCTAAGCGGTTGAGGTCACCTCGGAGCCAGATTCCATTGTGGTGAAGCTCCGTGGTGTTGTTGGGAGCCTCCAAGCTTGTTGTGGAGATTGCCCCAACCTTGTTTGTAAAGGTTCGGTCGCCTCCTTCAAGGGCACCACTAGTGGAATCACGACATCTTGCATTGTGCGAGGCCTTCAGGAGAATACGGTTGCCCTAGTGGCTTCTTGGGGAGCATTGTGCCTCCACACCGCTCTAACGGAGATGTACTTCCCCCTAAAGGGAAGGAACTTCGGTAACACATCCTCGTCTCCATCGGCTCCACTTGTGGTTATTTCTACCTTTACTTTGTGCAAGCTTTTGTTCTGTTGTATTCCTTACTTGCTTGTTGTGTTATCATCATATAGGTTGTTGACCTAGTTGCATTTCTAGACAACCTATTTGTTGCTAATCTTAATTTGTTTAAGAAAGCCAAAAAATTGGTAGTTTCCTATCCACCCCCTCTAGTCAACCATATCGATCCTTTCATTTGGTATCAGAGCCTCGTCTCTTTATTAAGGGTTTCACCACTCGAAGAGTATGGTTGATGATGGGGTAAATGTAGATGAAGTGCCCGAGGCCGTGGAGTTGACTTCGATCAAAGAGTATGGTTAACAACTGGGTAAATGTGGATGAAGTGCCTGTGGCCGTGAAGTTGACTTCGATCACTCGAGACGACTTAAATGAAGATATGGCCTCACTTAATACATCTATGACGACCGAAGTCAATTCCATGTTTAAAGAATTACCTGAGGGGTTGTAAACTACTCCCGATCCATTGCTTGTGGTTAATCCTACCGCATCAGAGTTGGAGGCCAACTCCGGCAAGGAAGCGGCTAAAGGTGCTCAAACTTCTCCCCCTCTAATCAAGAATGGGACGAGAACCTTTGCCTCGGCCCCCCCTCCCCCGGTCTATGGAGGACCGGTCCCTACATCGCATATTAACAACCTTGGTCCTCCTCCTAAACTTGTAAAGGGTGAGTTTGCTAATTGGGTTTTTCGTATCAAGTCTCATTTGAATCAAAACTCAACAAACATTTGGAGAATCATTGAGCAAGGCTTCTACCCTCATGATCCAAACAACTTTACTGCAAGAGAAGAAGTGGAAAATCAATACAATCACTCCGCATTGTTCATTCTCCAAGCCGCGATGCCACCTGAAGATCTCTCTCACTTGCGTCCCTTCTCCCGTACAAAGGATTGTTGGGATCACATTATATCCATGTACAAGGGGAGCTCTAGCATTCAACAGTCAAACTTTGAAGTGGTACTTGATGAGTGCGATGAGTTTGTGATGCTAGAAGATGAGGATCCTTGTGATCTCTACCGGAGGGTGACAACTCTTGAAGTGGCTCTTCAAGATCATGGGAGCAAGGATGTGGATGATATTTGGATCAAGCGCAAATTTCTCAAGGCCATCATGCCATTCAACAAGGCCAAGTCCTCAATGATTCATCAACGGCCGGATTTCCACAATCTTTCCTCAAGTGAAGTGTTGGATGACTTTATTGCCATGAACATCATGAAAAAGACCGCCGACAATGCTCTAGACCATGTGCGATCCAAGAAAAGCTCACCCACTCTTGATTTGAAGGCCAAGGCTTGTACAAATGAAGTTGAGATCGAAGAAGAGGAGTGTTGCCCCGAAGACACCAAATATGATTAGCATGAGCACATGGCTCTTGTATCAAGGCAATTTTGGGGCAAGAGGAACTCAAGATCCAACTTCTCCAAGAACAATTGAAGTGGCTCAAAGGGCAAGCAATGGATGAGAACTTGTTTCAATTGTGGAAACACGAGTCACTTTGTTGCAGATTGCCCGTATGAAAATCGAGAAGAAAATGGTGGCAAGTTCATTCGCAAGGACAAGCCAAAACTCTTGCCAACAAGAACAATTTTATCAAGAAGGTACCTCAAAATTCATTGGTGGTACATGAAGAGTATCTCTCCGATGATGATGATGGAGAATTGAACGGTGAATAAATGGCAACAACAACCTTGGCCATTGCCACCTCTTCTCCCTCCAAGGTGTCTCTCTTCGGTGCCCCCAACGAGAACTTCATTGCCAAGTGTCTTATGGACAAATGTATCAATAAGGTAACCTCCAACATCAAAACCACCATCACTACTATGCCTTCTTTGTTAGATTGTATAGACGATAGTGAGGTGGTGATTGGCGGTGAGAACGAGTTTAACATGTTCTTGAGTAAGCTCAAGGGTGAACCCAAGAAGCACTTTGTTGCTCTCTTGGAACAACTTGGTGAGGCCAATGACATCATTGAGTCTCACGGGGATACTATCTCCAAGTTGAAGGGCCATAGTCATGACTATGCCGATGAGATTGCAGATCTTTACATTGCTCTTGAGAAAGAGCAAGGTCTTCCTTTAGCTCTTGAGGAGTTACACAACGTTGATCTTTCTAAACTTAAAAAATTCTTGATCATGCTATTGTTCTTACTCGTGTGCTTAAATCCGAGAAGGTTGCACTTGGTGTTGGACATGATAGACTCAAGGAAGAGTTTGACACACTTGACAAGACCCACAAGGTCTTGAAGGGTGCTCGTGCCTCTCTCAAGGAGTCTCATGGTCAAATCCAAGTAAAGCTAACTAAGGAAATTGTTACTTGTCCTCCTTTTGTTCTTATTGATAATACACATGCTACTAACCCGTGTTGTGAGCATGCTCATCTCGCGGAGGAGAATGTCAAGCTAAAAGAGCAACTTGAAAAGGGCGTTGTGACTTGTATACAAGGCAAGAAGAACCTCAATGACCTCTTGAGTAATCAAAAGGAGGTTGTAGCAAAGGAGGGAATTGGGTTTGCACCCAAGTCCAAGAAGAAGAACAAGAAGAGCAAGACCAAGCAACCTCTCCCTCTCAAGGAGGTCTTTATCAGAGAAGGAGAGGGTGCTCATGTGGAGAAGAAGAACAAGGTGGAGGGCGGCAATGGCAAGAAGGGAAAGGCCAACCCTCCCAAGAACTCTGGCGACTTTAACCCATCTTATGTCCTATGCCGTGCTAGTGCCAAATTTGTTGGTTCTCCATATGATTACATTGAATGGTCTATTTGGGTTCCTAAGACCCTTGTTGCTAACATCAAAGGACCCATTACTCGATGGGTACCTATTACCAAGCATTAATCTCTTGTAGGTGTTTGCTTCCAGTGGAGTGTCATGCTTGCTTGATAGTGGAGCGACAAATCATATGACCGGAAGCAAGGACTTGGTGGTGGACGTGCATCCAATTCCATCTATGCCCACCCATATCCAATTCGGTGATACTTCAACATCAAAGGTATTGGGACTTGGTGATACGTCTCCAACGTATCTATAATTTTTGATTATTCCATGCTATTATTTATGAAGTCTTGGATGTTTAATGGGCTTTATCATTCACTTTTATATCATTTTTGGGACTAACCTAGTAACCCAAACACCCAGTCCAGATTGCTGTTTTTTTTGCCTATTTTCCGGTTTTGCAGAAAATGAATATCAAACGGAGTCCAAACGGAATGAAACCTTCGAGAGATATTTTTGGAGAAAATCACGCACGGGAAACATTAGGACCAAGTCAGGGGACAGAGGGGCTGCCCTCGAGGGTGGGGGGCGCGCCCCCCTGCCTCGAGGCCCCCTCGTGTGGGCCCTGGTGCCCTCCTTCTTCCTATATATACCTACGTACCCCAGAAACTCCATACACAGAGAGAAAACCCTAATTCCACCGCCGTAGCTTCTGTTCCCGTGGAGATCCCATCTTGGAGCCTGTTCCGGGAGGGGGATCCATCATGGAGGACTTCATCATCATCATCATCGCCCTCACCATGAGTTGTGAGTAGTTTACCATAGACCTTCGGGTCCATAGCTAGTATCTAGATGGCTTCTTCTCTCTCTCTGGATCTCAATACAAAGTTCTCCTCGGTCTTCGAGGAGATCTATTCGATGTAATCTCTTTTTGCCGTGTGTTTGTCGAGATCTGATGAGTTGTGAGTTTATGATCAAGGTTATCTAAGAAAGATATTTGGTTCTTCTCTGAACTTTTTATGTGTGCTCATAATATCCTTGCAAGTCTCTTCGAATTATTGGTTTGGTTTGGCCTACTAGATCTATAGTTCTTGCAATGGGAGAAGTGCTTGGCTTTGGGTTCAATCTTGCGGTGTCCTTTCCCAGTGACAGTAGGGGCAACAAGGCACGTATTGTATTGTTGCCATCGAGGATAAAAAGATGGGGTTTTCATCATATTGCTTGAGTTTATCCCTCTACATCATGTCATCCTACTTAAGGCGTTACTCTCTTCATATGAACTCAATACACTAGATGCATGTTGGATAGCGGTCGATGTGTGGAGTAATAGTAGTAGATGCAGAATCGTTTCGGTCTACTTGTCTCGGACATGATGCCTATATACAATGATCATGCCTAGATAGTCTCATAATTATTCGCTTTTCTATCAATTGCTCGACAGTAATTGGTTTACATGCCGTAGAATATCGCTATCATGAGATAAGCCACTAGAGAAAACTATGGCCCCCGGGTCTATTCTCAACATATCAATCTACATCTACTTTACTTTTCTTGCTTTTATTTTCTGTTTTATTAAACCAAAAATACCAAAAATATAATTATCATCTCTATCAGATCTCACTCTCGTAAGTGACCGTAAAGGGATTGACAACCCCTTATCGCGTTGGCTGCGAAGTTCTTATTTGTTTGTGCAGGTGCGAGGGACTGGCGCGTGGTCTCCTACTGGATTGATACCTTGGTTCTCAAAAACTGAGGGAAATACTTACGCTATTGTGCCGCATCTCCCTTTCCTCTTCAAGGGAATACAACGCAAGCTCAAGAGGTAGCAAGAAGAATTTCTGGCGCCGTTGCCGGGGAGGCTTACGCAAAATTCATATACCAAGTACCTATCACAAACCCTTATCCTTCGCATTACATTTATTTGCCTCTCATTTTCCTCTCCCCCACTTCACCCTTGCCGTTTTATTCGCCCTTCTTCCGCTGTGTGTTTATCGTTCGCTTGCCTTTCGTTTGCTTGTGTCCTATGTGCCCTCAATTAGCTTGCATCTTCGCTTGCTAAAGTATGGATCCTCATCCACTTGCTAATCTCTTTAAGAGATCCAATTATGTTGAACCTATTGTTAGTGAGTTGACTGCACTAGATTATCTTTATGGGGTTTTGCTTGAAATTTGTGAATCTAAAAATTGTGACGAAGTATTGAAAGAAAAACATAAATTGATTCACGATAGCTCCTTGAGTAAAAAGCATGATTGCAATGATGTTATTATAAATTCTATTAATGTCAATTGTGCTAATGATATGCAAAACCCTAAGCTTGGGGATGCTAGTATTGTTATATCCATCACTTGTTGCTATGATCATGATTGGGGAGATTCTTCTTATGATCTTGAAAATTTATTTAAACCCCATCATGAATATGAGATTGATAATAATGTTTGCCATAATATTTAAAGTGGGTTTGGAGAGGTCATGAATTTAGTTAATGTTGATCCCACTATTTCGAAAGAGTGTCAACTTCGTATGCATGTGGATCGTGTTGAAAATATGTTTTGTGATAGCTATATTGTTGAATTTGCTTATGATCCTACATGCAATTGTTATGAGAGAGAAAAATATGGTCATAGAAATCTTCATGTTACTAAATTACCTCTCGTTATGTTGAGATTGATCTTGTTTCTTTCTCCTTCCTTGCATATGCTAGATCTTGCTTGTTTTGGTAATTTGTTTTCCTATAATATGCCTATGCATAGGAAGTATGTTAGACTTAGATGTTTTTGTCACATGTCTTATGATGCTCTCTTTGTGCTTCAATCCTTGTCTTTCATGTGAGCATCATTGAAATATCGTGCCTAGCTAGGGGCGTAAAACGATAGCGCTTGTTGGGAGGCAACCCAATTTTATGTTTTTGCTTTTGTTGCTGTTAGGGAATAAATATTGCATCTAGCCTCTGATTAGATGTGGTTTCATGTTTTGTTTAGTGTTTGTGCCAAGTAGAACCTTTGGTAAGACTTGTGTGAAGTTTATATGATCTTGCTGTGAAAAATAGAATCGTTAGCGGTTGCAAAAGTAGTCGTGGGATTTTACTGGAGCGTTCTTTTTAGTTGATTCTTTTTGATGCTGATTGGTAGACAAATTGCGAAAATTTAACAATTTAGTTTGAATTTTTTGGAGTTCCAGAAGTAGGTGAACCCTGCAGATTACTACAGACTGTTCTGTTTTTGACAGATTCTGTTTTTCGTCTGTTGTTTGCTTATTCCGATGCATCTATGAGTAATATCGGAGGATATGAACCATAGAGAACTTGGAGTAGAGTAGGTTTAACACCAATATAAACAAAGAATGAATTCATTGCTATACCTTTGAGTAGTGGTTTGCTTTCTCTTACTAACGGAGCTCACGAGAATTTTTGTCTAAGTTTAGTGTTGTGAAGTTTTCAAGTTTTGAGTATTGCTTTGATGGAGTATGGAACAAGGAGTAGCAAAGGCCTAAGCTTGGGGATGCCCATGGCACCCCAAGTAAATTCAAGATAATCAAAAGCCTAAGCTTGGGGATGCCCCGGGAAGGCATCCCCTCTTTCGTCTTCATCCATCGGTAACTATACTTGGAGCTATATTTTTATTCGCAACATGCTATGTGTTTTGCTTGGAGCGTCTTGTATAATTTGAGTCTTTGCTTGTTAGTTTGCCACAATCATCCTTGCTGGACACACCTATTTGAGAGAGTTAAATATGGCCTAGAAATTGTTAGAACACTCTATGTGCTCCACTTATATCTTTTGATTTGAATAGTTTTTGCTCTAGTGCTTCACTTATATCTTTTAAAGCACGGTGGTGATAATATTTTGTAGAAATTTTGGAACTCTCATGCTTCACTTATATCTATTTGAGGGTCTATCAAAACAGCATGGTAAAGTGTTTAGGATAAAGAAACTAGTCTTCATATGATAAACATCCAATGTCAATGTAGTAAAAAATTTCACACCAAGTGCATTGAATAGAATGAGATGTTGGATGCTTGATAATTGTTTTGAGACATGAGGATAGTGATATTAGAGTCATGCTAGTGGAGTTATTATGAAATTGAGAAATACTTGTGTTAAGGTTAGTGATACCCGTAGCATGCACGTATGGTGAACCGTTGTGTGACTAAGTTAGAGCATGAGGTATTTGTAGAGTGTCAACCTTTGTGTGGAGGTCGGGGGCGCGCGATGGCTAACTCCTACCAACCTCCCCCCTAGGAGCATGCGTTGATTGCTTTGTTTTGATGACTCGTAGATTTTTGCAATAAGTATATGAGTTCTTATGACTAATGTTGAGTCCATGGATTATACGCACTCTCACCCTTCCACCATTGCTAGCCTCTCTTGTACCGCGCAACTTTCGCCGGTGCCATAAACCCACTATATATCCTTCCTCAAAACAGCCACCATATTGTTCCTCAAAACAGCCACCATACCTACCTATCATGGCATTTCCATAGCCATTCCGAGATATATTGCCATGCAACTTTCCACCGTTCCGTTTATATGACACGCATCATATTGTCATATTGCCATTGCATGATCATGTAGTTGACATCGTATCTGTGGCAAAGCCACCATGCATAATCTTATCATACATGTCACTCTTGTTTCATTGCACATACCGGTACACCGCCGGAGGCATTCATATAGAGTCATACTTTGTTGTTGTAGTATCGAGTTGTAATATCGTGTTGTAACGAAAGTGTGATGATCATCATTTTTAGAGCATTGTCCCATGGGAGGAAAGGCTGAATCTATAAAGCCCCTCCACAAAAAAAAAAGAAAGGCAAAAAAAAAGAAAGGCCCAAAAAAGAAAAAGAAAAAAGGGACAATTGCTACTATCTTTTTCCACACTTGTGCTTCAAAGTAGCACCATGTTCTTCATCGTAGAGAGTCTCATGCTTAGTCACTTTCATATACTAGTGGGAATTTTCATTATAGAACTTGGCTTGTATAATCCAACGATGGGCTTCCTCAAATGCCCTAGGTCTTCATGAGCAAGCAAGTTGGATGCACACCCACTAGTTTCTTTTGTCGAGCTTTCATTCATATTTAGCTCTAGTGGATCCACTGCATGGAAATCCCTACTCACTCACATTGATATCTATTGATGGGCATCTCCATAGCCTGTTGATACGCCTAGTCGATGTGAGACTATCTCCCTCTTTTTGTCTTCTCCACAACCACCTCTATTCCACCCATAGTGCTATGTCCATGGCTCACTGTGGCACCCCGGATCAGAGCGACCGGTTTACCTTGCATTGCCAGCCCAGAGACCTTGTCTTCTGGCAACACACAACATCTTGGTACAGAAAACAGCCGCTTTATTGATACTAGCGGACCATAGTTTCACATTACAACAGGTAGCGAGGCCGAGCGGCACACACGGTGCGGCTGGACAATATGTACATTATTTAATGAACATAAAAGGCCTTGGGCATAAACTACGCAACAGCGGAACGATGTCGTAGCGGAACTCCATCTCACAGGGACACCGATGTGGACACGGACTAGACTCAGACGTCACTCCTTTCCAGTGAAACTTTCCTGAAATCTGGCATGACACGCCAGGTCAGTATATTGAATGTACTTGCAAGCTTACAACAAACAAAATCATAATGACAAACAATATCAGGATAATTATTCAGTTATAAATATGCAGCAACAAACTTAGGTATATATTAACTAACAAGCTATGCTCATGCCTTTGTGAAAATAAAACCTTGGTCTGACTTACTCATGATGATTATTATCAAACTACAAACTTATCCATTGCAACCAGATATAAATCGTGACCTTTCCGGCGATCACCAACCTGACCATACTTGTCTCAAACAATCCCGGTGGCTCTTCCACCAATTTATTACAATACAAGGTTTTTAGAACTTAGTGAGCAAAATTTTATTATATGTTGACTCATGGTGTGACTTACTTTCGAGCGTGTCCGTGACCGTGGACTCGGCTATCGATAGATTAATTACACTTTGCAGAGGTAGTGCACTGTACCCACACCACGGAACCCATGGCCTCGTTCTCCCATTCGGGTGGACCAACGGCGTTCCGACGAAACCTTATATTGCCATGACACTCCCCTGGCCACTCCGACTCATTTCCCACTGGAACAGTCCTGGGTGGCCCTGTGCCTACCAAAGGCACACCGACCACCGTCGTGGCCAAACAGAAATTGTCCCAAACAAGGACTCGGTACCAAAAATTAACAACGGGCACACAAGGTTATGTCTGCTTACCGGGCCAGGGTACTGCATGCCCATAACCTTCCTATCTGGAGGTACCGACAGGAGGCATGACAATGGACCGAATAAAGACCTTCCCATAAAGGTAAATGTGGTTGCACTGGGAAAGACTCGATTCAGTGGCACCATGACTCGGTCAACAATTTATTCAAGTTGAGTTATTAACAGTTTCAACTTAAAGAAGAATAAATAACCGGTGTCATACAATGCCATGGAATGCAATATACCAAAATGCTTCACAAGAACAAATATAATGCCATACCAAAATGCATTACAAAAGTATAACTGGGTCAACTTTACTTAACTGAACATGAACATCACAACTTCAATATTATTCTGGTTATGATTTACTTTCAGAACTTATCCTAGCAAAATTTTATCATATTTACTTATGTAAAAGAAAGTAACTCCACATATGCATATCCATAATCATTCTCAAGATCCAAGCTTTCTTTTAATTATCTTAATAACTTAAACCAAACTTCAACTTTCTGTAAACTAAATGAAACAAATAAATACAGCAACCAACAGAAAGTATTTAACAAAATAATTCATATGCATAAACTAAATCATTTGTTTAAGTTGGAAAAATCACAAATATTGAAATGGCACTATGAAAATGTTGTTGTGGCTTGCCTTAGTTCAAATGAGGCTGACAAGCCTCCTGGTGATCCTCAAGACAAGTTTCCTCTTCTGAAAATAAATAAAAGTACAAAAAGAAAATATCAAGAATCATTCAAAAATTCACCAGAAAATCTACACAGCACCAATTGGTCTCATTTTTGGTGTGCTGCAAGACTTCTTTACAAAGAACACAATGCAAAAAGAATCAATTCATTTGGACTTATGGTTAAAAAGTTATTGCAGTTTGAAGTTTTCTAGAATATATTTAAATTTGGAAATTTAAATAAACATAATAGGGGGGGGGGGTGACGTCGAAGGCGTAAAAGCCTAGAGCGCCACCACTCGTACCACTTCACGCGGGTACGGAGAGGCTGACTAGCAGGCCCCGCTAGTCAGGTGAGAGGGAGAGAGGGGGGAAAGCTGGGGCGGCCCCGGCTTCGCTGGAGCGCACGCCGGCTACGCCGCTCCTTGGCCAAGATGGAAAGGATAGATCGACGGAGGGGGTGAAGGCGCACCTGCCCGTACTCGTAGGGTAGCTAGGGATGGTCGGACGGCGTTGGAACAAAGCTCGTAGGCGGAGGCAGAACAGGGGGGTCACCGGAGTTGAAGAAGACGACGAGCAACGATGTCTCCAGCAGCTCCAGCTAGGTGAAGTGGCTCTACCAGAGAGTGGCAGAGGCTCTGGTAGGGTCGCCTTGGCTTGAGAGGGTCTGGAGCTACCTCGATGACCCGAGGGGGATTGCAGGTGAGCTCGAGCTCGGGGACGGTGGCCTGTGGCCTGCCCGGCCGGGCCACGGGGATTCTACGCAGTCTGTGAGTGTGTGGGAGTGGAGCTGGATGCTCGGAGCGGCCGGGAGGGGGCCTATATATAGGCGAGCAGAGAGGGGGGAAACGAGGCTCCACCGGCGACACCTGGCCGCGTCCGGCGACGAAATGGCGTCAGTGAGAGGGGGGAGAAGGCGACGGAGTCACGTGGGAGCTATGGCCGGACGGGGACGAGCACAGGGGTGCTGGGGTGGCGACAAGCACAGTGCGCACCACACTGTTGCCTTGGCTGGACCGCGCCTGTGCTCGCTGCGGCGAGCTCCGGCATCGGCGAGTGCCAGAGAGGGGCTGTAGAGGTGAAGACGATGATGGTGGCGCGGTTGGCACACTGGGGCAGGCGCGGAAGCGAGCACGCGCTCTACAGAGCGCTCGGCGGCATCCAGAGCGCCGACAGACGGCCATGGCATGGTGTACACGCGTGGTCACCGCGCGAACTATGCCTACTGGCTGACTTGGTGCGAAAATTCATGTCTGGCGTGTTGTTCGTGGTAGATAGGTGAGTTACCCGTGGTTGGTTTATTTCCAGACGCAGTAGAAATAAAGTAACACGCCTGGTAAGTTTCTAGACAGAAACTTTGAGAGCTTACTTAGGTAAAATGGTTAATAGTTAGAGGCTGTGCTTTGGAGGCTAGCCAAGAGTTACTAAGGTGAAGATGCACAAGGAGTTTCAGAAGAAATGGAGCAAGTAAAATGATAGTTGCTGTAGAAACTACCATTTCTGTCCAGAATAGAAAAGATTTTCTGTAGCAAAAATATTCCAAAAAGTAGTGCAATATTTTTTGCTCAGGAAGGTGTCTTAGGGTCCAAAGAATATTTAGGAATTTCCTCAGAATTTTGTGAGCCATAAAAATAGGGGTTGCTTTGGAGCACAAAGGATTTAGCTAGGGTTTTGGGAAGAAAATTGAATATTTTTCAAGTAAGAAAAATATTCCATGAAGTATATTAGAGTGGTCCAGAGGGAAAAGATGGTTTGAGATGGATAGGAGGCACTTGGGTGAAAGTCAAGGGTACCCAAGTGTTTAAGTCCATATGAAATGATTCAAAAATCCCAAGGTTTAAAATAAATTCAAATAAAGCTCTGGCATATAAAAGAGGGCAAAAATCAGGCTGTCACACTCAAGCTCATGTATTGCGTGAAAGTTGAAAGGTTTGAAAAGATAGAGTATGAAAACAAATGCTTGGCTGAAATTGGGGTTGTGCATGATATGAATATTTTGTGTGTGATAATGAGGGAGCATAGCCAACACTATATGATTTTGTAGGGATAACATTCTTTAGCCATAGTATTTTGAGAAGACATGATTGCTTTGTTAGTATTGCTTAAAGTATTGTTATTTCTTATGTCAATATAGACTTTTATCTTGAATCTTTCACATCTGAACATTCATGCCACAATTAAGAGAATTACATTGAAAAACTATATTGGTTAGCATTCCACATCAAAAATTATTTCTTTATCATTTTCCTACTAGAGGACGAGCAGGAATTAAGCTTGGGGATGCTTGATACGTCTCCAACGTATCTATAATTTTTTATTGTTCCATGCTATTATTTATGAAGTCTTGGATGTTTAATGGGCTTTATCATTCACTTTTATATCATTTTTGGGACTAACCTACTAACCCAAAGGCCCAGTCCAGATTGCTGTTTTTTTGCCTATTTCAGGGTTTTGCAGAAAAGGAATATCAAACGGAGTCCAAACGGAATGAAACCTTCGCGAGAGATATTTTTGGAGAAAATCACGCACGGGAAACGTCAGGACCAAGTCAGGGGACAGAGGGGCTGACCACGAGGGTGGGGGGCGTGCCCCCCTTCCTAGGGCGCGCCCCCTTCCTCGAGGCCCCCTCGTGTGGCCCCCGGTACCCTCCTTCTTCCTATATATACCTACGTACCCTAGAAACTCCATACGCATAGAGAAAACCCTAATTCCACCGTCGTAGCTTCTATTCCCGTGGAGATCCCATCTTGGAGCCTGTTCCGGGAGGGGGATCCATCACGGAGGCCTTCATCATCGTCATCATCGCCCTCACCATGAGTTGTGAGTAGTTTACCACAGACCTTCGGGTCCATAGCTAGTATCTAGATGGCTTCTTCTCTCTCTCTGGATCTCAATACAAAGTTCTCCTCGGTCTTCGAGGAGATCTATTCGATGTAATCTCTTTTTGCCGTGTGTTTGTCGAGATCCGATGAATTGTGAGTTTATGATCAAGGTTATCTAAGAAAGATATTTGGTTCTTCTCTGAACTTTTTATGTGTGCTCATAATATCCTTGCAAGTCTCTTCGAATTATTGGTTTGGTTTGGCCTACTAGATCTATAGTTCTTGCAATGGGAGAAGTACTTGGCTTTGGGTTCAATCTTGCGGTGTCCTTTCCCAGTGACATTAGGGGCAGCAAGGCACGTATTGTATTGTTGCCATCGAGGATAAAAAGATGGGATTTTCATCATATTGCTTGAGTTTATCCCTCTACATCATGTCATCTTGCTTAAGGCGTTACTCTGTTCGTATGAACTCAATACACTAGATGCATGCTGGATAGCGGTCGATGTGTGGAGTAATAGTAGTAGATACAGAATCGTTTCGGTCTACTTGTCTCGGACGTGATGCCTATATACAATGATCATGCCTAGATAGTCTAATAATTATTCGCTTTTCTATCAATTGCTCGACAGTAATTTGTTTACACGCCGCAGAATATCGCTATCATGAGAGAAGCCACTAGAGAAAACTATGGCCCCCTGGTCTATTCTCAACATATCAATCTACATATACTTTACTTTTCTTGCTTTTATTTTTTGTTTTATTAAACCAAAAATACCAAAAATATAATTATCTTCTCTATCAGATCTCATTCTCGTAAGTGACCGTAAAGGGATTGACAACCCCTTATCGCGTTGGCTGCGAAGTTCTTATTTGTTTGTGCAGGTGCGAGGGACTGGCGCGTGGTCTCCTACTGGATTGATACCTTGGTTCTCAAACACTGAGGGAAATACTTACGCTACTATGCTGCATCTCCCTTTCCTCTTCGAGGGAATACAACGCAAGCTCAAGAGGTAGCACTTGGCATGGTGGTCATCTCACAAGATTTATCTATTGAGAAGGTCATGCTTGTTGCGTCCCTTGCGTTCAATTTGCTTTCCGTTCGTCAACTTGCACTTATGGGCTTTGCAACATTCTTTGATCTTGATAGCGTGGCCCTTTTGTGGAGCAAGACTCTTAAGTAGCGTTTGTTGGGCATGTAGAGAATGGTCTCTACGTGGTTAACTTTTCGGAGCGACCCACTAAGACCGCGACTTGCCTAAGGCTAAGGTTGATGTGGGATGGCTTTGGCATCGCCGGCTAGCCCATGTTAATATGAGATGTTTGAAAATTCTCCTCAAAGGGGACCATGTTCGTGGACTAAAAAATGTGAGTTTTGCCAAATATCATGCTTGCAGTGCTTGTATTGAAGGGAAGCTTCATGAAATGGCTCACCGTCCCACGAATGTGATATACTCGAAGAGGCCCTTGGATCTGCTTCACATGGATCTCTTTGGTCCTCCATCCTTTGATAGTCTTGGGGGAAGAAATTATTGCTTGGTGATTGTGGATGACTATTCAAGATACACTTGGGTATATTTCTTCAAGAGGAACAGTGAGACCCAACAAACCGTCATCAACTTTGCTATTGAAGGTCAACATCAACATGAAGCAAAGATCTTGATGATTAGAAGTGACAATGGCACCGAGTTCAAGAACTACACCTTGGATGAATTTCTTAGTGACGAGGGGATGAAGCACCAATATGCCGCACCTTATAGTCCTCAACAAAATGGTGTAGCGGAGAGGAAGAACTGAACGTTGATGGATGCGGCAAGGACCATGATGGCGGAATTCAAATCTCCGTACAACTTCTGGGCCGAAGCCATCAACACCGCATGTCATGCATCCAATCGGCTCTATCTCTGTAAAGGCTTGAACAAGACTCCATATGAGATACTCATCGGTAACAAGCCCAACCTCAAGTACTTTCGGGTGTTCGGGTGTAAGTGTTTCGTTCTCAAGAAAGGTGTTCGTCTGTCTAAATTTGAACCTAGAGTATAAGAGGGCATATTTGTTGGTCATGCTACAAACTCTCATGCTTACCGTGTCCTCAACAAGTCCACTGGACTCATTGAGGAGACATCTAACATGGAGTTTGATGAAAATATTGGCTCCCAAGTGGAGCAAAGTTGTCTTTGTGATGTAGGTGATGAATTCCTTCTCAAGCCATAAGAAGAATGGGTATTGGTCAAATACTCCCCATTGAGGAACCCTTTATGGCCGAAGGAGAAGGACAATGCTCCACCCAAGTGGAGCCATCACCAACACTAGACCGACATGCTTCCGAAGAACAAAGTGAAGGCCCTCAACCCCGTGAACATGACCAAGGGCAAGATCAACCTAATGGTGATGATGGTTCACCAAGTTATGCCCAAGATCAAGTTCACCCCTCCGAGCAACCTCAAGATTGAGAACAAGTTCAAGATCAAGAGCAAGCTTTAGACGACGCTCAAGGCGATCAATATGATGATCCTGAAGTTGACAATTATTTGCCCATTGAGGAACTTTTGGAGCGTCGTGCCGCCAAGTTATCCTCCACCCTGAAGCGTCAAGAACATGTGATTGAGAATATGCTTGGAAGCTTAAGGAAAGGGATAACTACTCGTAGACAATTAACAGACTTTTGTCAGCATCACACATTTGTTTCTTGTATTGAACCCCAAAAGGTACATGAAGCGCTCGAGGACTCAGATTGGCTTGAAGCCATGCATGATGAACTCAATAACTTCAAGCGCAACAAAGTGTGGTCATTAGTGCAAAGGCCAATGGACAATCACAATGTCATCGGAACCAAATGGAGCTTCAAGAACAAGCAAGATGCAAACGGTCTTGTCTTTCGAAATAAGGCACGATTGGTGGCACAAGGCTACTCCCAAGTTGAGGGTATCGACTACAATGAAACCTTTACTACCGTTGCTCACCTTGAATCTATTAGCATGTTGCTTGCATATGCATCTCATCATAACTTTTTATTGCAACAAATGGATGTGAAGAGTGCATTTCTTAATGGTCTTCTTAATGAGTTGGTGTATGTCAAACAACCCTTGGGGTTTGAGGATCCCAAGTTCCCCAATCATGTATACAAACTCGATATGGCTCTCTATGGTCTTAAACAAGCTCCACGTGCATGGTAACCTTACCGAGCTGTTGCAAGATCATGGGTTTGAAATTGGGAAAATCAATCCCACTCTTTTTACTAACAGGGTTAAAGGGGATTTGTTCATATGCCAACTATATGTTGATGATATTATATTTGGTTCTCCTAACAAAGCTTTCAATGATGAGTTTGCCGCACTTATGACTGAGCATTTTGAGATGTCTATGATGGGAGAGGTGAAGTTCTTCCTCGAATTTGAAATGAAGCAAAGAAGAGAAGGAACCTTCATCAACCAAGCCAAATATACCCAAGACATGCTCAAGAAATTCAAGCTAAGTGATGTCAAGCCGGCATCTACTCCAATGCCTACCAAATGCCAACTTGACATTGATCCCAATGGTAAAGTGGTGGATCAAAAGGTATATCGTTCTATGATTGGATCCTTGCTTTACCTTTGTTCATCTAGGCCGGATATCATGTTGAGTGTGGGAATGTGTGCATGGTTTCAAGCAACACCTAAGGAAAGTCACTTTGTGGCTGTCAAGCGAATCTTTCAATATTTGGCTCATACCCCAAACTTTGGCTTATGGTACCCCAAAGGTTCGAGCTTTGATCTCATTGGATATTCGGACCCAGATTGGGCGCAAGACCATGTGGACAGTGTCGGTGTGAAAATCGGAGGATCTCGGGTAGGGGGTCCCGAACTATGCGCCTGAGGATCGATGGTAACAGGACGTTGGGGACACGATGTTTACCCAGGTTCAGGCCCTCTCGATCGAGGTAAAACCCTAGTTCTATTAATATGGATGAATATGAATACAAGAGTTGATCTACCTCGAGATCGAACTGGCTAAACCCTAAAGTCTAGCCTATGAGGATTTTAGATTCTCCGTTAGCCTCTACGGCCTAAACCCTCTGGTTTATATACACACCAGAGGGGCCTAGGGTTTGTACATACCATCTTGCAGAGGAAGGAAAGATTACACCTGAACCTAAAACCTGCCGTTATACGAATACATGAGTCCTATCCGAATACGAGAGATGATCTTCGACTATGATCTTCACGGCCCACCAGTCCGGCCCACCAAGAGTTATATGGCCCCCCCGTGGACCCCTCTATCCATGACTCCCTGAGTAGCCTCTGAACCTGACTTCGATGACGATGAGTTCGGCTTCCGTATTGTCTTCGGCATTGCAAGGCGGGTTCCTTCTTCCGAATATATCTTCTGCAAAAAGGTGTATTGTGTTCGGCTCTGCAAGGTTAGTACAACCCTTAGCATTGAAGGCAAGACTCTTAAAAGAAAATGAATAGTGTGTCTCTACTGACAACTTTTTTGGTGAAGCGTCGCATCTATCCCACTAACATATCGAACCATTTTATTTGGTCCTAGTTTCGCGTTTTGAGGTATATCCTCATTGACATGTCCCATCAGAATAGAGATCGTGCGCGCTTATTGTGGGATCCTTATCAATATGACATGAGCACCCACGCCGTGCATTACGCACGACCGCTTTGGGAGCCGGCGAGGTTTATGGCTAAAGTGGGGGGACAATCTGTATTCATAGTGTTATAAAAGGATACCCATCCCTTTCATCAGCCCCACGCCTACCTCAAGCTCGAGCTCTCCAATCTCCCTAGCCCCAGCATTCTCATCTCCTGCGCCCACCGCCCACCGCTCCTCGTTCCTCAACCACTACTCCCCTCCCCAGCAATGGTTGGATCCGGTGCCAGGGGCAAGTGGGAGGCTTCCACGGTCACTGAAAAGACCGTGGAGGATCTACGGAGCGCGGGCTATCTCGCCGCAACATCGCGCACCGAGTCCCTGCCAAGGGTCAGGTGATTCCCATCCCTGAGGCGGGTGAGAGGGTAGTGTTTACTTCCCATTTTGTTAGGGGGCTTGGCTTTCCACTCCACCCCTTTGTTCGGGGTATTTTTTTCTTCTATGGGCTAGATTTCCATGATCTAGCCCCGAACTCAATCCTTCACATATCCGCTTTCATTGTGGTATGTAAAGCTTTCCTCCGCATCCCTCCACACTTCGGCCTATGGCTCAAAACCTTCAACATGAAGCCGAAGGTGGTGGATGGATAGCATGTGGAGTGCGGGGGCGCCATGATTAGCAAGCCCCCAAATGCAACTTGGCCCAAGGGCTCATTCGTGGAGACGAATAAGGTCTGGCAGCAGGAGTGGTTCTACATCACCGAACCCCGCGACGCCAAATGGGCGGCGGAGCCTGCTTTCAGATCCGGACCCCCAGAGAGGTTGACCTCCTGGACCAAAAATGGTCTGGACTGGGGGTCGCATACTGAAGTGACGACTCTGGTGAGCTGTGTGTCCGGCGTGATCTCCAAGGGGCAGCTGCTCTCATCTGTGGTCTAGATAATGCTGACCTGGCTTATTCTCCCTTGCCAAAGCCGGGACTCCTCCCTATGGGAGTTCGATCCGGCAGGAGACAAGCCGCTGAAGCATCTCTTCGGCTCTACGCACAAAGAGATATGGAAGCATCTCTTTAAGAGCGAGAAGGAGTGGCCGGCAGAAACCAAAGACATTGGCTTTAGCACCACGCTCTCTACCCCAGAGGCAATAGAAATCTTTGCCGAACACATATTCCTTCCCTTATTTAATGATAACAGGAATTGGAGTTATTGCATGATATATAGGGCTGGGCGAAGAAGGCAACCCGGATCAAGGTCTGGCGCCTTTGCCTGAAGACCCAAAATCGCCTCAGGTGATGGCGATGCTGGTCCCGGTGCCATACAAGGCGCCGGTCAAGAATCCCAAGAAGAAGGGCAAGGGGGGCGGAGACAGCCCCCGCCCTGCGGACAAGAAGTCCGAGGAAATCAACATCCTCTCCTCTAACGAGGTGGAGGAAGATGATGAGGAGGAAGAGGAGGAAGAAGAAGAGCCCTCTGCGCAAGGCAGGGGGAAGAAGAGGGTGGCCCCTGCTGAAGCAGGCACGGCCGCACCCAAGAGGAAGATGACCCTTGCTGCTAGTTCGGATTCGTTCGAACATAGCTTCATGGTGAAGCCCAGGGAGAAACCCCTGCCCGAATCGCAAGTTTGTCCAGATTTGACTGCTACACCTTCATTTATTTAGTATTTTTGATACTTACTTAGTATTTCTCCCCTGCTGACCAACAACCCTCCCGGTGGACACCCTGATGCCTCCTCGTCGAAGGGAATTCTCTAGCGCCCGGAGAGACGGAAAGTGACCCGCCGGTCCGAGCTCCATCGCCTGTGAACGGCGGGGAAACCGAAGTGTCCTCCCAGCGGGTGTCCTCCATCCAAGGAGATGAGGGCGGGGCAGGTGACGGGGCGGCCAGGGGTAATACCTCAGCCACCGCTGACCATGGGGAGACAACCCCATGGAAACCGAATACAGGGGGCCCAAACAATCCGAGGCCCTCCCGAACATTGACCCGGAGCCTAATGAGGCTCCGGGATCCGAAGACCAGACCCCCCAAGCGGGGGTGGATACGGCGGCGCCCGGAGTCAATCAGGAGGCGTCGGATTCTATGGAGGGAGCACTGCAAAGTGCTTCCATTGTGTAAGAACACTGAACCGTGATGGGTGCAGGGATGAAGAAGATTTAGTCCGTTAAGGGCGGACTGAATGAAGCCTTCAACAGCCTGTTAACAGGCTTTGAGGTAAGCAATGTAATATTCTTTATAGAACTTTATTTTTTTATGCACCTACATAGCCAGTAGCCCCTGATGCTTTGTGTGATTCCGAAGAGAATCAGACGAAGCATCCAAGCTATAGCATACTTACAGAGCTGAACTATTGTGCATACTTCACTAGTTACGACAACTCCGCAAGATGCGGAAGTTGCCGAACTAAACCGGAAGCTCTTGTTGGCCAACGTAGAGCTCGACCGCGTCAACCAACGTTTAGATGAAACGCAAGGTATGCGGATTTTAAGATGTCAATAAGACTAATTAACCGAGTATGTTTATAAACTCTGATATGATATTCTGTATAATACAGTTGGCACCACTGAGCTCGAGGCCCTCAAGGGCGAAATTGCCAAGGCCAAGAAGGAGGCCGAGGCGAACAAGGTAGCCGCTGACAAATCGCCTGCCGATTTAGAGGCTGAAAAGGTGGAGTGTGATACGTCTCCAACGTATCTACTTTTCCAAACCCTTTTGCCCTTGTTTTGGACTCTAACTTGCATGATTTGAATGGAACTAACCCGGACTGACGCTGTTTTCAGCAGAACTACCATGGTGTTGTTTTTGTGCAGAACAAAAAGTTCTCGGAATTGCCTGAAAATCAACGGAGAATTATTTCGGAAAATATAAAAAATACCTGCAAGAAGATCCACACCAGGGGGCCTTGGGCCAGTCCACGAGGGTGGGTGGCTGATACTTCTCCGTCGTATCTATAATTGTTGATTGTTCCATGCCAATATTCTACAACTTTCATATACTTTTGGCAACTTTTTATACTATTTTTTGGGACTAACATATTGATCCAGTGCCCAGTAACAGTTCCTGTTTGTTGCATGTTTTTTGTTTCGCAAAATATCCATACCAAACGGAATAAAAATGGACTGAGATTTTTTTGGAATATATGTGAATTTTGGGAAGCGAAACTAACACGAGACGATGCCCGGGTGCGCCACGAGGGTGGGGGGCGCGCCCCCTGGGCCCTCGTGGCCACACCATAAGGTGTTTGATGCCCTTCTTTTGCCGCAAGAAAGCTAATTTCCGGATAAAAATCGTGTCAAAAGATGAGCCCAATCGGAGTTACAGATCTCCGGGAATTTAAGAAACGGTGAAGGCCCAGAATCTGGGAACGCAGAAACAGAGAGAGACAGAGATACTGATCCAATCTCGGAGGGGCTCTCGCCCCTCCGCCGCCATGGAGGCCATGGACCAGAGGGGAAACCCCTCTCCCACCTAGGGAGAAGGTCAAGGAAGAAGAAGAAGGAGGGGGGCTCTCTCCCCCTCGCTTTCAGTGACACCGGAGTGCCATCGGGGCCATCATCGTGTGACGGCGATCTACACCAACACCTCCATCATCTTCAGCAACATCTCCATCGCCTTCCCCCATCTATCTACAACGGTCCACTCTCCCGCAACCCGCTGTACCCTCTACTTGAACATGGTGCTTTATGCTTCATATTATTATCCAATGATGTGTTGCCATCCTATGATGTCTGAGTAGATTATCGTTGTCCTATTGGTGATTGGTGAATTGCTATGATTGATTTAAATTGCTTGTGGTTATGTTGCTGTCCTTTGGTGCCCATCATATGAGTGCGCGCGTGGATCACACCATAGGGTTAGTTGTATGTTGACAGGAATTGGTCATTCACATGGTTAGTCATAAAATCCTACATAAACTTGTAGATCGCTGAATATGATATGTTTGATTCCTTGCAATATTTTTGCGATATAAAGATGGTGATATTAGAGTCATGCTAGTGGGTAGTTGTGGATTGTAGAAATACTTGTGTTGAGGTTTGTGATTCCCGTAGCATGCACGTATGGTGAACCGTTATGTGACGAAGTTGGAGCATGATTTATTTACTGAGTGTCATCCTTTGTGTGGAGGTTGGGGGCGCACGATGGTTAACACGTACCAAGGTCCCCCCTAGGAGCATGCGTGTAGTACTTGGTTTCGATGGCTAATAAATTTTTGCAATAAGTATGTGAGTTTTTTATGACTAATGTTGAGTCCATGGATTATACGCACTCTCACCCTTCCACCATTGCTAGCCTCTCTTGTACCACGCAACTTTCGCCGGTACCATACACCCACCATATACCTTCTTCAAAACAGCCACCATAACTTCCTATTATGGCATTTCCATAGCCATTCCGAGATATATTGCCATGTAACTCCACCGTTCCGTTTATTATGACATGCACCATCATTGTCATATTGCCTTGCATGATCGTAAGATAGCTAGCATGATGTTTCCATGGCTTGTCCGTTTTTTTGATGTCATTGCTACGCTAGATTATTGCACATCCCGGTACACCGCCGAAGGCATTCACATAGAGTCATATTTTGTTCTAGCTTCGAGTTGTAATCTTTGAGTTGTAAGTAAATAAAAGTGTGATGATCTTTATTATTAGAGCATTGTCCCATGTGAGGAAAGGCCAAATAAAAAAAAGGAGATGGCCTATATATAGAGGGGCTAAAAAAAAGAAAGCCCCTCCAAACAAAACAAAAAAAAACAAAAAAATGAGAGAAAAGAGAGAAGGGACAATGCTACTATCCTTTTCCACACTTGTGCTTCAAAGTAGCACCATGATCTTCATAATAGAGAGTCTCTTGTTTTGTCACTTCCATATACTAGTGGGAATTTTCATTATAGAACTTGGCTTGTATATTCCAACGACGGGCTTCCTGAAATGCCCTAGGTCTTCATGAGCAAGCAAGTTGATGCACACCCACTAGTTTTATTTTGAGCTTTCATACACTTATAGCTCTAGTGCGTCCGTTACATGGCAATCCCTACTCACTCACATTGATATGGATTGATGGACATCTCCATAGTCCATTGATTTTCCTAGTTGATGTGAGACTTTCTCCCACCTTTTGTCTATCACCACCTTCTATTCCACCCATAGTGCTATGTCCATGGCTCACGTTCATGTATTGTGAGAAAGTTGAAAAGGTTTGAGAATACTAAAGTATGAAACAATTGCTTGGCTAAAACCGGGGTTGTGCATGATTTAAATACTTTGTGTGGTGAAGATGGAGCATAGCCAGACCATATGATTTTGTAGGGATAACTTTCTTTGGCCATGTTATTTTGAAGAGACATGATTGCTTTATTAGTATGCTTGAAGTATTATCGTCCTAATGTCAAATGATAGACTATTGCTTTGAATCACTCAAGTCTTAATATTCATGCCAGGATTAGATTACATGATCAATACTACGCTAGGTAGCATTCCACATCAAAAATTATCTTTTTCATCATTTACCTACTCGAGGACGAGCAGGAATTAAGTTTGGGGATGCTGATACGTCTTCATCGTATCTATAATTTTTGATTGTTCTATGCCAATATTCTACAACTTTCATATACTTTTGGCAACTTTTTATACTATTTTTTGGGACTAACATATTGATCCAGTGCCCAGTGCCAGTTCCTGTTTGTTGCATGTTTTTTGTTTCGCAGAATATCCATATCAAACGGAGTCCAAACGGAATAAAAACGGACGGAGATTTTTTTGGAATATATGTGAATTTTGGGAAGTGAAACTAACACAAGACGATGCCCGGGTGGGCCACGAGGGTGGGGGGGTGCGCCCCCCTGCCCAGGGCGCGCCCTGGGCCCTCGTGGCCACACCATAAGGCGGTTGATGCCCTTCTTTCGCCGCAAGAAAGCTAATTTCCGGATAAAAATTGTGTAAAAAGATGAGCCCAATCGGAGTTACGTATCTCCGGGAATTTAAGAAACGGTGAAGGGCCAGAATCTGGGAACGCAGAAACAGAGAGAGACAGAGAGAGAGATCCAATCTCGGAGGGGCTCTCACCCCTCCGCCGCCATGGAGGCCATGGACCAGAGGGGAAACCCTTCTCCCACCTAGGGAGAAGGTCAAGGAAGAAGAAGAAGGAGGGGGGCTCTCTCCCCCTCGCTTCCGGTGGCACCAGAGTGCCACCGGGGCCATCATCGTCTGACGGCGATCTACACCAACACCTCCGTCATCTTCACCAACATCTCCATCACCTTCCCCCATCTATCTACAGCGGTCCACTCTCCCGCAACCCTCTGTACCCTCTACTTGAACATGGTGCTTTATGCTTCATATTATTATCCAATGATGTGTTGCTATCCTATGATGTCTGAGTAGATTATCGTTGTCCTATCGGTGATTGGTGAATTGCTATGATTGATTTAAATTGCTTGTGGTTATGTTGCTGTCCTTTGGTGCCCATCATATGAGCGTTCGCGTGGATCACACCATAGGGTTAGTTGTATGTTGACAGGACTATGTATTGGAGGGCAAGAGTGACAGAAACTTCAACCTAGCGTAGAAATTGATGCATACGGTATTGAAGGGGGACCAATATATCTTAATGCTATGGTTTGGTTTTACCTTAATGAATGTTAGTAGTTGCGGATGCTTGCTAATAGTTCCAATCATAAGTGCATAGAATTCCAAGTAAGGGATGACATGCTAGTAGTGGCCTCTCCCACATAAAACTTGCTATCAGTCTAGTAACGTAGTCAATTGCTTAGGGGCAATTTCGCAACTCCTACCACCACTTTTCCACACTCGCTATCATTAACTTTAGTTGCATATTTATCTTAACATCCCCTAGTTTTATTTACGTGCTCTTTTTATTCTTGCAAACCTATCGCACAAAACCACAAAATACTTCTAGTTTCATACTTGTTCTAGGTAAAGTAAACGTCAAGCGTGCGTAGAGTTGTATCAGTGGTCGATAGAACTTGAGGGAATATTTGTTATGCCTTTAGCTCCTCGTTGGGTTCGACACTCTTACTTATCGAAAAAGGGTACAACTCATCCCCTACACTTGTGGGTTATCAAGACCTTTTTCTGGCGCCGTTGCCTGGGAGCAATAGCGTGGGGTGAATATTCTCGTGTGTGCTTGTTTGCTTTATCACTAAGTAGATTTTATTTGCTGTTCTAAGTTGTTTTCTATCTTTAGTTATGGGTAGGAAACGCAAAATACCAAAAAAATAGTGGTACCTGCTGAACCAATGGTTGAAGAACCACTCAAATTCTATCACAGTACTGAAGCTTATTACTTGGATCATCTTCGTTCCCTATGTGCTCGGGCTGAAACCCCAATTAGCTTAGTTGAGGGAAAATCTTTAGATGAGCATGCCTGTTATTTGCGACACCGCATATCTGAAAAAGGGAAACTTTTACTGGATCAAATTCATTGTTTGCAATGCTATGCTTGGAATTTATGTGAAATATATGATTTTACTT
The DNA here is from genome assembly GCA_902687465.1 of Secale cereale. Classification (NCBI taxonomy): domain Eukaryota; kingdom Viridiplantae; phylum Streptophyta; class Magnoliopsida; order Poales; family Poaceae; genus Secale; species Secale cereale. The sequence continues at coordinate 527,224,720 of LR738715.1, read as the reverse complement.
GTTGTTCCGAAGACCCTAAGAAACACCTTCCCTACCAATGTGAGTTTAGCAATAATGGAATTGTATCTTCGTATGCTAAGTGTGTTTATAGTTACTATGATGTTCAACAAATTGAAGAATTTGTTGCTTTTAAGGGTGCTTATGAAATTGCTTCTTTGATTGAAAAGTATTATGCTACTCTTTACAAATCTGAAAATTTTGCCATATTTAAATACTATTATGACAATTATGCTTCTAATGCCTATGTTAAACCATATATTGAGGACTACTCCGCTGTCCAAGAAGAGACTAATCTTTTGCAGGAGTCTATGGAAGAAGAAATTAATGACATTGTGAGCTCATTGGATGAAAAAGATGAGGAGGAGATCGAAGAACAAAAGGAGGAAGAGCGGATTAGCTACCCATGCCCACCTTCTAATGAGAGTAACTCTTCAACTCATACATTGTTTAATTTCCCTTCGTTCTTACCGAAGGATGAATGCTATGATGATTGTTATGATCCCGTTGATTCTTTTGAAATATCCCTTTTTGATGATGCTTGCTATGCTTGTGGCCAAGATGCCAATATGAATTATGCTTATGGAGATGAACTTGCTATAGTTCCATATGTAAAACATGAGATTGTTGCTATTTCACCCACACATGATAGTCCTATTATCTTTTTGAATTCTCCAAACTACACTATATTGGAGAAGTTTGCACTTATTAAGGATTATATTGATGGGGTGCCTTTTTCCATTACACATGATGATTTTGATGAGGATAATATGCATGTGCTTGCTGCTCCTACTTGCAATTATTATGAGAGAGGAACTACATCTCCGCCTCTCTATGTTTCCAACATGATAAAATTGCAAGAAACTGCTTATACTATGCATTGGCCTTTACTTGATGTGCATGAATTGTTCTTGTATGACATGCCTATTCATAGGAAGAGAGTTACACTTTGTTGTTTCATGACACATATCACTTTGTGCTCACTATTAAATGCCAAATCATTGCTAATTAAAATTGGCTTTGATATACCTTGGGATCCGGGTGGATCCATCACTTGAGCACTATATGCCTAGCTTAATGGCTTTAAAGAAAGTGTTGCCAGGGAGACAACCCAGAAGTTTTAGAGAGTCATTTATTTCTGTTGTGTGCTTTTATAAATATTAAAAACAAAAAGAATAAAGAGGGGAACCTAAAACTTTTTCAAAAAGAAAAGTGAAAGTGATATAGACGAGCATTGTGAAAGTGGGGGACGTCCTTGAACTTTGTTCATGCCCATGGAAACTTTGTGAATCTTAATTACAGAAACTTTTCAACAAAAATAATTATCCCCTTGTACAATTCTATTGTATTATAAAAATAATGTGCCAAGGTTTGCCTTTAGGATGTTTACAATGCTTGTTGGTTTGTGCGGTGCAGGATAGAAACTTTGGCTGTAGTGCGTGATTTTACATTTTTTGCTGGAACATCAAATGGTTCTGAAACTTTTTGCACTGTCCTTCTATAATTTTTTTTTATTTTTCCTTATTTTGGCAGAATTTTTCAAGTATCAGAAGTATGGTGAATGTTCAGATTATTACAGACTATTCTGTTTTAGACAGATTCTGTTTTTGATGCATAGTTTGCTTGTTTTGATGAAACTATCAATTTATATCAGTGGATTAAGCCATGGAAAAGTTATATTACAGTAGCTACAATAAAAAAACAAAATATGAATTGGTTTTAAACAGTACTTAGAGTAGTGATTTGCTTTATTATACTAACGGATCTTACCGAGTTTTCTGTTGAAGTTTTGTGTGGATGAAGTGTTCGAAGATCGAGGAGGTATCGATGTGAGGAGAAGAAGGAGAGGCAAGAGCTCAAGCTTGGGGATTCCCAAGGTACCCCAAGTAAATATTCAAGGAGACTCAAGCGTATATGCTTGGGGATGCCCCGGAAGGCATCCCCTCTTTCTTCAACAAGTATCGATATGTTTTCGGATTCGTTTCATTCATGTGATATGTGCAGATCTTGGAGCGTATTCTGCATTTAGTTTTCACCTTTTCTTTAATGCACCATTCTGGTATGAGATAGTACTTGGTTGATTTATAGAATGCTCTTTGCACTTCACTTATATCTTTTGAGTATGGCTTTATAGAATGCTTCGTGTGCTTCACTTATATCATTTGAAGTTTGGATTGCCTGTTTCTCTTCACATAGAAAACCGCCATTTGTAGAATGCTCTTTTGCTTCACTTATAATTGTTAGAGCGTGGGCACTCTCTTGCTTCACTTATATCTATTTAGAGAGTTGATATGAATTGGTCATTCACATGGTTAGTCATAAAATCCTACATAAACTTGTAGATCGCTGAATATGATATGTTTGATTCCTTGCAATATTTTTGCGATATAAAGATGGTGATATTAGAGTCATGCTAGTGGGTAGTTGTGGATTGTAGAAATACTTGTGTTGAGGTTTGTGATTCCCATAGCATGCACGTATGGTGAACCGTTATGTGACGAAGTTGGAGCATGATTTATTTACTGAGTGTCATCCTTTGTGTGGAGGTCGGGGGCGCACGATAGTCAACTCGTACCAAGGTCCCCCCTAGGAGCATGCGTGTAGTACATGGTTTCGATGGCTAATAAATTTTTGCAATAAGTATGTGAGTTTTTTATGACTAATGTTGAGTCCATGGATTATACGCACTCTCACCCTTCCACCATTGCTAGCCTCTCTTGTACCGCGCAACTTTCGCCGGTACCATACACCCACCATATACCTTCTTCAAAACAACCACCATACCTACCTATTATGGCATTTACATAGCCATTCCGAGATATATTGCCATATAACTCCACCGTTCCGTTTATTATGACACGCACCATCATTGTCATATTGCCTTGCATGATCGTAAGATAGCTAGGATGATGTTTCCATGGCTTGTCCGTTTTTTTGATGTCATTGCTATGCTAGATCATTGCACATCCTGGCACACCGCCGGAGGCATTCACATAGAGTCATATTTTGTTCTAGCTTCGAGTTGTAATCTTTGAGTTGTAAGTAAATAAAAGTGTGATGATCTTTATTATTAGAGCATTGTCCCATGTGAGGAAAGGCCAAATAAAAAAAAGAGATGGCCTAAAAAAATACATATAGAGAGGGGCTAAAAAAAAGAGAAAGCCCCTCCAAAAAAGACAAAAAAATGAGAGAAACGAGAGAAGGGACAATGCTACTATCCTTTTCCACACTTGTGCTTCAAAGTAGCACCATGATCTTCATAATAGAGAGTCTCTTGTTTTGTCACTTCCATATACTAGTGGGAATTTTCATTATAGAACTTGGCTTGTATATTCTAACGACGGGCTTCCTCAAATGCCCTAGGTCTTCATGAGCAAGCAAGTTGATGCACACCCACTAGTTTTCTTTTTAGCTTTCATACACTTATAGCTCTAGTGCATCCGTTACATGGCAATCCCTACTCACTCACATTGATATCGATTAATGGACATCTCCATAGTCCATTGATTTGCCTAGTTGATGTGAGACTTTCGCCCACCTTTTGTCTATCACCACCTTCTATTCCACCCATAGTGCTATGTCCATGGCTCACGCTCATGTATTGCGTGAAAGTTGAAAAGGTTTGAGAATACTAAAGTATGAATCAATTGCTTGGCTAAAACCGGGGTTGTGCATGATTTAAATACTTTGTGTGGTGAAGATGGAGCATAGCCAGACCATATGATTTTGTAGGGATAACTTTCTTTGGCCATGTTATTTTGAAGAGACATGATTGCTTTATTAGTATGCTTGAAGTATTATCGTTCTAATGTCAAATGATAGACTATTGCTTTGAATCACTCATGTATTAATATTCATGCCATGATTAGATTACATGATCAATATTATGCTAGGTAGAATTCCACATCCAAAATTATCTTTTTTATCATTTACCTACTCGAGGACGAGCAGGAATTAAGCTTGGGGATGCTGATACGTCTCCGTCATATCTATAATTTTTGATTGTTCCATGCCAATATTCTACAACTTTCATATACTTTTGGCAACTTTTTGTACTTTTTTTGGGACTAACATATTGATCAATGCCCAGTGCCAGTTCCTGTTTGTTGCATGTTTTTTGTTTCACAGAATATCCATATCAAACGGAGTCCAAACGGAATATAAACGGACATAGATGTTTTTGAATATATGTGAATTTTGGGAAGCAAAACTAACACGAGACGATGCCCGGATGGGCCACGAGGGTGGGGGGCGCCCCCCCCTGCCCAAGGCGCGCCCTGAGCCCTCGTGGCCACACCGTAAGGCGGTTGATGCCCTTCTTTCGCCGCAAGAAAGCTAATTTCTGAATAAAAATTGTGTCAAAAGATGAGTCCAATCGAAGTTATGGATCTCCGGGAATTTAAGAAACGGTGAAGGGCCAGAATCTGGGAACGCAGAAACAGAGAGAGAGACAAAGAGACAGATCCAATCTCGGAGGGGCTCTCGCCCCTCCGCCGCCATGGAGGTGGGAGAAGGTCAAGGAAGAAGAAGAAGGAGGGGGGCTCTCTCCCCCTCGCTTCCGGTGGCACCGGAGTGCCACCGGGGCCATCATCGTGTGACGGCGATCTACACCAACACCTCCGTCCTCTTCACCAACATCTCCATCACCTTCCCCCATCTATCTACAGCGGTCCACTCTCCCGCAACCCGCCGTACCCTCTACTTGAACATGGTGCTTTATGCTTCATATTATTATCCAATGATGTGTTGCCATCCTATGATGTCTGAGTAGATTATCGTTGTCCTATCGGTGATTGGTGAATTGCTATGATTGATTTAAATTGCTTGTGGTTATGTTGTTGTCCTTTGGTGCCCATCATATGAGCGCGCGCGTGGATCACACAATAGGGTTAGTTGTATGTTGATAGGACTATGCATTGGAGGGCAAGAGTGACAGAAACTTCATCCTAGCGTGGAAATTGATGCATACGGGATTGAAGGGGACCAATATATCTTAATCCTATGGTTGGGTTTTACCTTAATGAATGTTAGTAGTTGCGGATGCTTGCTAATAGTTCCAATCATAAGAGCATATAATTCCAAGCAAGGGATGACATGCTAGCAGTGGCCTCTCCCCATAAAACTTGTTATCAGTCTAGTAACGTAGTCAATTGCTTAGGGGCAATTTCGCAACTCCTACCACCACTTTTCCACACTCGCTATCATTAACTTTAGTTGCGTCTTTATCTTAACAGCCCCTAGTTTTATTTACTTGCTCTTTTTATTCTTGCAAACCTATCCCACAAAACCACAAAATACTTCTAGTTTCATACTTGTTCTAGGTAAAGTAAACGTCAAGTGTGCGTAGAGTTGTATCGGTGGTCGATAGAACTTGAGGAAATATTTGTTCTGCCTTTAACTCCTCGTTGGGTTTGACACTCTTACTTATCGAAAAAGGCTACAACTGATCCCCTACACTTGTGGGTTATCAGGGGCGTGCCCCCTGCCCAGGGTGCGCCCCCTGCCTCGTGGGCCCCCTGGTGCCTTACCGACGTACCCCCAGATCCTATTTCTTCCGTTTCAGGGAGAAAAAAATCAAGGAGAAGGAATTATCGTGTTTCACGAGACGGAGCCGCCGCCAAGCCCTAATCTCTCTCGGGAGGGCTGATCTGGAGTCCGTTCGGGGCTCCGGAGAGTGGAGATCGTCGCCATCATCATCATCAACCTTCCTCCATCACCAATTCCATGATGCTCACCGCCGTGCGTGAGTAATTCCATCGTAGGCTTGCTGGACGGTGATCGGTTGGATGGGATCTATCATGTAATCGAGTTAGTTTTGTTAGGGTTTGATCCCTAGTATCCACTATGTTCTGAGATTGATGTTGCTATGCTTAATGCTTGTCACTAGGGCCCGAGTGCCATGATTTCAGATCTGAACCTATTATGTTTTCATGAATATATGTGTGTTCTTGATCCTATCTTGCAAGTCTATAGTCACCTACTATGTGTTATGATCCGGCAACCCCGAAGTGACAATAATCGGGACCACTCCCGGTGATGACCATAGTTTGAGGAGTTCATGTATTCACTATGTGTTAATGCTTTGGTCCGGTACTCTATTAAAAGGAGGCCTTAATATCCCTTAGTTTCCAATAGGACCCCGCTGCCACGGGAGGGTAGGACAAAAGATGTCATGCAAGTTCTTTTCCATAAGCGCGTATGACTATATTCGGAATACATGCCTACATTGCATTGATGAACTGGAGCTAGTTCTGTGTCACCCTAGGTTATAACTTCTACATGATGAATTGCATCCGACGTAATTTCCCATCACCGATCCAATGCCTACAATCTTTACCTATATTGCTTGTTGCTTATTTACTTTTCCGTTGCTAGTATTACAAAAAACTACAAAAACACTATCGTTACTTTTGTTGCTACTACCGCCACTATCATATTACTTTGCTACTAAACTATCTTGCTGCAGATACTAAGTTTCCAGGTGTGGTTGAATTGACAACTCAGCTGCTAATACTTAAGAGTATTCTTTGTCTCCCCTTGTGTCGAATAAACAAATTTGGGTTGAATACTTTACCCTTGAAAACTGTTGCGATCCCTTACACTTGTGGGTTATCAAGACTATTTTGTGGCGCCGATGCCGGGGAGCATAGCTCTATTCTTTAAGTTACTTGGGATTTATATCTGTTTATCACTATGAAGAATTTGAAGGACTTAAAAACCAAGATCTTACCCTCAACTACGAGGGGAGGTAAGGAACTGCCATCTAGCTCTGCACTTGATTCTCCTTCTGTTATGAGTAAACTTGCGACACCTACTCCTGCTATTGAATCTGATATGTCGTATGTTCTTGATGATGCTACTTTTGCTATGTATGATGAAACTACCTCTATGCCTGATACTGTGCCACTAGGTGAATTTCTAGATGAACAAATTGCTAAGGTTAGGGAGAGTGCAAATGTTGAAACTGATGATATTTATGAAAGTGATGATGAAACTACTCCCAATAGATATGAATTGCCTGTTGTGCCTGAGGGTTATGTTATGGATGAAGAAACTGCTAGAGACTTTCTTGCTTGCAATGATAGATATTGTCTTAAGAAGTTATTAGCTAAGCTGAAAGAAAAGTCCTCGAATGCTAGAATGAAACATGACCCTGCTTTTGCTACTTCACCTATCTGTGTCACTGTTAAGGATTATGAATTCTCTGTTGATCCTGAGTTAATTACTTTGGTTGAGTCTGATCCTTTCCATGGCTATGAGTCTGAAACTGTTGTGGAACATCTTACTAAGTTGAATGATATAAGCACCCTGTTTACCAATGATGAAAAGATTCTCTACTACTATATCCTTAAGCTATTTCCGTTACCTTTAAAGGGTGATGCTATGACTTGGTATAATTCTCTTGATCCTGGTTGTGTGCGTAGTCCCCAAGGTACGATGTATTACTTATCTGCTAAATATTTTCCCGCTCATAAGAAACAAGCTGCCTTATGGGAAATATATAACTTTGTGCAAATTGAAGAAGAGAGTCTCCCACAAGCTTGGGGGAGGCTTCTCCAGTTACTTAATGCTTTTCCTGATCATCCTCTTGAGATGCATGATATACTTGATGTCTTTTATAATGGACTAACCGATGCTTCCAGAGACCACCTGAATAGTTGTGCTGGTTGTGTTTTCAGGGAAAGAATAGTTGAACAAGCTGAATTACTATTGAATAATATGCTGGCTAATGAAAATAATTGGACACTTCCTGAACCAGCCCCTAAGACAACTCCGAAGAAAAGAGGTGTTCTATTTATCAGTCATGAAGATATGCAAGAGGCAAAGAAATCTATGAAAGAAAAAGGTATTAAAGCTGAAGATGTTAAGAATTTACCGCCTATTGAAGAAATACATGGTCTTGATAACCGACACAGGTAGTAAAGTTAAATTCTCTCTATAGATTTGATGAAGGTGATATTCCTCGTTATAAGTCTGCTAGCCAATGCTTAGATGAGTTTGACAATTTTATTGTGAAACAAGAAAACATCAATGCTTATGTTGGTAGACAATTACAACACAATGCTTATATGATTGAATGCTTGAGTGATTATCTGTCTAGAGTTAAAGGTGAACTGAAACTTATTAGTAAACATGCTTCTATTGTCACCACTCAAGTAGAACAAGTACTTAAGGCTCAGAATGATTTGCTCAATGAATTAAATAGTAAGAATAATGACTATGCTGTTAGAGTGGCAACCAGAGGTGGTAAAATGACTCAGGAACCTCTGTATCCTGAAGGCCACCCTAAGAGAATTGAGCAAGATTCTCAGAGAGCTAATTTAGATGCACCTAGTTCTTCTAAAAAGAAGAAAAAGAAAAATGATAAGACTTTGCATGCTTCTAGTGAACCTGTAGCTGACATACCTGAGAATCCCAATGATATATCTGTTTCTGATGCTGAGACACAATCTGGTAATGAACATGAGCCTAGTGATAATATTAATGAGGATGTTCATGATGATGCTCAACCTAGCAATGATAATGATGTAGAGATTGAACCTGCTGTTGATCTTGATAACCCACAATCAAAGAATCAACGTTATGATACGAGAGACTTTGTTGCTAGGAAGCACGGTAGGGAAAGAGAACCATGGGTTCAGAAACCCATGCCTTTTCCTCCGAAACCATCCAAGAAAAAGGATGATGAGGATTTTGAGCGCTTCGCTGAGACGATTAGACCTATCTTTTTGCGTATGCGTTTGACTGATGTGCTTAAAACAAATCCTTATGCTAAGTATATGAAAGACATTATTACCAACAAAAGAAAGATACCTGAAGTAGAAATTTCCACCATGCTTGCTAATTGCACTTTTGAGGGTGGAATGCCTAAGAAATTAGGAGATCCAGGAGTACCCACTATACCTTGCTCCATTAAGAGAAACTATGTTAAAACTGCTTTGTGTGATCTTGGAGCCGGTGTTAGTGTTATGCCTCTCTCTTTGTATCGTAGACTTGACTTGAGTAAGTTGACACCTACTAAAATATCTTTGCAAATGGCTGATAAATCAACTGCTATACCTGTCGATATTTGTGAGGATGTGCCCGTTGTAGTTGCAAATGTTACTATTCAAACGGACTTTGTTATACTTGATATTCCCGAGGACGATAGTATGTCTATTATTCTTGGAAGACCCTTTTTGAATACTGCAGGGGCTGTTATTGATTGCAACAAAGGCAATGTCACTTTTCCTGTCTATCGTAATGAGCATACGGTACACTTTCCGAGGAAACAACCTCAGGTCCACAGTATCAATTATATTGGAAAAACTTCAACAATTACTATTGGAGGTTTTGAATTTCCTCTTCCTACTATCAAGAAGGCATATGACATTCTTATTGTTGGGGACATACATATCCCCATTGAGGTAACCTAGTGTTATTTGAAAATTCTCCGGTTTCATGTTACTCGGAAAGAGTTTATTAACAAGACCTGATCAACCTTGTTAATGGATTCCTTTTGATGAGCATGGGATAGGTGAATCTAGATAGCACAAACCTTCTGTACCCTCTTTTTACTTTCTGTTAATTAGGATAAAGAAAGAAAAAAAGTATTTTCTGTCTGTTTCCAGACTTATCCGTGCAATGAAAAATATCCCGAAAATAAAAGTTCTCCAAATGCCATGAAAATGAATTATGATTTTTTCTAGAATATTTAAGAAAATATGGCACTAAACACACAGCTAGGGGAGCCAGCACGTGGCCACGAGGGTGCAGGGCACGCCCCCCTTCCCAGGGCGCACCCCCTGCCTCGTGGGCCCCACGTGGCCTCCCTCCACTTATTCCTGCACCCATTCTCTTCTTCTTCCTCCCAAAAAAAATCCCCAACCAGCTCAAACCCGAGTTCTAGCTCATCTTGCTGGCATTTTCGATCTCCTTGCTCAAAGCACCATTCACCAAACTGTTTGGGGAGATTGTTCCTTGGTATGTGACTCCTCCATTGGTCCAATTAGTTTTTGTTCTAGTGCTTTATTTGTTGCAAATTTATGCTGCTGTGGTGACCTTGTTCTTGAGCTTGCATGTCAAATTTCCTTGGTCCCAAGTAGTTCTAATGCTTGATATAGCCTCTAGGCACTTATAGGAGTTGTTGTTATAAATCTTGTTGAGTTTGGTTAACTTTTATTTTGTAGTTACTATAAATTTCAGAAAATTTCAAAAAAATGTCTAGGAGAAATTCCAATGTGGTCCTTCAAGGAATCAAGAACCGAGGCTCGCGTTCCGTGAGCCGGACGATGAACCACCGAGGGATGCTGATGTGCGGCCCTATGAATGCCCGTCAGATGAATTCATGGGTCAAGCTGGAATCAAGGATGAATTTTATGCATATGTGTGCAACGCTGACCTTGAGGACTTCATACAAGATAAGTGTCCTCAATACTGTGGCTTAACTGATAGCTTTGTGAGAAGATTTAAATTTTCATCTTCACGTAATTCTCACATTATCCTGTTTGACCTTTATGATAAATCTTATACCATGGATTTAGAGGATTTTAATGTCGCCTGCAAGCTCCCACAGTGGGGCAGTATGAGTGACCCTCGCAAATCTGAATTTAGAGAATTCCTAGCCAGTATTACAGTGGGGAAATCCAGGGACGTCACACAAGCTACCACGGGGAGCATACATTTTCCTGCTATTCATTACTTTGCTCTCTTTACCGGTAGATGCATAAACGGTAAAGATGAGGCTTGTCACATGTGTGTCCCTGATTTTAGTGTTCTCAGGAGTGCTGTACTAGGTGATAGGCAATATAACTTGGGAGCAATCGTTGCACGTAGGTTACACCATAATGGTTTGCATGGAGATTTATTTGGGGGGATCTATGCTACCCGCATAGCCCGCTTCCTTCGTATACCCATGCACGTGAATGATGAACCTTTACCTCCTGCTTATTTAGACTGCCATGCTATGACTAGTCACCGGTTTATAGAGTGGGATAATCAAACCCTCAAATATCGAATAATCTTTAACAGGCAGGATGCCATCCCTATTGTTCTTCCTGCCCCTACTTTGTTTAACTTTCAGGAAAAAGGAAGATACACTATAACTATGGAGGAGGCAAATGCTTATTATAACATGACGGAGGCAGCCCGCCTTCGAGCTGCAGCTCAGCATGTAGCATCTGATGCGTCTCAGTACGACCCCAACTACAACTTTGGATATCCGTCAGGCCAATACTGGCCATAGACCAACTTAGGCCAAAAGCCTAAGCTTGGGGGAGTACGTGTTTCTCACCGACTTACATTCATGTTCACACACTTATTCTAGTTGTCGGTGCTCACACTCTTTCACTGTACCATCCATGCTTAGTTTCAATTTATTTTTCTTAGTCTTTTTCTAGTGTGCTAGAAAAACCCAGAAAAACAAAAAAATATTAGTTGTATCTTCTAGCTAGTTTACTTTCTTTGCTTGTAGTAGTAGTTAAAAAAACGAAAACCCAAAAAGATTTCCCGTTCTTCTTTTGCTTGTTGGGAGCTTTCCCGTGTAAATAGTTTCTTTTCTTTTCTTTAGGGGTTAAGAGTAGAAGACCATGATTAAAATGCTTAGTGGCTCTCATATGCTTTGTTGTTGATTTAACCTTGAGCCATATTACCTTGTCTTCTCTCTTGTATTGAATGCCCGCAGATTCCAGCTTAGTCCAATGCACATGCACTACTATTATTATACACATCGTTCGGTCGTGCGAGTGAAAGGCAATAAGGATGATATATGATGAACTAATTGAGATGAGAAAAGCTGGTATGAACTCGACCTCTCTTGTTTTTCTAAATATGATGGCTCATCGTTCCTGATTCAGCTTGTTATGAATGTAACATGCTTGCAATGACAATTAGAGATCATAGCTGCTTATGCCATGCTTAATTAGCTGAGAGTTTATAATGGTCTATCTTGCGTGCCAACATGATATTAAAATGGTTGTGATGTGGTATGATGGGTGGTATCCTCCTTTGAACGATTTAAGTGACTTGGCTTGGCACATGTTCACGCATGTAGTTGAAACAAATCAACATAGCCTTCACGACATTTATGTTCATGGTGATTTATATCCTACTCATGCTTGCATTCATTGTTGATTGATCTTAATGCATGTTCATGACCGTTGTTGCTCTCTAGCTAGTCGCTTCCCAGTCTCTTTCTAGCCTTCACCTGTACTAAGCGCGAATACTGCTTGTGCATCCACTTCCATAAACCCCAAAGTTATTCCACATGAGTCCACTATACCTTCCTATATGCGGTATTTACCTGCTGTTCCAAGTAAATTTTTATGTGCCAAACTCTAAACCTTCAAGTGAAATTCTGTTTTGTATGCTCGAACAACTCATGTATCAACTAGGGTTGTCTATATCTTCCATGCTAGGTGGGTTATTCTCACGATGAGTGGACTCCACTCATCATTCATGAGAAAATGGCTGGTAATCGGGATGCCCAGTCCCATGCTCAAAATCATAATAATTAAACAAAACTCCCCAAGGCTGTTGTTGGTTTGGACGGTACCCGTTGTTTCGGGCTAGCCGTGGAGTGTGCTTGTTGGTGGTCGGGGGAGTATAAACTTTACCATTCTGTTTGGGAACCGCCTATAATGTGCGTAGCATGGGAGATATCGAGATTCTTGGTTTTTATGTTGACAATGAAAGTATACCGCTCAAATTGTTATTCAATCTCTATTTAAAAATCAAGCTCTGGCACCTCTACAAATCTCTGCTTCCCTCTGCGAAGGGCATATCTATTTACTTTTATGCAGAGTCATCATCCTCTTATCAAAGAGCACCAGTAGGAGAGCACCTCTGTCGTTGCATGTATTACTATTAATTTGCATTGAGTATGATCATGACTGGATCTCTTTTACCATGAAATACAATGCCTAGTCAGTCCTTGATCTTTAAAGGTGCTCTGCATTTATGTTTTGCGGTCTCAGAAAGGGCTAGCGAGATACCATCTTGTTATATCATATCATGATTGTTTTGAGAAAGTGTTGTCATCCGAGGTTTATTATTATTGCTCGCTAGTTGATTATGCCATTGATGTGAGTAGTCTTGAGACCTGAAAGTTATTGTGAATGTGGTTAGTTCATGATCTTGTTGAAAACCTGAATGCTAGCTTACATATTTACAACAACAAGAGCAAACAGAGTTTGTCAAAGTTTTTCTTTATCACTTTGAGTTTATCAACTGAATTGCTTGAGGACAAGCAAAGGTTTAAGCTCGGGGGAGTTGATACGTCTCCAACGTATCTACTTTTGCAAAGCCTTTTGCCCTTGTTTTGGACTCTAACTTGCATGATTTGAATGGAACTAACCCGAACTGACGCTGTTTTCAGCAGAACTGCCATGGTGTTGTTTTTGTGCAGAATAAAAAGTTCTCGAAATCGCCTGAAAATCAACGGAGAATTATTTCGGAAAATATAAAAAATACCTGCAAGAAGATCCACACCAGGGGGCCTTGGGCCAGTCCACGAGGGTGGGGGGCACGCCCCCTGCCCAGGGCGCGCCCCCTGCCTCGTGGGCCCCCTGGTGCCTTACCGACGTACCCCCAGATCCTACATCTTCCGTTTCGGGGAGAAAAAAATCAAGGAGAAGTAATTATCGCGTTTCACGAGATGGAGCCGCCGCCAAGCCCTAATCTCTCTCGGGAGGGCTGATCTGGAGTCCGTTCGGGGCTCCGGAGAGTGGAGATCGTCGCCATCGTCATCATCAACCTTCCTCCATCACCAATTCCATGATGCTCACCGCCATGCGTGAGTAATTCCATCATAGGCTTGCTAGACGGTGATGGGTTGGATGGGATCTATCATGTAATCGAGTTAGTTTTGTTAGGGTTTGATCCCTAGTATCCACTATGTTCTGAGATTGATGTTGCTATGACTTTGCTATGCTTAATGCTTGTCACTAGGGCCTGAGTGCCATGATTTTAGATCTGAACCTATTATGTTTTCATGAATATATGTGTGTTCTTGATCCTATCTTGCAAGTCTATAGTCACCTACTATGTGTTATGATCCGGCAACCCCGAAGTCACAATAATCGGGACCACTCCCGATGATGACCATAGTTTGAGGAGTTCATGTATTCATTATGTGTTAATGCTTTGGTCCGGTACTCTATTAAAAGGAGGCCTTAATATCCCTTAGTTTCCAATAGGACCCCGCTGCCACGGGAGGGTAGGACAAAAGATGTCATGCAAGTTCTTTTCCATAAGCATGTATGACTATATTCGGAATACGTGCCTACATTGCATTGATGAACTGGAGCTAGTTCTGTGTCACCCCAGGTTATAACTTCTACATGATGAATTGCATCCGACGTAATTTCCCATCACCGATCCAATGCTTCGAGCTTTACCTACATTGCTTGTTGCTTATTTACTTTTTCGTTGCTACTATTACAAAAAACTACAAAAACACTATCGTTACTTTTGTTGCTGCTACTGCCACTATCATATTACTTTGCTACTAAACTATCTTGCTGCAGATACTAAGTTTCCAGGTGTGGTTGAATTGACAACTCAGCTGCTAATACTTAAGAGTATTCTTTGGCTCCCCTTCTGTCAAATCAAAAAATTTGGATTGAAGACTTTACCCTCGAAAACTATTGCGATCCCCTACACTTGTGGGTTATCAGAGTGCGAGAAGTACCGGGCTCGGGTGTCCAAAGTCGAGGTTGAACTCAACAATGCCATTGTCAAATGCGAGGCATTGGAGAAGAAAACTTCGGAACAAGCATCCGAGCTTGGTGCGGTAGTAAAGTCTGCCCAGGATGCGCGAGGCGAGTTGCGCAGCGCCCGTCAAGAAATCGAGCAGGCACGACAGATAGCATATGGTAAGATATTTCTCTTACAGAGCATCTTCGAAGGGCAGAAGTATATTGGGCTGACACGATTATGGAGTTCTCCAGGCGTGTTTGCTGATCTTCCGAGGAGCAGCGCAGATGCCGCCCAATACTTCCAAGCCCAGGAGGGGAACAATACGGAGAAGCTGTTCTGGTCGCAGTTATATGCGCCACAACATCCAGTGCCCCTCAGGGACCAGATGAAGCAGCTGGTCGATCTGCACAACATGGCGGGCTCGGCCATGAAGGACTTAATAGTCCGGCTATGGCACGCTGATCCAATCCCAAGTAGCTACTTCGGATTGGTGAAGCGGCTCATCGAGGCGAGTCCGTGGGTCGACGCATTGACGCTTTCGGCCTGCATAGAAGGTGCTCGGATGGCCTTCGCTCGTGTCAAAGTGCATTGGGAAAAGATGAATGCGGGGCATATTGCCACTGCTGGTCCACCCGCCGGCGAGGAGCACCGCAAGCCGGAGAAGTACTTTGAGGACGTCATCGACGGCGCCCGCCTTGTAGAAGGCTAGTGCTCGAAGGATATTATCTTCGAGTAATTGTATCCGTATGAAAAGACTTATGCTTATGAATCCGATGTATATAACTTTTGCGCTATTTATAATATCAGTGTATTTACCTCCTGTGTGACTGTTTATCTAAATCTGAAAGTTTCTATTCGTCGGCTTCAGCCCCCATGTACATAGTACTGGGGTGTTCGGTCATATGCATGTACACTCTTTATCCAACGTCTTGGTCTGTATAGGAGGTGTATGCGGAGCGAACCAGGCAATCAGACTATGCGGTGTTATTGCTTTCACTTTGTCGTAGGAGCTTGACATGTGGGGCTAGGTACTAGCCCCTGGTGCGGATATGGTATTCCTTTACTTAAGGTATCCAATTGCACCAGGCTGGGAAAAAAACCAACCCTTCATATAACACGGGGTAGATCTCTACCGATCGTAGTATAAAACTAAGTCACCGGATTGCGGACCAGGTTCTCGCCTATCATGACGGTCAATTTTTGGCTTTCTCTACTAAGGTACTTGACCGGATGAGCTAGAAGTACAATCGCAGTAGTTCTCCCTTTACACCCTAGTCGAACAATCGGGAACGTAGGGGTAAGCACAGGAGCCGGGCAACCCAACTATTGACCCAAGACATGATTCAGAACTGATGCATATAAGACAAACATCCAGGACGCCGAACACTCCTTATAGGTGTTCGGTCTTTTCAACATATATCGGGCTGAATACAGCCCCTGGTAATAGACCCTTATTGACAAGGCACATATGGCAATCTGATATGGGAAGAGAACATTTATGATGAGTGAATATAAACTCCGAACATAATGTGAATCAAGCTGTTCTATTAATATCCGTTTATGGTACGGCGAGCCGCAAACATACAGACAACGCCGAAAACCTTTTTGGACATTTTACATGCCAAAAAGGTGTATAAAAAGAAAGAGAAAAAAGGTTTACATATGGTCTTAATCTAAAAAGAAACCTTAGTGCGGGTCCCTACTGCACGTCTGCGCCGTTTCCTCCTCTGTAATGTGTCCTTGAAGGGGTGAGGGTATGATGGCCGTGTGTAAAAAACAAAAAACAAAAACCTGGAAAAGAAAAAGAAATCAAGTCTGGCCATGAAAAAATTGGTTCATTTAGTGAACCTGAAAGGATAGATTTAGAGTCCGAATAGGGTCAAGCCGAACTATGGACTATATGCAGTGTGCCCCCAATGCCGCCCAAGGGATATTTAAGGCATAATTATGCACTCTAGGTACATGTGCTATCACCTTATGGGGCAGTCGATGGGTGCGCAACTGCTAGTCTAGCTCAGGTTCATCTGAGCTACCGCACTGAGGCATGTGCCGGACATGTTTAGTAATGTCCAACAGATTATCCGGCTTGAATAGGCCGTTTTGTACTTCGACTGCTAGGGCCGCAGTGTCTTCCTCCGTACTGAGAGAGCGCTCCATATTTCATTGACCGTGATGACGCCACGTGGTCCAGGAATTTTAAGCTTTAGATAAGCATAATGTGGGACTGCATTAAAGCGGCCGAAGGCCGTTATTCCGAGTATTGCATGATAGCCACTTCGAAATGGAGCTATAGTGAAGATCAACTCTTCGCTTCAAAAGTTGTCAGGAGAGCCGAATACGACCTCCAATGTTAAAGAGCCCGTGCAGCGGGCTTCTATACCCAGTATCACTCATTTAAAGGTTGCGCTGCTTGGCTTCATTCTTGACGGGTCTATCCCCATCTTGCGAACAATGTCCTGATATATCAGATTAAAACTGCTGCTGCCGTCCATGAGGACTCGGGTGAGGTGGTATCCATCGATTATTGGATCGAGCATTAGGGCAGCCGAACCCCCATGACGCATACTAGTCGGATGATCCCTGCGATCGAAAGTGATCGGACAGGCCGACCATGGGTTGAATTTGGGGGCAATAGGCTTGACGGCGTAGACATCTCGGAGTGCGCACTTGCGCTCCCTCTTTGGGATATGAGTGGCATATATCATGTTCACTGTTTTGACCTCCGGTGGAAATTTTTTCTGTCCCCCCATATTCGTGTAACGCCCCGGACACACCCGCCGGTGGTTGTTACTCCTGGCGGGATCTAGACTGGCCTCACATATCAATACTAGTCTTTTCTGCGCACTTTGTCCTCACTCATGCACACCCGGGAGCTACTTCCCGGTCGGTCACCCATCCTGAAACTACTCCAAGCTGAGCACGCTTAACTTTGGAGTTCTATCCGAATGGGCTCCCGGAAAAGAAGGAATTCCTTATTAATATGAGTAGTCTATCGTCCCTAATAAGCCAGGCCATCACATACACCCTCACTCAGAGGAACCGACGTCCTCGTCGGGCCACATGAACATTCCCTCTTGGCACAACCGTCTGTGCTTCCAGGACAGCACATGTGCCATGCCGTGTGCCACGACGGGTCACAAACGTCATGCACAACATGACTATAAACTGTCCGCAAACATCCGTGTAACCGCGAGGGTCAGCTCTGATACCAACTTGTAACGCCCCGAACACACCCGCCGGTGGTCGTTACTCCTGGCGGGATCTAGACTAGCCTCACATATAAACTGTCCGCAAACATCCGTGTAACCGCGAGGGTCAGCTCTGATACCAACTTGTAACGCCCCGAACACACCCGCCGGTGGTCGTTACTCCTGGCGGGATCTAGACTAGCCTCACATATCAATACTAGTCTTTTCTGCGCACTTTGTCCTCACTCGTGCACACCCGGGAGCTACTTCCCGGTCGATCACCCATCCTGAAACTACTCCAAGCTGAGCATGCATAACTTTGGAGTTCTATCTGAATGGGCTCCCGGAAAAGAAGGAATTCCTTATTAATATGAGTAGTCTATCATCCCTAATAAGCCAGGCCATCACAATTCGGCTGGCAAGGTTCGTCCTCGTCTTCGCTCTGAGGCTCCTTTCCCTTGTGTTCGGCATTGAGCTTGCCGGCTTGCTTGAAGACCCAACCGTTACGGTTGGTATGGTTTGCAGGTTTTTCTAGGGTGCCATGGATTTGACAGGGCCTATCTAATATTTTGTCTAGACTGGATGGACCATCTCTGTTGCCTTTAAATGGCTTCTTCCATTGAGCAGGTCTGGAGCCACTAAATCTGGTTTTACCTCTGTATCATATGGGCTTCCAGCATTGTTTCGACATTTGTTTTTGTTACTTCATGGCTTTCCATTGCCGTCCCTGACTTCAGATGTTCCAGGGTCGCTGGTACTGCTACGGGCTAACCAGCTATCCTCACCCGCGCAAAAGCGAGTCATGATTGTAGTTAGGGCTGCCATTGTCCTCGCCTTTTCCTGTTCAAGGTGTCTGCCTAGCCATTCGTCCCGGATACTATGCTTGAATGCCGCTAAGGCTTCTGCGTCCGGACAGTCGACGATTTGGTTCTTCTTAGTGAGAAATCGATTCCAAAGCTTGTGGGCTGACTCCCCGGGTTGTTGGATGATGTGAATTAGATCGTCAGCATCCGGGGGCCGGACATAAGTCCCTTGAAAATTGGCCCGAAAAGCATCCTCAAGTTCTTTCCAACTCCCAATGGAGTTCCATGGGAGGCTGTTTAGCCAGTGCCGAGCTGGTCCTTTTAAATTGAGGGGTAAACATTTAATGGCGTGGAGATCATCTCCTCGAGCCATGTGGATGTGAAGAATAAAGTCTTCTATCCAGATGGCAGGATCCATCGTTCCATCGTACGCTTCGATGTTCACGGGTTTGAACCCTTCTGGAAAATCATGATCCAACACCTCATCGGCGAAGCACATAGGGTGTGCGGCTTCTGTGTATTTTGCTATATCGTGGCGTATGTACGATGGTTGTGATGTTCGGTATTGACCCCGAACTCGTATGTTACCGGCGCGATTGGCTTGATAGCTGCCGTCCCGTGCGGGAGCCCTGTCCCTAGGTCTGTAGATAGACATGGTCTTGCTAGCTTTTTTGTTCAGGTCCTCACGCAGATCGTGTTTTCGGACTTGAGCCGCATCCTCCTTTCCTTTCCGGGGTGGTGGTGCGGGCTTGTGTACGCCATTGCTAGCAACTCTGTCCTGTCCGCGAGGTGGTCGGTCTCGCTTGTCGGCGGTGTTATTCTTCGGCGGGACGGGCGCGGCGGCCTCTTTGTCGAATTCATATAGCAGTTTACGCTTGGGATAGCCTTTGGTTTGTCCGTTATAGCCATGTTTCTATTCAGCGTCTAGCACCTCGTTCCATCGGTCATTGAGCGTGTCCTGTGCGGCTCGAAGCTGTCTCTGCTGCTTTTTTAGGCTCCTTGCGGTGGGAAGAAGCCTCCGATGGAAGCGCTTTTGTTCCGAGTGTTCTTCTGGGACGATGTATTCGTCGTTGCCCAGGCTAACTTCTTCTTCGGAGACAGGTTCGTAATTGCTGTCTTCGGCATCGCTATCACACTACCAAAAAAAGACACATCTATGACATTTTGGGCTGAACGAAACTTTTTCTGTCATACTTATGACACTTCTATGACAATAATTGTGACAAAACACGGTATCATCATAGATTTGGTGGGGGTCCTACTTCTATGACAGAAAATGGGCGTTTCATCCTGGGCGGGCCAGAGATGCAGGTGCATGACATTCTTTGGGCCGTCCATGACGGAAAAAACCGTGGTAGAAGCGAGGGCGAGGAAAATATCGGGGTGTTCCCAGTTACCGTGGGTGGTCGGGGCCGAGCGATGTGCGTTTCTCTCGTACACGCACGTGCGTGGGTGCGAGGCGTTGGGCTCTAACTGAACCCGAGCGAGGCGTTGGGCTCTAACTGAACCCTAGCGATTGCACTGGAGGCTACGCGTTACTGAACCCGAGCGATCGATTGATGGCTGTTAACTGAACCCGATCGAGCGATTCCTTAGCTACTACTGCTAACTGAAGCCGATCGATGCTGCCTCTGCATGAGCAGTGAGTGTTGCTGGGGG
>LR738715.1:527191625-527204309 GCA_902687465.1 Secale cereale | reverse complement strand
GGTTGGATGAACAGTTCCCGGTGGGGGTGGCTGAACAGGACCCCGTGGTGTTGCCTCTGCATGAACAGGACCCCGTTCGATCGAGCCGGTTGGGGCTGCATGAACAGGACTCCGTGGAGGGCTGCATGAACGGGACCACCCCATGGAGGGCTGCATGAACAGTAGACGGTGGAGGGTTGGATGAACAGTAGCCCATGGAGGGGTGGTTGAGCAAGAGCCTGTGGAGAGGGTTGGTTGAATAGTAGCCAGTGGAGTAGCGCGCGGTGGAGGCTGAACAGTCGCAGGTGGAGGCTGGAGGAGGTCGACGGTGGATGAACAGTAGCCCGTGGAAGCTGGAGGGGGTCGACGGTGGTGATGAACAATATCCCGTGGAGTCCTGTTTTGCGGTACGCCACACCCCTCCCGATGAACAGGACCCCCGTTTTGACCGTAGCGCTCCAACACAAGTCTGTTTCCTCCGTTTTGCGGTACGCCACACCCCTCCCGATGAACAGGACCCCCATTTCGACCGTAGCGCTCCAACACAAGTCCGTTTCCTCCGTTTTGCGGTACGCCACACCCCTCCCGATCAATAGGACCCCCGTTTCGATCGTAGGAGGTCATTTCCTCTGTTTTGCGGTACGCCAGACCCCTCCCGATGAACATGATCCCGTTTCGATCGTGCCCGGTCGAACACAAGATCGTTTCCTCCGTTCTGCGGTACGCCATGCCTCGTTTCCATCGGCCGTTCCGTACACGCCCTCCTGATGAACATGACGAGACATTCCGTTCCGACCCAGCCGGTTGGCTCCCCATTAACACGACGACGATGTTGTTTCTCCATTCCGATCCAGCCATGTACACGAGCCCTGGCTGTACGTATGCGCTAGTAGGCATTCGAGACCCTGCCCGTATGTACGTACGTGGTCGTATTTTCTTTCTTGCACACTTGCCGCTGTACGTACGTGTACATGCTACGTGCACGCCTCTACCACGACACATGTGCGCCTCTACATCGACCAGTATGTACGTACACGTTCGCGACCAGAATGACAACGCTACGTACGCTTCGACCAGGTGGGTCCCGACTGTCAGGCATTTCCTTGCGCGCGAAGATGTAGTTGGTGGGTCCCAACAGTCAGGGGGCGAATCGTTTTTTTGCCCGTAGCTGGTGGGTCCTAGGAGTCAGGGGGAAACATTTTTTAGCAAAATACAATGGCCCGTCCGATGGGTCCTCGCTGTTAGGTGGAGGAATAATTATTTTGCGCGTAATAAGGAGGCACTTCCTTGCTGTGGCCGTGGACCCAGCTGTCAGCCTTTCCACGTACAGTACTCTTCCGATGGAAGTCGTTCCTTGACCACGTTGACCACGCCGCGCCAAGAGCACCAGGGCGGTGGACGACGGTGAGGCCTAGGAAGGGGACGACGTGGAGCAGGGGAAGATGCGGCAGTGGAAGCCCACGCGGAGAGGAGTACGATGGTTCACTGGTTCGGCAGTGGTGTGAGGCTGCCGTCGCCGCAGGGCCTGGCCAACGTTGGGAATAGTAGGGGGCGGTGAGGCCTCCGCGGCTGCACAGCCGGCCACGGGAGGGAGGAGCAAGCGGTACGACCGGCGCTGCTTTGGGCGGCCGGAGCAAGAAGACCAGAGGTTGAAGAAGCACTACAGCCGTTGGATGGACATCGTACGGTCACTGGAGCTAGAATCATTCATATTAACTAAGTTGACAAAGCACTCCGTCCCCGTCAACTTAGTAGGCCCACAAGTCAGCCACCCACCAAGGTGGGTGCCAACTAGAAGGGGGAGTATTCATTTTTTTTGTGCGTAATAAGGAGGCACTTCCGGTGGGTCCGAGCTGACAGCGGGGGGAACGTTTTTTTTCACGAAATACAGTGACCCATCCGGTGGCTCCCAGCAGTCAGGGGGGAAAAGTTTTTTTCGCAAAATACGGTGGCCCGTCCGGTGGGTCCCCGTTGTCAGGTGGAGGAATTATTATTTTGCGCGTAATAAGGAGGCACTTCCTTACTACGGCCGTGGACCCAGCTGTCAGCCTCTCCATGTACAGTCCACGTCCGATGGAAGCCGTTCCTTGACCATGTTGACCACGCCGCGCCGAGAGCACCAGGGCGTAGGACGATAGCGAGGCCTAGGAAGGGGACGGCGCGGAGCCGGGGAAGACACGGCAGTGGATACCCACGCATAGATGAATATGATGGTTCACTAGTTCGCTGCGGTGTGAGGCTGTCGTCGCCGCAGAACAATAGGGGGTGTGGGTGAGTAGAGGGATGGCCTGGCCAGCGGTGGGAGTAGTAGGGGGCGGTGAGGCCTCCGCGGCATCGCAGCCGACCACAGGAGGCAGGAGCAGGAGGCACGACCGGTGCTGGTTTGGGCGGGTAGAGCAAGAAGACCAGAGGTTGAAGAAGCACTACGGCCGTTAGATGGACATCGTACGGTCAATGGAGCTAGAATCATGCATATTGACTAACTTGACAAAGCCCTCTGTCCCCATCAACTTAGTAGGCCCACAAGTCAGCCTCCCACTATACTGGGTCCCAGCTAGTAGGGGGAGTATTCATTTTTTGTGCGTAATAAGGAGGCACTTCCAGTGGGTTCCAGCTGACAACGCGGGGAACGTTTTTTTTCGTGAAATACGGTGGCCCGTCCGGTGGGTCCCAATAGTCAGGGGGAAACGTTTTTTCGCCAAATACGGTGGCCCGTACGGTGGGTCCCTGCTGTCAGGTGGAGGAATATTTATTTTCCACGTAATAATGAGGCACTTCCTTGCGGCTGCCGTGGACCCAACTGTTAGCCTCTCCACGACAGCACTCTTCCAATGGAAGTCGTTCCTTGACCACATTGACCATGCCGTGCCGAGAGCACCAGGGCGGTGGACAACGGTGAGGCCTAGGAAGGGGACGACGCGGAGCCAGGGAAGACGCGACAGTGGATGCCCACGCGGAGAGGAGTACGAGGGTTCACTGGTTCGGCTGCGCTGTGAGGCTGCCGTCACCGCAGAATAACAGGGGGTGTGGGTGAGTAGAGGGATGCCCTGGCCAGTGGTGGGAGTAGTAGAGGCGGTGAGGCCTGCACGGTGAAAGAACATGTGGTGCCCCCCATGTTTGGTTTTGGTAATTGATGGCAATCTATATGGACTAATGGTTGCCTTGAGTTATATTTGAAGGGTTTGTCCATAGGCTTTTCTTGGAGTCCATTTATTGGTTTCAAGGAGAGTTTGGGATGACCAAGGTGCTATTAAGGAATTATCTAAAGATTGGTCATATGAGTGTTGAGCTTATTGCAAACATGTCTTGAAGAAGAAGAGTGTGTGATCATTCATGTTTACCTTCAAGACATCATCCAAATAAAGAGAGTTGGAAAGATTCAAGGTTGATCAAGACTAAGTCAAAGAGTGGATCAAGTTGATCAACACACAAAGCATAGAAGATGTACCGAGAGGGATCAAGAGATCCCATGGTATGGTAAGCATTGTCAATTACGATTTGTGTACTAACCCATGTTCTTCGTGAGAGTTCTTTGTGGGGTTAGGTTGCGGTGTGCAAGTTCAAGTGGATCATCACAAAGATATCATATGCTTGAAGCTTGCCGTCCATTGTGGTGGCAATGGACTTGTGAAGATGTGCCGAAGAGTGGCTCACCCATAGTGGAGTATGGGGGAGCAATATACTAGTCTTCATCGAGCCAACGCAATCAAGAAAGATGGTCCAACTTGAGGGAGTCAAGATCATCATCACCCAACTCAAGTGGACTATGTGCAAGGCAAAGGTTTGCCCTTGATAGGTTTTCTATTTTACCGGTCTCATGGTAGTTGTGGGAGACCGGGTTATAGGATCGATTGCCGTACTATCAAGGGGGGCTCTTGATAACTAACTTGACCGTATCGTTCATAGAGAGCTCAAACCATTTCATGCTTGCATCATCTTTATTGGTTCTTGTTTGGTTCTTCTCCTTGTGAGATTTGGAGCTTATGGTCATCTTGATGACAAGCTTGAGTTCATCGAAAACGGAGTTCACATGCATCTTGTATGATGTTTTTGATGTTGGAGGTTATGTCGGTTGTTCTTAGATGGAGGGTTCACTCCTCTATATATTAGCATACCTTCCCTGCCTCTTCTTACTACAACCAATCGCTGTTTTGACGCTACTCATCTTCCTCTATCCAACAAGCTTGAGTTTGCTCAATTCGGAGCTCATTTGAAGAAGTTATGGCAGTTCAGGGTTTTATTGTTGCTCCTGCGATAGTACCACTGGGCCGGAGCGGTAGTACCGCTTATAGCTGCAAGCGGTAGTACCGCTAGTTCACAGCGGTTGTACCGCTTATGGCTACATGCGGTAGTTCGGCTCCGGTTCCGTGCTAGTTCCGCCTCGATTCGAGACCTCCGTTTTTCGTGTCGGGTTGGGCAGCAGTGGGAGCGGCAGTGGGAGCGGTAGTACCGCTTATAAGCAGTAGTACCGCCCCACCATCGCTTCTAATACCACTCTGGGGCTCTTTCTCTTTGTTATTCTCGCTTTGGCGCTGTGTGAGGTCCTAGCGGTAGTACCGCTGGGCCGTGCGGCAGTACCGCTGCGGCCAGCGGTAATACCGCCCGCTGCGGGCTGGTTGGTGGGGATAACGGTTGGATTCCCCCCCACCTATAAAAGGGGTCTTCTTCCCCATCGAGCCTTATCCTTTGAGCTCGTGTTCTTCCCCCATTGTTGACCTTCTTCGAGCTTGCTATCTCTCAATCCCTCCATGGATTCTTGCTAATTTTGGGGGGAAAAGAGAGAGGAGATCTAGATCCACATTTCCACCAATCACTTTCTCCTCTAGGTGAGGGGAACCACTTGGATCTAGATCTTGGAGTTCTTGGTGTTCTTCCTCTCTTTTCCCTCCCTAGCATTAGTTGCTTTGGTGGGATTTGGGAGAGAAGGACTTGGGCACTCCGTGTGCCCTTCCCGTTGCATTTGGTGCATCGGTTTGAGTTCTCCACAGTGATACGTGGAAGTTACAAGTTGAGAAGCTTATTACTCTTGGATGCTTGGCCGCCCTAGACGGTTGAGGTCACCACAGAGCCATATTCCATTGTGGTGAAGCTTCGTGGTGTCGTTTGGAGCCTCCAATGAAGTTATGGAGGTAGCCCCAACCTTGGTGGTGTTCGGAGCTCAATCATTGTGGTGTAAAGCTCCGGACAAGCTTCGGGGTCTCCAATTAGGTTGTGGAGATCGCCCCGAGCAATTTGTACGGGTTCGGTGACCGCCCCAAGGGTTGCTATTTGTACGGGTTTGGTGACCGCCCTAAAGGGTCCCTTAGTGGAATCACGACATCTTGCATTGTGCGAGGGCATGAGGAGATTACGGTGGCCCTAGTGCTTCTTGCGGAGCATTGTGCCTCCACACCGCTCCAAATGGAGATTAGCATCCGCAAGGGTGTGAACTTAGGGATACCTCGTCGTCTCCGCGTGCCTCGGTTATCTCTTACCCGAGCCCTTTACTTATGCACTTTACTTTGTGATAGCCATATTGTTTCTTGTCATATATCTTGCTATCACCTAGTTGTTTATCTTGCTTAGCATAAGTTGTTGGTGCATATAGATGAGCCTAGTTGTTGTAGGTTTTGTGCTTGACAAATTAACCGCTAGGTTTATTCCGCATTTGTTCAAGCCTAAGCCGTAATTATTTTAAAGCGCCTATTCACCCCCCTCTTGGCGACATCCACGATCTTACAATTGGTATCAGAGCCTCTTCTCTCTTTATAGGGCTTAACTTCCTAGAGAGTAAGGATGTCGACTAGGGGCTTAGGATTCTCTGACACTCTTAGTTTTGATGTCACAAATTTTGATGTTTGGGTAATTCACATGCTTAATCTCTTTAGGGTCATGGACCCAAATTTAGATAGAATTGTAGATATGGGGTTTTCACCTCCGAAGCATCCCCAAAGATTGTCTTTAGAGGATGATAAAAACTCTTATCTCAATGCTGAAGCTTCTAATGTGCTTTTTGATGCTTTGAGCAATGTAGTTATATTTCAACTCATGCCGTTCCGGGATGCTCATGAGTTGTGGACGAAGCTTCAAGATAAATATGGTGTGTCCAAGAATTGTGGGAATGATTGTTCTCCCTCCACCTGCGGCCGTGTTGTCTTCTCAACTTCTTCTACTTCACCTACATGTGGTTTGCCACAAGGTAATGATATGGTGAGTAGTGTTGGTCATTGCAATGATGATAGTATGCTTATTGTGGATGATCCTTCATCACTATCTTATTGCAATGCATCTTCTTTGGACTTTAACACTTCGAGCACCCTACATGTTTCACATGCTTGTGTTGATAGTCCTTGCATATCATGTAGAAATTGCTTGACTAAAACTCATGATGATATGCTTGCTATGTCTTGTTGCCATGATAAAAATGCATCTATTTCCTCGAATTGTTGTGCTAACAATGTGGAGGAAACCCAACACCCCATGGAAGAAGATGTAGTCTTGAATGGTGCTTTAAGGGATCCAACATCATCATCTATTGCGTTTTGCCTTATGGCTAAGGCTTCAAAGGTATCTCCCACTTTTAATCCCAATATATCTTGTGATGATAGTGATGATGACAATGATGATGATGTTGAAAATGATGAAGAGAATGATAATGTTTCCTCCTTAAAAATTAAGGGGGAATGATTTTTAAAGCTCTTCATAAGAATAAAATTGCTCGTTCCAACTTCATGGAAATCATGTCTATTGCCATTGAGGGAAAGAAATATATTGATGAGTTGGAATCTCATCTAGAGGAGCATGAGGTCACCATAGAGAAAATGGAAGGTCATGAGCGTGATTACGCTAATGAGATCGCCGACCTCTCGCAAGCTCTTGAACTTGAACAAACCACCAAGGAATCTCTTGAGGAGACTTTTGCTCTAGAACTATCTAGAATAAAGGAATCCCGTGATAGATCTCTCGAGGTGGCTAATGATTTTGAAACTAAAAATGAGAAGCTTGAAGTTGCACATGCTAAACTCCTTGAGGATTCTGAGCACCTCGAAAATGGCTCAAGCGTCATTAAGAGTGAGCTCATCAAACTCACCGAGTCTCATGCTCAACTTAAAGCTTCATATTCTAAATAGCTTGCCAAGTTGCCTTCTCCTCTTGCCATTATTGATGATGCTTGTGCTACTAACTCTATTTCTAGTGAAGCATCCATTTTGAAGGAGAATGTTGAGCTAAGGGCTCAACTTGAGTTGCTATCTAGCAATTATGGGAAATTGGAAGAAAGTCATGTAAAGCTCACAAGCTCTCATGATGATATTCTAGTATCCCATAATGTGCTAAAGATAGCTCATGAGGCTATGATTATCAAGGTAACATCTAGTGAGTCTCATGTGGTCGCTAGCACTACTTCTAGTCAAAATGCTATATTGCCATGTGCTAGTCCTCGTAATTCATCTATGCATAACATTGGTACATCTTGTGATGAATTGCTTTCCTTACCTTGTTGCTCTAACAATGAAGCCTATACTTCCTCTAGTACTTGTGTTGACACTAACCATGTAGAGGAAATCAAAGAGCTCAAAGCACAAGTATCTTCCTTGAAGAAAGACTTGGAAAAGTATCATGAAGGAAAGTCCACACTTAACAATATATTGAGTGTGCAAAAGTCCCCCAATGACAAAGGTGGACTTGGATTCAACTCCAATAAGAAGAAGAAGTCCAGAGCAATAAGAAGAAGGGCCAAGTGCAACTCAAGAATTTGGCCAAGATTATTTGCTTCAAGTGCAAAATTGAAGGGCATCATGTTAGATCTTGCCCATTTAAGAAGAAGGGCATTAGTGACAAGCAACAAGGGAAGAGGCCACAAGTTCAATCTCGAGCTCAACCGCAAGTTGGAGAAAGGCCACTTCCCAAGAAGACTCATGGTAATGCTTCTCATTTTGAGAAATCAAATGAGAAGAAAGTGAAGAGTAGATGTTGCTACTTATGCCGTGAGAAGGGTCACCTTGCTTCTTCATGCACTAGTGGTAACTTATCCAACCCAATTATTATTGATGATGTCTATTCTCTTGGGAAGGATACAATTGGCAATTTATTTGCGAAGTTTCTTGGGACTCAAAGTGGTGTCAAGAAAAGAACCATTTGCGTAGCCAAGCCTATTGTGACTAACCTCTTAGGACCCAACTTGGTTGGGGACCAATTAGCTCAAACTTGATCAATAGGTGTTTTGGATGGAATTGGAGACTTGGCTACATTATGAAGAATTAAGGGGTCTTCATCATTCATATTGTCTCAAGCCAAGTCTTTCGGATTATCAAGTTTCTATCTTATATCCAATGTTACTCCTTGCGGTAACTCGTTCTTAAATTGTTTACAGTGAAAGTTACTTGCCCCTTTGCATGTTTTGGTTTTGTTCCTTGCATGTGTTTGTATATGCTGTGCGTCCAATTTGCGTATGTTGAGAAATCAAGTATGTGTATATTGGTTTGCACATCATGTATGTGTGTGTCGTGCGTTGAGCCTTTGTGCATCTTGCTTTTATCTTAGTTGGCCCTTGTGAGAGATTAATGGAACATCCCATTTTGGGGGAGTGATGTGCTTTGTGCACCTCACGTTCCTATAAATGTGTGTACATGAGGAATACCATCTAGTATTGATATTACAAGATTATCTAGTCTCTATGTGGTATGTCTTTTCATGAGAAATTCTAATTCTAAATGTTTTATTAATTATGTCTTGTTGGTTCTCTTTTGCATCTTGGTAAGTTTTTCATTGGTATCACATTATGGGGGAGTAATATTCTATGTGCATATTACAAGTCTAGAAAATGTGTAAATTTGAGATATTGTCACCTAGAGTTGATCGTAAATTATGTTGTTCCTAGGTGGAATGTTAGCTCTACAAGTTGCAAATTTGGTTTTGTGTTTGGTGTGAAGATGATGTTGGATATGTTGGCAATCTAAACCGGGAATTAGTGCCAAATACCTCCTGTCTTTGAAAATTGGTAATCATTTATGTGGTGGAAATTATTGACCATCTTTACATTGTCTTTTGGTTTTATTTGTCTTATCTCTTGCCAAGTTTGTGTCATTTCCCATTGCCTTCCGTGCCACTTGTGGATCTTGTTATTTTATTGTTTTTGTCAAGTGTTTTCTAGATATAGTGAAAGTGGTGATCCCACCTTGTGCATTTTGTATTCAAATGCAATTTCTCTTTAATACACAATTCTTGGGAGAGCTATCCTATTTTCGATAGAACACTCTTCTTGTGATCCATTTCAAGTGTGTGTTGATGGAAGGCAAGCCGTTTCTTTTTGGTACTTTGTGCCGTCATGAAACTTTGTTGATGGGTTGGTTTGTTTGGAACCATCCTCTCTTTTGGGAGTCTGATATCTTCCCTTTTGCGTGTACCAATGGATATCTCATTCCTTGATGTTTCTTCTAAATAGATATCTTCCAAGTGATGATTTCTCCATTTGGTATCCTATTTTCACTTGGTATTTTTTTATTTGGTATCGTTTCTTTAAAGTCTTGAGAATGCATATTTATTACATGAATTTTATTTGGCATGCTTTCTTTCTCTGACCCAATATATAGGGAAACTCCACCTAGTCTCAATTTGGATGAGATGTGCATGAAATTCATTTTCATATATAAATGCACATATGTTTGTGGAGTTTGTCCTATGTATTGGTGTTTATAACTCTTTGGTCCCAATGAGTTTGGGTACCATTTTGTTTGTGTTGTTGTTCTAGGAACAATTGGAGATGCATTCGATGCTCGACTCATTCAAAAGGAAGATGGTGTCACCATGTGCTTATTGGAGTCAAGCAAGAATGATGAATGAACTACTATCTACCTTCATTGGTATCTACTACATCCTTCCAATGGTATCTCGGCAACAAGTATCACCATCTACTTCATGCACAAATTTCTTGCATCAACCTTGTGTAGGTTGTATCATGGCATGTAATTCATTCTTTCTTGTGATACTTGTTTCCTTTCTCAAAGCATCCCAACAATGATCTCTTGTTTCTAGTTATGATGTCTTTGATGTTCGTGTGGTCGGAATTCATTTGTATACAATAAGACCATATCTAGCCATGTGCTATGCTTTCCAGCAAATATCTTATTGGTATATTTATGACTTCCTTGTGGATATCCTTGTCTTTCCGTTTTGTAATCATTTCGTGTGTTCATCCTTCTTGTGGATTGATATCATCATGATTTTCATCTACCTAGAATCTTATACACTTGAGAGAAATTACATATCTAGTAGATATCTTTTTCTTTCACATCCACCTTGTCTTTCTTATATTACTTCCCTTGGTGGTTATGTGAAAGGATTTATCTTGAGTGCGGATCATATATCGTTGCACCTTGATGCACTCTTGTGTGGTGAAGATTTTTATTTGATTGCTTGTCTTGACGAGGATTTTGCCATTTCGATTGGTATCCCTCCTCGTGATGAAGCTATCTCTTTCTTTCTTCACCATTCGTTGTCACAAACCTCAGTTATTCTTTTTGCATTTTGAGTGTGCTTGTGAACCCATTTGCTTGGTGTGTGTGGGAAGAACATGTCATGCACCTTGTGTCTCCACTACTCAAGACTACGTTGATGATTAATGCTCACCCTTACATTAGTCTTCTCACGTGCTTTGCCATGACTCATACACATTGTTTTGTTTGAGCCTACTCTTAAGTTGTCTCTTTTATATGTTGCTCGACCATTTGTTTGTTGCAAGTGCTAGACTTTGTTTCCTTCATGCTCGCCTGCACTTGGTGTGAGTCTCTATTGATTTTGGGGGAGTGATGATCCCCATTGCTATGTCGTGAGGTTCTATTGATCTTGGGGGAGCGATGATCCTATTTTGTGATCGTTGGATCCAATTACAAAACTAAATTGTGCACAAATCATGGGTAGCTTCTCTAGTTTCTCTAGAACACTCCTTTGCTCATATCATAATATCTTTTATTCATGTGGCATGTAGGATCATTGGTCTAGTTGGTTCAATTGGTATCTTTTGATAGCTTGCTTCAATTGGTATCTTTAGTAGCTTGAGTGCTTGTTTCTCTCTGTGTTATGTCTTTGTGGTATATCATTCTTTAGCATTCTTTGGGCCTCAATATAGTTTGTCTTCCTCCAAGTATTTACCATTGGATATGTGTATTGCATTCCACTCACTAGTAAAGAAATACACAATTTATGGAGGAACACAAGTTATATTGGCCCTCTAAGCCTTTCGCCCATTTTGGCAATCGATGCCAATGGGGGAGAAGTTTCAGAGAGTTTTGTGAGGAAGTTTAGAGAGTTGTTTCCTCTCTTCTTGCTTTGGTTTTGTTCCTAAGCTTTTGCATCTCATGCGCATACATTATTGTTGCATGATATGGTGATGCACAATTCCTTGTATAAACTCTCTTGAAAGTGATTGTCATCAATTACCTGGGGGATATTGAAAGAACATGTGGTGCCCCCCATGTTTGGTTTTGGTAACTGATGACAATCTCTATGGACTAATGGTTGCCTTGAGTTATATTTGAAGGGTTTGTCAATAGGCTTTTCTTGGAGTCCATTTGTTGGTTCCAAGGAGAGTTTGGGATGACCAAGGTGCTATTAAGGAATTATCCAAAGATTGGTCATATGAGTATTGAGCTTATTGCAAGCATGTCTTGAAAAAGAAGAGTGTGTGATCATTCGTGTTTACCTTCAAGAAATCATCCGAATAAAGAGAGTTGGAAAGATTAAGGGTTGATCAACACTAAGTCAAAGAGTGGATCAAGTTGATCAACACACAAAGTATCGAAGATGTACCGAGAGGGATCAAGCGATCCCATGGTATGGTAAGCATTGTCAATTACGCTTTGTGTACTAACCCATGGTCTTCGTGAGAGTTCTTTGTGGGGTTAGGTTGCGGTGTGCAAGTTCAAGTGGATCATCATGAAGATATGATATGCTTGAAGCTTGTAGTCCATTGTGGTGGCAATGGACTTGTGAAGATGTGTCGAAGAGTGGCTCACCCATAGTGGAGTATGGGGGAGAAATCTACTAGTCTTCATCGAGCCAACGCAATCAAGAAAGATTGTCCAACTTGAGGGAGTCAAGATCGTCATCACCCAACTCAAGTGGACTATGTGCAAGGCAAAGGTTTTCCCTTGGTAGGTTTTCTATTTTATCGGTCTCATGGTAGTTGTGATAGACCAGGTTATAGGACCGATTTCCATACTATCAAGGGGGGCTCTCGATAAGTAACTTGACCGTATCGTTCATAGAGAGATCAAACCATTGCATGCTTGCATCATCTTTATTGGTTCTTGTTTGGTTCTTCTCCTTGTGAGATTTGGAGCTTATGGTCATCGGGTTGGGTTGGGCGGTAGTAGGAGCGGCAGCGGGAGCGGTAGTACCGCCCCACCACCGCTTCTAGTACTGCTCCGGGGCTCTTTCTCTTTGTTATTCTCGCTTGGCACTGCCTGAGGTCCTAGCGGTAGTACCGCTGGGCCGAGCGGCAGTATCGCTGCGACCAGTGGTAGTACCGCTGCCTAGAGCGGTAGTACCGCCCGCTGCGGGCTGGTTGGTGGGGATAACAGTTGGATTTCCCCCCCACCTATAAAAGGAGGTCTTCTTCACTATTGAGCCTTACCCTTTGAGCTTGTGTTCTTCCCCCATTGTTGACCTTCTTCGAGCTTGCTATCTCTCAATCTCTCCATGGATTCTTGCTAGTTTGGGTGGGGGGGG
>LR738715.1:527171930-527182036 GCA_902687465.1 Secale cereale | reverse complement strand
GATTCCGAGCTACGTTGTATTTGTGGCGGAGCTCGGAAGACAGAGCCACATTATACTCACGGCATAGCTCGGAGGACCGCAGCTAAGCCCCCCGAGTGAGAGGGTTGCTCTTCACTCGGAGTGAGCGTTTGAAACTTAGGCGAGTCACGGGGTCGCAGCTAAGCCCCCGAGTGAGAGGGTTGCTCTTCGCTCGGAGTGGATGTTTGTAACTTAGGCGATTCCGAGCTACGTTGTATTTGTGGCGGAGCTCGGAAGAAAAAGCCACATTATACTTACGACGTAGCTCGAAGTACTGCAGCTAAGCCCCCCGAGTGAGAGGGTTGCTCTTCACTCGGAGTGAGCGTTTGAAACTTAGGCGAATCGGGTTCGCAGCTAAGTACCCACTGGGGGATTTTGAAGACCAGCGTTTTTAGAAAGCATCAATCATTAGAGGACCACTGCTAACTTGTCTTTGAAACAAATTGGGAAATCTTTATTACAACTCGAATGTCGAGTGTCTCAACTGTAGAAACGGCGGAGCAGGTCCGTGTTCCACGAACGAGGTTCATCTTTCTTCTTGGCGACATTGTAGAGGTGGTATGCTCCGTTGTGCAGTACCTTAGTGATGCTGAATGGACCTTCCCAGGCCGAGGCGAGCTTGTGTGGACATTTCTGATGCACTCGAAGGACCAGGTCTCCTTCCTGGAATGCTCGGCTTCGGACGTTGCGAGCATGGAATCGACGCAGGTCCTATTGATAGATGGTCGACCGGATCAAGGCCATCTCTCTTTCCTCTTCCAAAAGCCCGTCTGCATCCTGACGAGCCTGCTCTTCCTTGGCTTCGGAGAAGAGTTCCACTCTGGGGGCGTTGTGCAATAAGTCGCTCGGCAATACAGCTTCGGCTCCATAGACCATGAAGAAAGGGGTACGGCCAGTCGACTGGTTTGGAGTTGTCCTCACACCCCATAAGACAGATGGTAGTTCAGTTACCCAAGCCCCAGCGGCATGCTTAAGATCACGCACGAGCCGCGGCTTTAGGCCTTGGAGAATCAAACCATTTGCTCTTTCTGCCTGTCCATTTGACTGCGGATGCGCCACAGAGGCGTAGTCGAATCGTGTTCCTTGAGAAGCACAGAAAGCTCTGAATTCATCCGAGTCAAAGTTGGAGCCGTTGTCTGTGATGATGCTGTGGGGGACTCCATATGTGAATATCAATTCCCTGATGAAGCTGATGGCGGTGCTCGCCTCGAGGTTCTTGATGGGCTTGGCCTCAATCAATTTGGTGAAGTTGTTGACTGCCACGAGTAGGTGGGTGAATCCGCTTCTGCCTGTCCTGAAGGGGCCGACCATGTCCAAGCCCCAAACAGCAAAGGGCCAAACTAGCGGAATGGTCTTCAAGGCGGACGCCGGCTTGTGGGACATGTTGGAGTAGAACTGGCAACCTGCGCACTTGTCCACAACATCCTTGGCCATCTCGTTGGCGCGGGGCCAGTAGAACCCGACTCGGTATGCTTTGGCCACTATAGTCCGAGAGGAGGCGTGGTGGCCACAAGTTCCCGAGTGAATTTCATCCAGGATCAGTCGACCTTCCTCTGGAGCGATGCATCGCTGAGCGATTCTGGTGACGCTTTCTCTGTAGAGCTGACCCTGAATGACAGTGAATGCCTTGGATCGGCGGACGATCTGGCGTGCTTCTTCCTCATCTTCTGGGAGTTCTTGCCTGAGCAGATACGATATATATGGCACAGTCCAGTCTGGCGTAATCACTAGGACCTCCATGATCAGGGCGACCACAGCAGGTACTTCGACTTCAGTCGGATCTGACACGCTGACTGGCTGTGGGGTTTCTTCCGTGAAGGGGTCTTCTTTGATAGAAGGGGTGTGCAGATGCTCCAGGAACACATTCTTGGGTATAGGCCTCCGAGTCGACCCAATTTTTGCGAGGTCATCAGCCAGCTGATTCTTGGCTCTGGGCACATGATGGAGCTCTAAGCCTTCAAACTTATTTTCAAGCTTCCGCACTACACTGCAATAACTGGTCATTGCCGGGCTCCTGACGTCCCATTCCTTCATCACTTGGTTCACCACTAAGTCAGAGTTGCCATAAACCATCAAGCGACGGACGCCGAGTGAGATGGCCATGCGCAACCCTAACAAAAGTGCTTCATACTCGGCTTCGTTGTTCGATGAGTCAAAGTGGATTCGAAGGACGTAATTGAGCTTGTCGCCCCTGGGGGAAACCAGGACCACGCCTGCGCCGGATCCGTTCACCATCTTGGATCCATCGAAGAACATAGTCCAGTGGTCCGACTGAACTTGAGTCGGCAGCTCTTGTTCTATCCACTCGGCCACAAAATCTGCTATAGCCTGAGACTTGATGGCTTTCTTCGCTTCAAACTTGATATCTAACAAAAAAAGTTCAATCGCCCATTTTGCCACTCGACCTGTTGCGTCTCGGTTGTTCAGGATCTCTGACAGCGGGGCGTCGCTGACGACTGAGATTGGATGGTCCGAAAAGTAATGGGCAACCTTTTTTGCAGTCAAGTAAATCCCGTACACAAGCTTTTGGTAATGTGGATACCTTTGCTTGGAGGGAGTCAAAACTTCGGATATGTAATAGACCGGGCGTTGGACCTTGTATGCCTTGCCCTCTTCTTCCCGCTCGACCGTCGGTATAGTACTGACTACTTGTCCGGTGGCTGCAATGTATAGCAGAAGAGGCTCTCCCCTGACTGGGGCAGCGAGCACTGGCTGGGTCGACAGCAGGGCTTTGAGCTCTTCAAACACCGCTTCGGCTTCGGAATTCCACTCGAACTTGTCGGATTTCTTCATGAGTCGATAGAGGGGCAGTGCCTTCTCACCAAGACGAGAAATGAATTGACTCAATGCGGCCAAGCAACCAGTAAGCTTCTGGACGTCGTGTATATGCTCGGGGCATTTCATTCGGAGGATGGTGCTGACCTTCTCTGGGTTGGCGTCGATTCCCCGTTCGGAAACGAGAAAACCGAGCAACTTGCCGCCAGGAACTCCAAATGTACACTTTGATGGATTGAGCTTGATATCATAGCTTCTTAGGTTCGCGAATGTCTCAGCGAGGTCGGTAAGCAGGTTGGAACCTTTCCATGACTTGACCACAATGTCAGCCATGTATGCCTCGACGTTCCGACTAATTTGCTTTATTAAGCACTTCTGGATCATGCGCATGAAGGTAGCGCCGGCATTTTTGAGACCGAAAGGCATGGTGACATAACAGAAACACCCGAAGGGGGTGATGAAAGCTGTCTTGATTTTGTCAGGTCCGAACAAACGGATCTGATGGTACCCGGAATACGCGTCCAGAAAGGACAAACGTTCACATCCCGCAGTCGAGTCGACTATCTGATCGATGCGGGGAAGAGGAAAATGATCCTTCGGGCAGGCCCGATTGATGTGCTTGAAATCGATGCACATGCAGAGAGACTTGTCCTTCTTGGGGCCATGACGACATTGGCGAGCCACTCGGAGTGGTAAATCTCGCGGATAAACTCAGCTGCCAGGAGCCGAGCCACTTCCTCGCCAATTGCCTTTCGCTTCTCCGCAGCGGACCGACGGAGATGTTCCTTCACAGGTTTTACCTTTGGGTCGACTCGCAAATGGTGCTCATCCAGTCCCCTGGGTACACCCGGCATGTCTGATGGTTTCCATGCGAAGATGTCCCAGTTCTCACGGAGGAACTGAACGAGCGCTTCTTCCTATTTGCTGTCGAGTGTAGTGGAAATGTGGGTCTGTGCTGCGTTGGGGTCGGTGGGGTAGATGTGCACGGGTTTTGTGTCACGGCCGACTGGAAGGCTGACTCGGACGTCGGCTTCTTCGCCCTCAGCAGATCACTCGGATCCACGCTCTTTTGGTACTCCTCCATCTCTACTGCTGCCATTTGCTCGTCGGCGAACTTCGAGCCTTTCAGGAAGCACTCTTCCGCTTTCTGATGGTTCCCAGTGACGGTTATAACGCCGTTGGGTCCCGGCATCTTCAGCTTGAGGTAAATGTAACATGGTCGAGCCATGAACCTGGCGTAGGCGGGCCTACCCAGGATGGCGTGATAAACACTGTTGAAGTCCACCACTTCGAACGTCATCTTCTCTTTGCGATAATTCTTCGATTCACCAAAGACCACGTCGAGTGTGATCTGACCAAGTGAGTCGGCTTTCTTCCCGGGGATTACCCCATGGAACCTCATGTTACTTTCTCTCAGCTTGGACATCGGAATGCCCATATCCCAGAGGGTTGCTGCATACAAGATGTTCAAGGCACTGCCCCCATCCATCAGGACTCTGGTCAGACGCGTGCCCTCGATCACTGCTTCGACCACCAGTGCCTGCCGCCCGGGGGTGGCAATGTGTGCTGGGTGATCAGACGGGTCGAATGTGATGGGGGTCTTGGACCATTTCAAAAATGTGGGGGTCGCCAGGGCAACCATATTTACTTCTCTATTGATGATTTTCAGTCGACTTTTGCTCTCGACATCTGCAAAGATCACCAAAGTGGAGTTGATCTGGGTGTATCCTCTGTCCCCTTCCTTGTCTTCGGACTCTTCTGATTCGTTCCCCTTCTCAGTCGACTGATCTTTCTGGAAGTTCTGGATCAGGAGCCGACACTATCGAGTGGTGTGCTTGGGATATACCAAGTTTCCCTCTTCATCTTTCTTCGTGTGTATGGGGCACGACTGGTCGAGCACATCATCTCCAGCTTGATCCTTCCCTTTCTTGGGGGCCCGGGAACCTTTCGGCTTTCCTTTGCCCTTTCCCTGATTGACCACTGCAGCCTCTCCCTGAGCAGCTGGCTCAGCCTTGCCTTGTTCTTCCGATTGGAATTCTGATCATCCTGTCCGACTGGTCTCTTGCCGCTGCGGAGCCGATCGGCCTCCTCACCGTTGGCGTACCGATTGGCAATCTCCATCATCCGCGATAGGGACATATCGCCTATTCGACCAAACTTCAGATTTAGCTCTCGGTTACGCACGCCTTCCTTGAAAGCGCAAACCGCCTGGTGCTCAGACACATTCTCCACCGTGTGATGCAAGGTGGTCCATCGCTGGATGTAATCTCTCAAAGTTTCATTCGACTTCTGTGCACAGTGCTGAAGCTCTACGAGTCCAGCAGGCCGCTTGCAGGTGCCTTCGAAGGTCCGAATGAACACTCGCGCGAGCGCTTCCCAACTATAAATACTTCCGGGGGCCAACTGATTGAACCACGCCCGAGCAGAACCGCCCAGCATCAGAGGAAGGTGCTTCATGGCCACGTCGTCGTTGCCGCCTCCGATCTGTACAGCCACTCGGTAGTCTTCGAGCCAGGTGTCTGGTTTCGACTCACCGGTGAACTTGCTTACCCCCGCCGCTAACCTGAAGTTCGGGGGGATCTCTGCGGATCTAATAGCACTAAAGAAACACTCGGGTCCAGAGACAGGTGCTCGGCTGCCACTCGGTTGATCTCTGCCTTGCTCTTCTCTGAATGCCCTGTTCCGGTCGACCTGACCCTGCACAAGGATAGACCTTGCATCAAAACCTGGTCTCCAGGGATCTGGGGGAATCCTCCGCTCATCGTCGCGCAGGCGCGTGCCCTCGTGCCGCTGGGGCGAGTACGATCCGCTTCCAGGAGGAGGCGTAGGCACTCGACGGCGGTCATGATGTCCGTGTCGACGGTCGTGTTGCTCGTCATTCCAACCCAAATGCCGGTCTTGCTGCGGGCCACGTTCCTCATGCCTCGGCTGC
Organism: Secale cereale; assembly: GCA_902687465.1. Classification (NCBI taxonomy): domain Eukaryota; kingdom Viridiplantae; phylum Streptophyta; class Magnoliopsida; order Poales; family Poaceae; genus Secale; species Secale cereale. The sequence continues at coordinate 527,176,311 of LR738715.1, read as the reverse complement.
GATCTTGGACTGTGGGCCGACCATACGGTGTCTGCAGCCACTGATCTGCTGTGAATCCTGTTGCGCGACTGATAAACAACCGCATTTTGCTCTTCAGCCATTTGGAGCAAAGCTCGGATCTGCTGAAGGCCTCTCCTAGCCTCTGACTGAGAGGGTTGAATCGACTCCGCGATGCGAGCCGCGGCTTCGAGGTTCTGGACTGGCGTGCGGAACACCTGAGTCTCGCGCTGGCGCGATTGCCGCGGTCGTCGACTGGACTCGGGGACCAGTCGGCGGGCCTGTTCGTCTAGTGCGCGTTGGATATTTTCCAAGCGCGTGCGCTCGGCCACGGTGGCCAAGCGTGTGGCTTCGAGGGCCAGAGCCTTCGGAGATCCCCCACGATGGGAGTGAAGAGTGCATCTTCGCTGCACCGACAAAGCTCAGCCCTTTGCTCGGAGGTGAGGGGTTGAGGAATGTAACCGTCGTTGTCGTGTGATCGGCCGCCGCCGCTGCTGCCGTCTCCACCGCGAGGAAAACCCGGCGGGCTGTGGCATGAATCAACCATGAGGATTTCCGCTGCGGGATCGCTGCTCCCGCACTCGGAAACAGAATCCACGAGCTCGATCGACTGATCGGCCGGCCCATAGAGGTAACCGTCGGGCTCAATGGCCGCGACTTGAGGGGTGGCCGTTTGACGGGCCACCGCATGTTTCACCCACAGCTGGATCCGTGAGCGACTGGATCGCTTGCGGTGGCGGCCGGCAGGGATGGGGGACGATGTAGGGATCGACGAATATTGAGTCGACGACTGCCGAAGGAGGACGTCGCAGGCGCTGGCGCGGAAGTGCGCAGCCCCCGGGTGGGCAGAGCCTCGACGTCAAGAGGGGCCTCCTGGAGCCACGGGGAGTCGTCGGTGATGAAAACGAGGGCGCCGAGCCGGATCTCGCGGCCCAACGCTAAACCACCGCCTGACACATGATGAAGGAGGTCGGAGAAGAAGTTGCAACCTCACCAGATGTCGCTAAGACGCCTTGCCCCACGGTGATCGCCAACTGTCGTGGTTCTAAGTCTGACAGTACGAGTAGGGGGTACGATTGGGGAGGCAAGGCCCTAGCTATGGTGGAGTTGTACACAAGGTGTTTACGAGTTCAGGCCCTTCTCGGAGGAAGTAACAGCCCTACGTCTCGGTGCCCGAAGGCGGTCGACTGGTATGTGTATATGCGAGTTACAAAGATGCGAACCCTTGTACCGGAGGAGGGGGTGGCTTATATAGTGCGCCAGGACCCCAGCCATGCTCCACGTTACCAAGGGTTCAATGTACATTAAGGCATGCGTTACTGATAATGCCTACAGTAAAGAGTAATTAAGGCATTTACTACGACGAGTAAATACCAGACCGTTATTGTCCTAAGGGATCCTTGACCTTCGGGGGTCGTGTGCCTTGGATTGGTCGAGTGGAGTTGAGTCGTCTTGTAGGTGATGTCCAGTCGAGTGGGATGTCCTCTTGGGCCGTCTCAGTTGACTGTCTTTGTCATAATAAGTTTTGTCTTTTGATCTTCTAGGGTAGTGACCTTGGGTGGGGTACCTTGGTCAGGCCTGTGACCCTACCCTAGGTCTGTAACCTCGTCAGACGTCCCAATCGCCTCCACGTAAGCGCCACTCTGCTTCATTTTCTCCCCCTCTTTAGAGACCCACTTTGTCTTCATCGACTCACTTTCAGTGAAATCTTCAGTGCTGCTCCTTCGGCGACCTCGATGGATATTGACAAGGGTCGTGATGATGAGGAGACCGCTGACGCTGCCACGTCCCATTCAGGTGCGGGTTGTAGATTGCTCTTTGTTTTTTACTTGTTCGAACTATCGGTCGACTGAACTTCGTGGTTGTCTTCTGAAGTGCCACGCAATGTCATAGAGCTTCCTGATGATGACGATGACGACGAGGAGGAGCACGCGGGAGTGACTCGACATGGTGCAGGAAGGAGGGGTCGGAAGACACCATCCGGCACTGAGGCCCAGCATCAGGGGGACGTGGCCCGGACCACGGTCTCCTTTGTTGTTCCTGTGTCGACTGTCCGTCCCTCCTCGTCGACTGACCCGACTGCCGACCCAGCGATTGCTCTGCCGTCTGTCCTCTTCTCCACCCACCACGTCTCAGAGGACCCCGTGAACGCGGCCCAAGAAGCCGTTCGTCAGGCGGGATTGATGATGGAGAGAACGAAGGCGGCGTATGAGGCTAGCATGGCTGCATACAACGCTAGCTCGGCTCTTCGAACCAATGTCTAGGTTTGTCCTTTCCGACTGGTTTTGCTGTTTTGGTGTAGACTTCGTTTTGAAAATTGCTGCTTTGTTCGTGAGATGATGTCACACCCATTGGGTGTCTTCTCTTGTAGTTTTAGTTCTTGTAGTCCAGCCGATTGGGCTAGTGGGGGCACACTCAGTGCACCCACTCGGTGTAGTCCCCGAGGCCATGGTCGACTGAAGTCAGTCGGCTGTGGTCTTTAGAATGTGTCTTGTCCATTTGTTTCGAAACTTTTTTTCCTCGTGCAGGACTGATCCGGCCGAGTGAGAACCAGTGGGGGCACGCTCAGTGCACCCACCGGGTGTAGTCCCCGAGAGCGTGGTCGACTGCTGGCAGTCGACCATGGTCTAAGAACAAAACTTCTCCTTCTTTTTTTTGCTCGGGTCGGACTGATCTGACCAAGTGAGAACCAGTGGGGGCACACTCAGTGCACCCACTGGGTGTAGTCCCCGAGACTACTGTTGAGTGTTTGACTCGGGTGTAGTTTTAGAATTCTGATTTGTGGTGTCGATGCAGAGATCTTGCGAGTTCGGAGCCAAGTTCATGGATCTTGAGAAGAAGCAGGTCCAGCTCAATCTTGACTTGCAGCTGGCCTGGGATCATTTGAAGAAAACCGAGGAGGAAGCAGCTGGTAATTAAGGCGAACAACCTGTCGACTGATCTTCAACGAGTATGTCATGTGTATCCTTATGTTCATCTGTCTAGTAACGTCTCTTGTAGATCAAATGAAGGTAGCCCTGGAGCAGAAGGACCTTGACCTGGCGGCGGCGCAACAGAGGGCGCATGAGAAGACCGAACTGGCGGAGCAGAAGCTGGCTTCGGTCGGCATGCTTGAGGCAGAGATCACCAGGCTGAAGGGCTCTCCAGACGCAGCCAACCAGGAAGTGACTCGACTGAACGGGGCTAAGTATGCCCTGGATGAGAAGTACGGGGGCCTCTTCTAGAAGAAGAACGAGCAGGAGGTTTATCTGAGTGATCTCACCAAGAAGTGGTATCTTGTGCTTGAAGGTATGCCTCTTTTGCTTGGACTGTATCAAGGTGGTCGACTCATAACTTGCGTGCTAACTTGTCGTGTCCCCTCTTGCGCAGAGTTTTGCCGTGACTTCGGGGAGGAAACTGGGCGGGTCGAGACGGGTCTGGACCCCGCCAATTCTATTGTCAAGGATGAAGCTTCTATGAACATCTTGAGGTTGGAGTCTCGCCTTACCAGCGCCACAGGCTATCATGGTCGACTAAAAGCAGTGATGTCTCGGATCGACACTGCACTATGGAGGGGAGTCATGCAAGAGAACGACCTCGAGTCCCTGATGACTCGACTCAATGAGATCCCCGGTTGAGTGCAGTAGTGGAAGAAGTCATCTGCCCGCTATGGAGCTGACGTTGCGCTGTCTCTGGTTCAGGTACACTGCAAGGAGCTGAAGGAGAAGAGGCTGGCCGCGCTCAAGGTCGCCAACATGAAGGAACTCCAGTTTGAGTCGTTCATGGAGACTTTCTTGGAGGCTGCTACCCGCATCACCGATGGGATCGACCTAGATGAATTTGTTGCGCCTGCGAGCCCACCTCCTCCCCGGGAGTGAATACACTTTGATACTTCGATTTAATTTGCCTCGGAATGCCGAGTGATCCTGTAACAGTTAAACTCTTACGGGCTTGATGCCCGAGTACTCCTGCCCGAATCTTGCGGGGATTTATCTGGACTTGATTCCTTTTGCATTTGCTTGTTTTGCTTCAGACTCTTTCTGATCTTTTCAATTTTGAGTCGACGTCAATTCTGTGGCACGGCTCCGATGGTCGAGCCGCTTAGTGGCGACGTTGTACTTGTGACGGAGCTCGGAGGACAGAGCCACGTTGTACTTGTGGCGGAGCTCGGAGGATAGAGCCACGCCATACTTGTGGCGCAGCTCGGAGGACCGCGGCTAAGCCCCCGAGTGAGAGGGTTGCTCTTCACTTGGAGTAGTTTTTGTAAATTAGGCAATTACGAGCTACATTGTACTTGTGGCGGAGCTCGGAGGACAGATCCACGTTGTACTTGTGGCGTAGCTCGGAGGACCGCAGCTAAGCCCCCGAGTGAGAGGGTTGCTCTTCACTCGGAGTAGTTTTTGTA
>LR738715.1:527118141-527171420 GCA_902687465.1 Secale cereale | reverse complement strand
ACGGGGCCGCAGCTAAGCCCCCAAGTGAGAGGGCCGCTCTTCGCTCGGAGTAGTTTTTTGTAACTTAGGCGAATCGGGTTCGCGGCTAAGCCCCCCCGAGTGAGAGGGTTGCTCTTCACTCGGAGTAGATTTTTGTAACTTAGGCGAATCGGGTTCGCGGTTAAGCCCCCGAGTGAGAGGGTTGCTCTTCACTCGGAGTAGTTTTTTTGTAACTTAGGCGAATCGGGTTCGCGGCTAAGCACCCACTGGGGGATTTGAGGATCACCATTTTAGAAGCCAACAATCATTAAGGAATTGCTGTGAACTTGTCTTTGAAACAAACTGGAAAATCTTTATTACAACTCGACTGGTCGAGTACTTTACGTATAGAAGCGGCGGAGCAGGTCCACGTTCCACGAACGGGGTTCATCTCTCTTCTTGGCGACATTGTAGAGGTGATATGCTCCATTGTGCAGTACCTTGGTAACAATGAAGGGGCCTTCCCAAGCCGGGGGGGAGTTTGTGCGGTCGCTTCTTATGCACTCGGAGAACCAGGTCTCCTTCTCGGAATGCTCGGCTCCGGACATTGCGAGCGTGGAATCGGTGCAGGTCCTGTTGGTAGATGGTCGACCGGATTAGAGCCATCACACGTTCTTCCTCCAAGAGGTCGACTGCATCTTGACGGGCTTGCTCTGCTTTGGCTTCGGAGAAGAGTTCCACTCGGGGGGTATTGTGTAGCAAATCACTCGGAAGCACGGCCTCAGCTCCATAGACCATGAAGAAGGGGGTACGGTCAGTCGACCGGTTCGGAGTTGTCCTCAGCCCCCATAAGACAGACGGTAGTTCAGTCACCCAAGCTCCGGCGGCATGCTTGAGGTCACGCATAAGCCGCGGCTTCAGGCCTTGGAGGATCAAACCATTCGCTCTTTCTGCTTGTCCATTCGACTGCGGATGCGCTACGGAGGCGTAGTCGACCCGTGTACCTTGGGAGGAACAGAAAGCTCTGAATTCGTCCGAGTCAAAGTTGGAACCATTATCCGTGATGCTGCTGCAGGGGACTCCATATCTGAATATCAGTTCTCTAATGAAGCTGATGGCGGTGCTTGAGCCATGGTTTTTGATGGGCTTGGCTTCGATCCATTTGGTGAACTTATCGACTGCCACGAGCAGGCGAGTGAATACGCTTCTGCTAGTCCCCGAGTGAATTTCATTCAGAATCAGTCGACCTTCTTCCGGGGTGATGCAGCGGTGAGCGACTCCTGTGACACTCTCTCTGTAGAGCTGACCCTGAATGACGGTGAAAGCCTTGGATCGACGGACAATCTGTCACGCTTCTTCTTCGTCCTCTGGGAGTTCTTGCCTGAGCAGGTACGCTATGTATGGCACAATCCAGTCGGGCGTGATCACCAAAATCTCCATGATTAGGTCGACCACCACAGGCACTTCGACTTTAGTCAGATTAGACACGCTGACTGGCTGTGGGGGTTCCTCCGTGAAGCGGTCTTCTTTGACTGAGGGGGTGTGCAGGTGCTCTAGAAATACATTCTTAGGTATAGGCTTCCGAGTGGACCCTATCTTCGCGAGATTGTCAGCACGCTGATTCTTGGCCCTGGGCACTGATGGAGCTCTAAACCTTCGAACTTCTTTTCAAGCTTTCGTACTGCACTGCAATAACTGGTCATTGCCGGGCTTCTGACGTCCCACTCCTTCATCACTTGATTTACCACTAAGTCCGAGTCTCCGTAGACCATCAGGTGACGGACGCCGAGTGAGATGTCCATGCGCAACCCATACAAAAGTGCCTCGTATTTAGCTTCGTTGTTCGATGAGTCGAAGTGGATTTGAAGGACGTAACTGAGCCTGTCGCCCCTTGGAGATACCAGGACCACGCATGCACCAGATCCATTCAACATCTTGGATCCATCAAAGAACATAGTCCAGTAGTCCAATTGGATCTGAGTTGGCAGCTCCCGTTCGATCCATTCGGCCACAAAGTCTGCTATTGCGTGAGACTTGATAGCTTTCTTCGCTTCAAACTTGATATCTAGCGGAAGGAGTTCAATCACCCATTTTGCCACTCGACCGGCTGCGTCTCGGTTGTTCAGGATTTCTGATAGCGGGGCGTCGCTGACGAATGAGATTGAATGATCCGAGAAGTAATGGGCAACTTTCTTTGCGGCCAAGTAGATCCCATACACAAGCTTCTGGTAATGCGGGTATGTTAGCATGGAGGGAGTCAGTACTTCGGAAATGTAATAGATTGGGCGTTGGACTTTGTAGGCCTTGCCTTCTTCTTCCCGCTCGACCGTGAGTACAGTGCTGACAACCTGTCCGGTGGCTGCGATGTACAATAAGAGAGGCTCCTTGCTGACTGGGGCAGCAAGCACCGGCTGGGTGGAAATCAGGGCATTGAGTTCTTCAAATGCTGCTTCAGCTTCAGAATTCCACTCAAAGTTTTCGGATTTCCTCATCAGTCGGTAGAGAGGTAATGCCTTCTCACCGAGACGAGAAATGAACCGAGTCAATGCGGCCAAGCAACCATTTAGCTTCTGGACGTCGTGTATACGCTCGGGGCGCTTCATTCACAGGATTGCACCAACTTTTTCTGGGTTGGCGTCGATTCCTCGTTCAGAAACCAGGAAACCGAGTAACTTGCCGCCCAGAACTCCAAATGTACACTTCGATGGGTTGAGCTTGATATCATAACTTCTCAAATTTTTGAATGTCTCAGCGAGGTCAGTCAGCAGGTCAGAACCTTTGCGTGACTTGACCACGATGTGATCCATGTATGCTTCAACGTTCCGACTAATTTGCTTCAGCAGGCACTTTTGAATCATGCACATGAAGGTAGCGCCGGCATTCTTGAGACCGAAAGGCATGGTGACATAGCAGAAACACCCGAATGGGGTGATGAAAGCTGTCTTGATTTCATCGGGTCCAAACAGTCGGATCTGATGATACCCGGAATATGCATCCAGGAAGGACAAACGCTCGCATCCCGTAGTCGTGTAATGCCCAGGATGGGACTATACCTCCTACGTGTCGAGGCACGACTTAAAGGTATAAGCCCATTCTGGAATGATCTCAAGCTTGGTATCTTTGCACGATTCATGTAAAAATAGGGATGAAATTGCAAAAGGATAGTTGGCTTACACTCGCCACGTCACACAATACATTACATAAGCAAAACATCATTCAAAACATCACAACCCGATTACGGGCGAAGATCCAAAAGAAAGATACCAAAAACATAAAGCCACAGGTCCGAATCGCCCCTAGTAGAAACCACTACTGATCGTCGAAAAGCGACACACACATACGACCACTCTCTTCATTGAGCTCCCAGTGAAGTACTTGAACCAGCTCCTGCATCATTTTCGGCTGAACCTGCATCTGGTGTTGTAGTATCTGTGAGCCACGAGGACTCAGCAATCCCATAACCATGGGTATCAAGACTAGCAAAGCTTTATGGGTAGGAAAAGGGTAGTGGTGAGGTTGCAGCAGCGGCTAAGCATAATATGGTGGCTAACTTACGAGTACAAGAATAAGATGAGCATCTACGCAAACGGTCGCAAACTAGCAGTGATCGCTAAAGATCCTGAACTACCTACGAGTCAAACATAACCCCACCGTGTTCTCTTCTCAAAGTGAAAAGAGACAGTCACGGTTACTCACACAGTTGTGTGTTTTATCTCGGATCCTCTGTCAAGTTTTCTACAATCGGACATTAACAAATTCCAATCTGCCACATAACCGCGGGCACGGCTTTCAAAAGATCATAACCCTGCAGGGGTGTCCCAACTTAGCCCATCACAAGCTCTCACGATTAGCTGAAGTGATAAATATAATATCATCACCCCTTATCTTAGGGAAATCCGATCAGGCTCGGCATCCCGGTGCACAAGACATTTCGACAATGGTAAAACAAGTCCAGCAAGACCTCCCGGCGTGCCGACACCCTGATAGTAGCCGCGCGTATCTCGTCTCAGGCCACAACCGGATAGGTGATCCTACGAGTAAAACCAGCCCTCGGGTTTCCCCAAGGTGGCCCCGCAGTCTCCCCGTTCGGGACCAACATCATCAGCACTGGCCCCCCTCCTATGTAGAAAAGAATCCCGAGGGCGCGACCCCCTATGCAAATTTAATTAATTAATTAAGTTGTTATTATGAGGCAAATTAAAACCAATGTTGGGCCTTGCTGGAGGAGTTTTATTCAAAGTCGAAGTGTCAAGGGGTCCCCATATACCCATCGTGTAAGGAACGCAAAATCAAGGAACATAATGCCGGTTTATCGGCGCCTAAGGTGGCATGAGTGGAACAAAACACCAAGCAAAAGGCCAAGCCTTCCACCCATGCCCAGTATATAGGTGTGTTAATAATAATAATAATAGATATTGTGATATACCAACAACAAGTTCCCACCTGGAACGATCTTCATCTTCACCTGCAACTAACAACGCTATAAGAGGGGCTGAGCAAGCGAGTAACATAGCCAAACAATGGTTTTGCTAGGAAGGTTTCAAAGGTTAGAGGTTTCATGGCAACAAGGAGAGGCCGACATAAAAGATAGGCAGCGCGACATGTAACGATAGCATCGAGACAACTAAGCATGGCAATGGTAGTAAAGGTATCCAAGGGTATGGTTATCTTGCCTGAGATTCCGCAAGGAAGAAGAACTGGTCCATGAAGTAGACGAAGAAGAAGTCTTGAAGAAGAACCACGAGAAGTCGAACGAATCCTCACGATCGCAACGGAACAAGCACTAACAAGAAGAAGCAAGCAATACGGTAAACACACAACACGAGACACGACAATATGCTCAAACAAGTATGATGCAACACAAGTCTACACAGGATGCACTACAAGTCATACAGGAAGCAAAACATGGCAAGGTAGGAAGCACAGAAAAACAACACAAGTCTATATGATGCAATACATGGCAAGGTAGGATGCATGACAAGTCTATACAGGAAGCATTACATGGCAAGGTAGGAAGCACAGAAAAACAACACAAGCAACATGTTTAAATGAGGCCGAAAACTACAACAACAATTCCGGAAATCCCCATATGCATGTTTAGCAATTTTTAAGCAAACAACAATTCACACATTTTAATGTTGTTAACATGATGCGGATGTCATGAACAAGTTTTATGCAATTTTAGCAAAAGTTGACAATAAGAAATGGGAAGTATTTGTCACCGTGGTGGAATGAAAGGGGCCACGGCGGCGAATCCGAAAATGATGCCACGCAACATATCGGTTCCGGTAACTCGTTGAGAGACCGGTGCAAAAGATGATGGAGAGCGTGTCATGCAAGAAGAAAGGTGGGGTGATCCCGTCACCGGGTTCCCACGAGTCGGCGACGAGGCAACCGAGGAGCATGACAAAAGACGAATCGGGTACGGTGCACACAAGGGAAACATCTCATACAACCACAAGCATACGTTCACCACATCGGCGTTCGACTCGGGGTATACCTTCGAAGCGTGCGTTCTCGGAGGGGTTCGAGTCGTCGAGGGACGTAGTGGAAGTAGTCGTTCTCGTGAGTCGTGGTACACGTTCGTAGAGAGAAGTAGTCGTTTCGTTTGTAGTCATACACTGAGCGTCGGGGTCGTCGTTGACGTAGAGGTACCCGTTCCGTTTCGGAGAGGTACTTGGCGAATCCCTCGTTTCCGGGGCGACGGTAGCCGTACACGTTGGCGTTTTCGTTCACGGTTCTTCGGCGACGGTAGTGGTACTTGACATGTCGCCGTGTAGGCGTTCTCGTTCGAAGATGTACATGTCGTCGGGCGTAGTTGAACTTGGCGCATCGTCTTGTGTAGTCGTACACGTTCATCTGTCGGAGAGGGCGCATCCAAAACAAAGTAACGCGAAAGGCCTCGGATATGGAACCAAGGCGCTCGGAGGCAGCATCGGGTGGCAACCCAAAGCAGCAAGGGTACAGTCTCGACCAAGCAGGTGGAGATCGAACGATGGCCAGGCGCGATGGAGCGGGACTTGGGCGAGACAGAGGGAGGTTGGATGAGGCCCACGCTCATCGTCCTGCTCTCGACGACGGAAGGCGAAGCAGCCAGTGGCTTGAGACTCCATGGCCATGGCTGATCTGATGAAGCGGAAGCAGACGAGCTGAGGAGGTCGGCGGGTGGAGCAGCCCCGATGCCCACCGCGGAGGCCGGGGAAGCAGGGAGGCGGGGCGGCGCAGATGGTCACCGGCGCGGAGGAAGGTCGATGGGGCGGCGCTCACCGGAGTTGCAGGAGGGTGCGGCGGAGATGAAGGCCGATGAGGCGCTGGTGCTGGAGGAACGGCGCGGGACGGCAGTAACGATGGCGCCCGGCGGCGGTGGCTGGATGGCCTCGGGCGGCAGTGAGGCCGGCGAGGAGAAGGAGTGGTGGCCAGAGGCGGTCGGGCTCGGAGTTGCGCGAGGGAGAGCAGCGGCATGGTGTGGTTCCCTGCGAGGAGGCGGGGAAGGGCCGGCTTGAGGAAGCTCCTGGCGGCGGGGAAGCAGCAGCAGCTGCGCCCGACGGTAGGAGGGAGGAGGAGATGCGGGCGCGAGGGTATCGAGAAGGAGGCTGGGGATCGGGCCCTCTGGCGGTGCGAGGGAAGAGCGAGAGGAGGGATCGGGCGAGGGAAGAAGGGGATAAGGCAGAGGTCGGCCGGGCCTCTTGGGCCAACTAGGTTAGGAAGGGACTGGGCCTAGGAGGCCTTAGTGCAAAAGGGCCGGGCTGGACTGGAATGATGCAGCCCGGCCGGGCTCTCTCTCTCCCCCTCATATTCTTTTAGAAGAAAAGAATAAAAGAGAAGAAAAAGAAAGAGAGGGTTAGGGAAATAATTGGGATGGGGATTATTTCTCTGGACTCGCAAAAAAAATGTGCACAGTCCACGAAAAATAGGAGAGGCATGAATGCAAGAGTTAAAATTCAAACTCATTTGAATTTAATTCAAATGGTTTGAATTAGGACAAGGTTTAGGAAGTGTCCAAAAATGTTGAGGTTTTTGGAGGAACCTCGATAAATGGGAAAAGAATTATAGAGAAGGTTTTGACGGTGAAACTTGAAGTAGAAAAGACATGGGGAATATATGCAAGTGTGTTTGGGTTAATTCCAAACAAATGGAATATTTATTTATAATAGCTCCATAATATTAGGAGGATATGTTATAAAGAGAAGTCACTCTTCCCTCGATTTAAATGGACCGAAGGTCCACACGACTTATTTGGTTCAGTTACAGAATTAAAGTCATGATGTCATGATGACATGATGCAATGCAAAATAAATAACACAAGCACAAATGAAACACACGGGAGAACCCGGAACATCTGGAATCTTCTGGGACGTCGGTCTTCGGGCGTCACAAGTCGAGTCGACTATCTAATCGATGCGGGGGAGAGGAAAATGATCTTTCCGGCAGGCCCGATTGATATGCTTGAAATCGATGCACATGCGGAGAGACTTGTCCTTCTTGGGGACCATGACCACATTGGCGAGCCACTCGGAGTGGCAGATCTCGCGGATGAACTCAGCTGCCAGAAGCCGAGCCACCTCTTCGCCAATTGCCTTTCTCTTCTCCGTAGCGGACCGACGGAGATGTTCCTTTACATGCTTCACTTTTGGGTCGACTCGCAAACGGTGCTCAGCCAGTCCCCTGGGTCCACCTGGCATGTCAGATGGTTTCCATGCAAAGATGTCCCAGTTCTCACGGAGGAACTGGATGAGCGCTTCTTCCTATTTGCTGTCGAGTGTAGTTGAGATGTGGGTCAGTGCTGCATTGGGGTCGGTGGGGTGAATGTGTACGGGTTTCGTCTCTCCAGCCGACTGAAAAGCTGACTCAGAAGCCGGCTTCTTGGCCCGCAACAAATCCTTGGATCCACATTCTACTGGTACTCCTCCATCTCTACTGCTGCCATCTGCTCGTCATCAATCTTCGAGCCTTTCTTGAAGCATTCTTCCACTTTCTGTCGGTTTCCCGTGACTGTTATGACGCCATTGGGCCCCGACATCTTCAGTTTGAGGTACACATAACACGGTCGAGCCATGAATCTGGCATAGGCGGGCCTACCCAGGATGGCATGATAGGCGTTGTTGAAGTCCACTACTTCAAACATCAGCTTCTCTTTGCGGTAATTCTTTAAATCGCCGAAGACTACGTCGAGTGAGATTTGGCCAAGTGAGTCGGCCTTCTTCCCGGTGATGACCCCGTGAAACCTGATGTTACTTTCACTCAGCTTGGACATCGGAATGCCCATCCCATGGAGGGTTTTAGCATATAGAATGTTCAGGCCACTTCTGCCATCCATCAGGACCCTGGTCAAACCCGTGCCCTTGGCAACTGGGTCGACTACCAGCGCCTGCCGTCCTGGGGTAGCGATGTGCACGGGGTGATCGGACTGGTCGAATGTGATGGGGGTCTTGGACCACTTCAAATACGTTGTTGTTGCCGGGACAACCATGTTGACTTCTCTGTTGATCACTTTCAGTCGACTCTTGCTTTCAACGTCAGCAAAAATCATCAAGGTGGAGTTAATCTAGGGGTAATCTCCATCCCCTTCTTTCTCCTCAGTCTCCTCTGATTCCTTTTCCTTCTCAGTCGACTGCTCTTTCTAGAAGCTCTGGATTAGGAGCCGGCACTATCGAGTGGTGTGCTTGGGATAAACCAAGTTCCCCTCTTCATCTTTCTTCATGTGGATAGGACACGGCTGGTCGAGTACATCATTTCCTGCTTGATCATTCACTTTCTTGGGGACCCAAGGCCCCTTGGGCTTTTCTTTGCCCTTCCCTTGGTTAACAACCGCGGCTTCGCCTTGAGCGACTGGCTCGACGTTGCGCTTGGGTTTCCGATTGGAATTCTGGTCACCTTCACCGACTGGTTTCTTGCCACTGTGGAGTCGATCGGCCTCTTCTCCATTAGCATACCGACCGGCTATCTCCATCATCCGGGACATGGACATATCCCCGTTCGACCGAACTTTAGGTTCATCTCTCTGTATTGTACGTCGTCCTTGAAGGCACATACTGCTTGGTGCTCGGACACATTCTCCACCGTGTGGTGCAAGGTGGTCCATATTTGTATGTAATCCCTCAAGGTTTCATTCGGCTTCTGTACGCAATGCTACAACTCCGCAAGCCCTGCGGGCCGTTTGTAGGAACCTTCGAAGGTCCGAATAAACACTCGGGCCAGCTCTTCCCAACTGTATATGCTCCCAGGGGCCAACTGATTCAGCAACGCCCGAGCCGAGCCGCCCAACATCAGGGGAAGGTGTTTCATGGCTACATCGTCGTTGCCACCCCCGATCTGCACAGCCACCCGATAATCCTCGAGCCAGTTGTCAGGCTTTGACTCGCCGGTGAACATATTCACTCCCGCCGAAAACCTGAAGTTTGGGGGATCTCAGCGGCCCTGATGGCACTGCTAAAGCACTCGGGTCCAGAGACACACGCTCGGCTTCCACTCGGACGATCTCTGCCTTTCTCTTCTCTGAACGCTCTGTTCCTATCGACCAGCCCTTCAAAAGAATAGACCTTGCATCGAAGCCAGGCTTCCGGGGATCTGGGGAAATTCTCCGCTCGTCGTCGCGTAAGCGCCTACCCTCGTGTCGCTTGGGCGAGAACGATCCGCTTCCCGAAGGAGGCGTAGGCACTCGACGGCGGTCGTGGTGACCGGGTCGACGGTCATACTTCTCATCATTTCAACCCAGATGCCGGTCTTGACGGGGACCGCGGTCCACACGCCTCGGGGGCGATCTTGGATTGTGAGCTGACCAAACGGTGTCCGCAGCCACCGATCTGCTGTGAATCCTGTTGCGCGACTGAGAAACAGCCGCGTTATGCTCTCCGGCTGTTCGGAGCAGCGCCCGGATCTGCTGTAGGCCTCTCCCAGCCTCCGACTGAGATGGATGAATTGACTCCACTATGCGAGCCGCGGCTTCGAGGTTCTGGACAGGCATACGGAACACCTGAGTCTCGCGTGGGAACGACTGCCGCGGCCGTCGACTGGATTCGGGGACCAATCGGCGGGCCCGTTCGTCGAGTGCGCGCTGGATATTCTCTGGATGCGTGCGCTCAGCCACGGTGGCTAGGCGCGTTGCTTCCAGGGCCCGAGCCTCTGGAGTGTCTCCCATGATAGGGGTGAAAAGTGCATCCTCGTTGCGGCGGCAGAGCTCGTCCCTCTGCTCGGCAGTGAGGGGTTGGGGAATGTACCCGTCGTGGTCGAATGAATGTTCGTTGCCACTCCCGCCGTCACCGCCGCGAGGGAATCCCGGCGGACTGCGACATGAGTCGACCATGAGGACTTCAGCTGCGGGGTCACTGCTCCCACACTCGAAAATCGAATCTGTGGGCTCGATCGACGGATCGACCGGCCCGTAGAGGTATTCGTCGGGCTCAATGGCCGCAGCTTGAGGGGTGGCCGCCTGGTGGGACACCGCGTGTTTCACCCACCGCTAGAGCCGCGAGCGACCGGATCGCTTGTGGCGGTATCCAGCGGGGACGATGGATGATGAAGGAGCTGGCAGGTACCGAGTCGATGGCTGCCGGAGAAGGACGCCGCAAGCGCTGGCACGGAAGTGCACGGCCCCACGGACGGGCATCACCTCAACGTCGAGGGGGGCCTCCTGGAGCCAAGCGGAGTCGTCGGCGATGAAGACGAGCGCGCCGAGTCGGATCTCGTGGCCCAACGCCAGACCACCGCCGGAAACCATGATCAAGGAGGTCGGAGAAAAGATTGCAACCTCACCAGAAGTCGCTAAGACACCCTGCCCCACGGTGGGCGCCAACTGTTGTGGTTCTAAGTATGACAGTATGAGTAGGGGGTACGTAAGAGGAGGCAAGGCCCTAGCTATGGTGAGGTTTTACGCAAGATGTTTACGAGTTCAGGCTCTTCTCGAAAGAAGTAAAAGCCCTACGTCTCGGTGCCCTGAGGCGGTCGACTCGAATGTATATGGGTGTTTGAGTTACAGGGGGTGCGAACCCTTGTACTGGAGGAGGGGGGTGGCTTATATAGAGTGCGCCAGGACCCCACCATCCCCATGTTACAAAGGGTTCAATGTACATAAAGGCAGGCATTACTGATAACGCCTGCAGTAAAGAGTGATAAAGGCATTCATCGTTGCGGAGTGAATGCCAGACCGTTGCTGTCCTAAGGGACCTTTGATCTTCATGGGTCGAGTGTCTTGGAAAGGTTAAGTGAAGAACAGTCATCTGAACGAGGGTGTGTAGTCGAGTGAAATGCCCTCTTGAGCTGTGTCAGTCGACTATTCCCGTTGTCTTCGAGTTGTCTTTTGAGCTTCTGGGGTAGTGACCTTGGGTGGGGTACTTGGGCCAGGCCTGTGACCCTACCCTAGGTCTATAACATCATCAGGTTCGGTGACCGCCTTCATGGGTCCCTTAGTGGAATCACTGCATCTTGCATTGTGCGAGGGCGTGAGGAGATTACGGTGGCCCTAGTGGCTTCTTGGGGAGTATTGTGCCTCCACACCGCTCCAAACGGAGATTAGCATCCGCAAGGGTGTGAACTTCGGGATACCTCGTCGTCTCCGCATGCCTCAGTTATCTCTTACCCGAACCCTTTACTTAAGCACTTTACTTTGTGATAGCCATATTGTTTCTTGTCATATATCTTGCTATCACCTAGTTGTTTATCTTGCTTAGCATAAGTTGTTGGTGCACATAGGTGAGCCTAGTTGTTGTAGGTTTTGTGCTTGACAAATTAACCGCTAGGTTTATTCCGCATTTGTTCAAGCCTAAACCGTAATTATTTTAAAGCGCCTATTCACCCCCCTCTAGGCGACATCCACGATCTTACACACGGGAGGCGGGAGCAGGCGGTCCCGCTAGCGCTGGATTTGGCGACTGGAGCAAGAAGATCAAAGATTGAATAAACACGACGACCATTGGATTGACATCCAACGGTTACGTCTGCTAGAATCGTTTGTTGACGTATATAATAACTAAAAAAATCTTGCATACGAGTCAACTTAATAGGCCCATAAGTCAGACCATTCCCTCTTTTTTTTTAATAATTTATATATAGCTCATTGCGACTTCTTATGCAATTTATTGTAGTCCGTATTTTTTTTGCCAGGGCCAATTTCGCATATTTCGGTGGGTTCCAAACTACTTTTAATACCGAAATGTCGAGCCAGATTTAAAGTACTTAGAAGATATATTTAAATTAGGTTAATGCCCAGTGAAATAGGAATCTGAAAATATGAAAAAATTCAGAAAATATGAAGTAATTGCCAATTTGGCATCTGTTTTTATATTTACAGCCAATTTCATATTACATTCAAGATTTGTAGGCATCTTGAAAGAGTTGCAGCCTTCAGGGCGTAGAAAAATAAATAGGCATGGATTGGGTATTCTTCAGAAAAAATAAACTGGGCTCATTTTCACAATGAAAAAATAGCTGGGCTGGTCACATGGTGAACATAAAATATAAGCCTGGGCTAGACGGGCCACAGCCCAGTTCAAACCCTGCTCTGTCTCAACAATAACAAAAAAAATACTGCTTGAGCAGCTACGTCCCAGGTGTGAGCCAATCTTGTGCTGTTCTCTTGTCTATTGGCTATATACGTTCACAATGTCGTGGGTCCCAGATGTGAGGAAAACACTAGGAGGAAGCATTTTATTTTTCCATACGATGACATGGTGGGCCCGTACTGTCATCCTCTCCACGTACTTCTGCCGATTCCTGTTGTTTGTCGACCATGTTGACAACATGAGAGGGCGGCGCCGCGACGAGCGCACCAAAGCACGCGGAGGACGATGGCGAGGCCTTGGACGTCGGCGTTAGCAATTTAGGAGACGATGGGGCGGCGATGCGTGCGCTGAGGCACAGCCAGCCGTGGGAGGCGGAAGCAGGCGGCCTCGGCGGCGCTGGTTTGGTTTTGGCGGCTGAAGGAAGACAGGACTGAAGAAACACGACAGACTGTAAAAGCAGCATGAGTACTTAACAACCTTAACTGAAACCAGCAGGGGCACTTAACAACCTTAACTGAAACCAGGAGGGGTAGTTAAAACCATAGCTGAAAGCAGTATAAGTACTTATACAGGTTCAACCGTACAAAGCATGTCTCGAACAATGCTACTTTGCCTACAGTTAACCAAGGGTGAGGCCGCCAAGCCCCAGGACAAGCCCCAGGCGCCACCCCGCGCATCCACAACCTTCTGAAAGCAGCTTCATCTCGCAATGTGGTCAATAAAGAGGATATTTGCTTTAGAGCCATGGAAAAGCAGGAACATAATCTTCTATCCTATTCTTCAAGATGGATGGGCCTTCATTATTTGAGACCACCCATTAATAAGTATCTTTTCACCTCCAAGGGGAATGGAGTAGGTCGACATAAACATCATGTTGTGACCAAGCACAAGTCTGACCCGACCATGGTCAGGCATCTGTATAGGAACAATAGAACTGGGTAGTTTCTGTTTCAAGAAGATCACAACTGTAAAACTATGTATAAGCAATAGTTTATGAACAACATATATAACAGAAAACATCTCGTACCATAAGTTTCTCGACATAGTTGGACCTGTTCAACGAGTGCAGCAGTGGCACACATATCCCACGTGGCCTTCCACCATTGAAGTGCCCCACAAGGACCTCAAGACGATCAATAAAGTGTAGGAACTTGTGGATGTTGTCCCAGTCAACTTCAGTGCCATCAGTAACAGCCGAGTTGTTACAGAACAACAAACGAGTAGCCTGCTTAACTCTGAAAAAACCTACACGTGCCACCAATTATAAGAAAATATTAGTTAGAAGTAGCATCTTCGTGAGAGATTCGTTGCTACTTCTAAAGTTAAATTGTGATTAGTTAGACAGAATAGGTGGATTAAGAAGTAATCGAGGCAACAAGTAAGAACCAGATACAAAACTAACATGGATGAACAATTGGAATGACGTCGAGGTGGATAATCGCAGTGAAGATGAGACTAGGTTCTGCTATTTCCATCAACATTCGTGCGCCAACTTTCAGTCTGTAAAATTCGAGAAAGTTTATCCAAGTTCGTGTAACATCCCAAATTTTCAATTCGGAATGTTATACATAGATCATATTTGCATTGCATGTTTTTGCATTTTTGTTTGTGGAGTTCCTCGAAATTCTAAGCAACTCAAGGACCTACGGAGAGAGTTGGGGATTTTACCGTTTTCATATTTGAGTTCGCTCGAATACCGGTACGAGGACAGTGTGATTCTAATAATTTTTCTCTCCTAAAAATATTTCTAAATACCAAATATGAGCGGAGATAATATGACTTCTCCAAAATAACAGAAATATTGGAGGAAAAATGTTAAAATCACTTTTGGTATTTTTCTGGATTTATTTGCATAGGAAAATACGCGTTTTTCAAAATTGCATTTTGGTGCGGGAAAAATGTTCACTTTGTCCTAAATATTATTAGAGGACGGTGAAAATTTATTTCGGGAATTTTGGAGTCCGTTTGGTATTTCTTTCGTTAGTTTTCTGCGTCGGGACTCTTTTAGAAAAAAGGAAACCGACTTAGACTCGTGAAGGACCGGGACTCTGGGCTTTATAAAGCGCCAGAGCCGGCCCGTTTTCGCCTCAGCCCGCCAGCGCCGAACCCTAGCGCCCGAGCCAGCCGCCGCTGCCTTGCTCGCCCGCCGCCGTCGCCACCCGCCGCCGCGCTGAGTCGCCGCCCCGCCGCCGCCCGTGCCGCGCCGCCTCGCCGCCTCGCCGCGCCGCACCGCCCCGCTGCCAGCCCGCCGCCGCGCGTGCCGCGCCTCGTCCCGCAGGAGTTCCGCCGGAGTTGGTTGAGAAGAGGTAGTTCTCGGTTTATTTTTGGTTTAACCGATCGGTTTTGTTTAGGAAAACCTAGATCTGTTTTTATTTATTTTAGAATAGATCGGTTCGGTTTTTTCCGCCGATTTAGTTAATTCGCGGACGTTCGTCAGTACGTTCATTTTAACGAACGGTTTTCGTTAGTTAACCGCAGACAGCGAACGTTCGTTCGTTAGCCTGTTCGTCGTTTTTCTTTTTCGGGGCATTTATCCGCGGTTATTCCGATCGCGATTTCTGCCCTGATTTTGTTTTTCGTTTTTCTTTTCGCTCGAGAGTCGGAATCAGGTGATTCAAAATCCCAGATCTTCGTCTCGAAGCCCTCTTTACGTTTAATCAACTTGAACAAGGTTTTGGCTACTGTAAAATTTGACTTTAGGCCAACTAGTAAACCGGAGCTCGTTTTTTCTGCAGTTTGAGTTTAGTTGCTTCTTTCGAGTTGATTCTTTCTGCAAACCGGAGTTCTTAAGTTGAAATTTCTGGTTAGATCTCTTATTTGAGTTTTACCCGTGCATTAGTTAAGTACTTATTGTATGCTTGTTTGATTACGATAGGGTACCCGGAGTGCGCCGCTTGCTACTTTGAGTCTCTAGGTTTTGCGGATCATCAGCAAGGCAAGTAACACTTTGATCATGCTTTTCCAATTACCCAGTTTTCATTGCATTAGTCCAACCCTCACACATTGCACGATTAGGATTAATTAACTTGTGGGATTGGGAAGTAGATTGAGGTAGTACCTATTACCTGCATTACATTCCAACCTTTGGGTGTTACTTCTACGTTTGCTGATAGGACATGCTATGCTCGTAGACGTGGATTGGGTGAGTGAAATCCATGACAGATGTGAGTTTGTTATTTAATGGTTCAAGTTCAGGTGGCAACATTAATACACATCTGAGTGGATTGAGGCATCTGGGTATTCCAGTGATTGCCTGTTTTTCTTTTGGACCGCCACCTAGGCTCAAAGGGATCATGAGATTATTCATACTAGAAACTTCCGTGTGCAGCCACAATGCTATTATGGGCTCTAGCATAGCATGAGTAAGTCGTGCGAACTCTTACAGTGGTGGACTAGCAGAGGATGTAGGTTGGTACGGTCCGCCCGATCGTAAGGTGCTAGTGCTTCTGAAAGACTATGTCTCGGTCATCCGTTTCTCAAACACCATGTAGTGCGAGAAACAAAACGGAGGTGATCGAGTCTTGTGGGGAAAGTGCACAAACCTCTGCAGAGTGTACAAACTGATCATGATTAGCCGTGTCCCCGGTTATGGACGTCTTGAGTATCTAGTACTTGGATTTTCATGTGCATCTCAACATGTTACTCTAATTTAATATTGTTGGGTTTAATGATTACTTTTAATTAGGGTTGAGAGGTTGTCTATCTTCTCAACGATGTTTCAACTACCATGATAGTTAATTAAAATGCATTCCTTTGAAGTAGGGAAAAATTGGCTTTACGCAAAAAATTAACCATAGAGCTTTCCACCAGCCAAATATTGCATATAGTATAGCTTTACTTTCATTGCATTCTCTTGTGTTACCTTGCCAGCATATTCCATGTGTTGACCCGTTTTCGGGCTGCAACGTTTCATGTTGCAGACTTTTCAGACGACGAGTAAGATGCCCTTTTAGGTCGTGGTTCTATACTCAGTGATGCCGCTGGAGTTGATGGACTCACTTATCTTCCAAGCCTTCCGCTGTTATCGTGTTAGATGGCCTTCAGCCATAATATTTGTAATAAATTCATCGTTGGACTATTGATGTAATAAGAGTGTGATAGCTACTCTGTTATAAATCCTTCAAGTACTATGCGTGTCAGCATTACTGATCCAGGGATGACACCGATGCATAGAGATCAGACTGTTTGAGGTCTGGTCGCTACAAGATGGTATCAGAGCACACGCTGACTGTAGGACACGACCACTAAGACAAGCCCTAGAGCACAATTCACTCTCCTCTTTTCTGACTCCTCATCTTTTCTACTCTTTAGGATGGTGGAAGCAAAGCAAAAGTTCATGCAACCGGATGATGATACACCCTTTGGACGACACCTGAAGGAAGTCACAAGATATTTCAATATTGGATTACCAAGTTTCACTGGAACCTACAATGCCACTCTACCCGAGGAGGAGCGTTGGTTGATTCAAGCCCAAGTTCCAGGAAGGACGTTCGCACCTGTCACCTCACTCATAGCATTTTCCTTTAATGCACCTACATGGAGCTTAGGAAGGAGTATGGCAGCCCACATTGCTATGGGAAGGATTGGAGAAGTCTACCAGCAGGAGCTAAAGGACACTATCTACCAGATTTGTGGACGCCGAGACGAGAATTGGGATATGATCAGCACCCGGAAGGGTATATCCATTGCATCATTCATCCAGGAGTTGAACCATCACATTCGTCGCCAGGAGCACCAGATGTGTGCAGGGATGATAGATTTGAAGAAAGCCTTGAATAGGAATTTGGAGCTAGAGGAAGAACTCAAGTCTACACGCGACGGATATGAGGAGGAGATGAAGATACTTGTGGAGAAGAATGATGACTTGACCCGGAAGTTAGGAATACTCATGGGAGAAGAAGACGAGGAAGAAGAACCCAAGGAGATTCCACCAGAAGACTATATCATCATAGATGACACGGATTCGGAAGCTAAGGATTGCAAGGACGAAGAATATGAAGATGAAGCTGGAGCAGATATTATGGAATCCTCTACCGATCAATAATTTTAGATGACCACCCTGTGACTAGTAGTTTACCTCCATATATTAGATTTAGAGCACCTTTGTAACGATCGTTAGATTTGTAAGACCTTGTTTGAAATTGATTGGTGTGATATGATTGTGTGTTTGTCTCTTGTGCATATGGGTAGTGATTTTCCCTTAGACCTCTTTTCTATTCTAAACTCTTCCCTCTACACCCATCAGATGCCTCCAAGACGTGAATTTGAGTTTCCCCCTGAGCTCACCCAGTTGATCCAGCAGCAGAACACCCTGATGCAACTTCTTGTCCAGAACACTCAGAACAACCAGAACAACAACAACTACCCTCCACCACCACCTCCCGTGGACAACCTGACACGTTTCTTAAGGTTGCAACCACCCGTGTTTGCTAGCAGCTGATGTCTACACACGCTTCTACTCTTGTAGACTATGTTGGGCCTCCAAGCGCAGAGGTTTGTAGGACAGCAGCAATTTCCCTCAAGTGGATGACCTAAGGTTTATCGAACTCAGGGAAGTAGAGGTTGAAGATGGTCTCTCTCAAGCAACCCTGCAACTAAGATACAAGAAGTCTCTTGTGTCCCCAACACACTTAATACACTTGTTAGATGTATAGGTGCACTAGTTCGGCGAAGAGATGTTAAATGGCAAGTGATATGGATGGCAAAACAAAGTAATATAAATCTGTAATAAAAAGTGCAGCAAGCAAACAAGTGGTAAACGTGAGCACAAATGGTATTGCAATGGTGGAAACAAGGCCTAGGCTTCATACTTTCACTAGTGGCAACTCCCAACAACATTAACATAATCGAATCACATGATATTTCCCATAAAACATGCAAAGGGGACGCTCTCGGAGGTCATTCCTTCGTGGTCAAGAGAGGACGAGAATTATGTAGGGCTACAAAAGCACACCTCAAAGTTCGTAGTTCTCAATCTAAGGATTTCCCAATGTCACCGCGTCCATCCAAAGAGAGTCCCACAATCACCACAACATATCTAAAGGATAGTCAAAGACAAGCACCAAGAGACTCTCAATCTTCAATCAACACACAAGAGAGGAAATCACTCATGAAAATATTGTTCTAATCCATGTCCAATAGACCGCTGTCACCTTGGTCTCGGGGATTATACTAGATAAAGACAAGTGAGTACATCAATCTAATACATAGAGGAAGGGGAAATATCATGGGATCACCCTAGATTAACATAGCCTATGATCACAACAAAGATCACATCATGGGAGAGAGAATTGACCACATAGCTACTGGTAAGAACCTCAGCCCCGAGGAGGAACTACTCCCGCATCATGGAGGGAGGAAGCAACGTCGATGGAGATGAATCCGGGGGCACTTCCCCGTCCCGGCAGGGTGCCGACGCAGGAATTCTGGTCCCCCGAAGCTTGATGGCGATGGCGGCGGAGATCGGAATCGCGTCTGGAGAAAAGGGGTCTGGAATCAGGGTTTCCGCGACATGGTGTAAATATATGCCAAAGGGGGGCATCAGAGGGGGTCAGGGGTGCCCAGGCGCCCCCCGGCGCGGCCAGGGGGGGGGGCGTGGGCAGGCTGCCTGGAGCCCCTGTGGGTCCCCTCCGGCCCTACTTTGGCCGCATGGAAGCTTCCGGAACGCTGATTTTTTATATAATTTTTCTGGATTTTTTCTGGTAGTTCTCGTAATGTGAAAACCTGAAATACAAAAACAGCCGAAATCAGAAACTGGCACTGGGGTGCACTGAGTTAATAGGTTAGTCCAAATATGATCAAAAGTGTATGGAAGTGTATAAATAACATAGCAATATCACCCAAAAGAGGCATGGAGCAAGCAGAAATTATAGATACGTTTTGGACGTATCAACATCCGCAAGCTTAATTCCTGCTCGTCCTCGAGTAGGTAAATGATAACAAGAATAATTTCTGTGGTGACATGCTATTAACCATATAGGACTTTTTCATAGTCATGTGACAAAAGCTTACTGAGACAATGAATCTATAGTAATTAAGTTGCCTCATGAGAAAATCACAAAGAACTGAAAGTTTTACAATATGATATTGAAACATCAAATAGATTTGTAATGAACATGATGTGCAAATATGATAAAGTGATATCTAGCTTGCCCCCTTTAGTGAAGCAAAACATAAATGCTGGGGCACCTCCAAGGTTTAAGTGATGACTAGATACAATGATTTCAAAATAAACGATATCACAATCATGCAAAAGACAATGCTACTTTGGGACAATGCACATTACACTCAGAATGACAATCATGCTCTCAGTAGTTGGTGCTTTTAAAAGAAGGTGGAGACTCTCGAACCGTGGCTTTTGTTGGCAAGGTTGAAAACCCGTAGTCGAAACAAAGACAAAACATGTACCAGAGCTCTTGGTTTTAAAACAGAGGTAATATTTTTTTTAGATCATGCATGTTTCGTCAACGAATGCTAGCAGACAACTCAATCACTTCTTGAGATGGACAAGTTTCGAGGAACGGCTCCCGAATGAGGACGATCACATCCTCTTAATCTCCTTTGTTTATCACTGCCAAAGTTTTCTGATTTCTCATGAACAAAGCGTGAAGGAGGGTTTGTTTGTTATATTATCTTTTTGAGCCGGGCGCACTCAATGCCAGTTCCTTCTCATATTATGGGTTTTCACATTATACATGCAATCCCGGGGTGAAGCTTGTCCAACTTAAAAAGATCATGAATTAACTACTACTTGCTCATGAGCTTAAAACAGAGGCACAAAATAGGAATGCTTTTTCTTTGAATAATTTCGAGATGGTACATGCAAGTCTCCGTTAGGAATGGCAGGTAAATACCATGTAGGAAGATATGGTGGACTCATATGGCATAACTGGATTAAAAGGATGTGGATGCACAAGCAGTCAGTCCGCTTAGTAGGTTAGCAAAAGACGGGGAGCGACCAACTAAGAGAGCAATGACGGTCATAATCATGCAGAGCGACAAAGCAACATTGAATCAGGCATGGAAGTTATATCGCTACTCAGAAACAAAAGATCATCAAGGCTTGACAGACTTTCTTTACAGTCTTAAATATGCGTGAGCATACGCCAAGTCAATCAAAATAAATTCTTTGAAGGAAGATATTACTAAACCATACCACATCATAGGCAAACAAATCACGTTGGTACTCCAATAACACATTGGGAACCCCCCAGCTATTTGAGACTAACCATAAGAAAACATGAACTACTAAGCGCCATTATGCACGTAGCATCTTATCATAGACATATCAACCAATGCAACGGAAGCAAACTCTCTTAATAAGATAAACATGATAACTAAAGAGAGTTCAAGCAACCAACTAAACAAAAGCTCTTTAAAAAGATAAGCATGAAAGTTAAGAGCTAAGCATGATAGTAGCTATTAAAAGACAAAGAACACACACTACAAAGATAGACATGCGAATTCTATGTTATGTTCTAGGTAGAAGTGGAGCGTGTTTCTTTCCCACATAAAGAAAGCTGAGTTCCAACTCGTTATGAAAAGCTAAAGAAAACTAAAAGGAAAACTAAAACAAGACGCTCCAAGCATAGCACATAACACATGAAGTGATTAAAATATAGTGGAACGAAGGACGAACTGATAATGTTGATGGAGAAGGGGATGCACGGGGGCATCCCCAAGCTTAGACGCTTGAGTCTCCTTGAATATTTCTTGGGGGTGCATGGGGGCATCCCCAAGCTTGAGCGTTTGACACTCCTGAATCTTTTTATCATCTTCCCTCGCACACTTGAAAACTCCCTTCATACATAACTCATCATAATCTGATTAGCGAGGTTAGTACCCATAATAAAATAATTGTTCCTTGCTGGAAATAAAGATATTCTTGAAGTTCTACTGTTTCTCAAGATTGCCAAAAGGTTTTTGCAAAGAAAAAACAAGCTCTAGGTTTGCAAAATGAAGGAAAGGCAAAACAGGACAGAATCTGTGAAAAACAGAACAACAGGTAGTAAATGATTTTTCCGGGGCACTTCTGCAACTCTAATCAAAAAACTCAAAACAGACGCACGAAAGACAATTATATAGAGCACTCCGTCGAAAATATTCAGACCAAAAAGATGATCTGGTGATTTTATACGAATTTTTCTATCCAAGGACAGAATCTGTTTCCTGGACAGCACGTCATAACTTTTGAACTTTCTTGCAATCAGAGGCTAAACTTGGCACAAAGCTGAAAAATAAAGATACAATGATGTTGCTACAGTAGTAACAAACATCAAGACCACTAAAACTGAAAGTAAACATAACAAGGGTTGTCTCCCTAGAGCTCTTTCTTTATAGCCATAAAGATAGGCTTAAGACTTTAATGATGCTCTCATAGGAAAAAGAGCCGAAGAACAAAAGAGAGCATCAAGAAGCAAATACGAAACACATTTAAGCCTAACATGCTTCCTATGCATAGGAATATTGCAATAGAATAATTCATTGAAGCACAAAGCAACTAGCATAGGAAGGCAAAACAAGCAGAACTTCAAAATATTCACCATAAAGAGAGGAAACTTCTTATTATTAAGATATTTAGAACCAAGTCTCCCTCTCTCATTATAAATTTCAGTGGCATCATGGATGAACTCAACAATATAAGCATCACGTAAAGCATTGTTACCATGATCCACATGCAAAAAGGTACTCTTACTCTCCACATAAGCATAATCTTTCTCATTGGTAATAGTGGGAGTAAGACTATCATAAACAACTTGAACACTATAGATTACTTGTGTATTAGGAGGGTGGTGTTCAACAAGGGAGTAATTCCCTCCATGATTATGACAAGTTTCATAAGGATAATTTCTCCTTATGTCATAGGTACCTTTATAATCACTATAGATTGGAGTTATGACATCATCATAGTAGAGAAGAGCATTTTCATTGCTAGCAACTATATTTGTAATCATGTTGTCTTTATTCTTACTAGCAAAAGAATTATCAATTATCACAACACTAGTGGGTAAAGGGTTTGCAATCCTATCATCCCCAAGCTTAGAGCTTCTCATGTAATCACTTTCAGAGTTGGTACCAAAATGATTTTCAAGATCATAAGTAGCATTATCATCATTTTCCCAATCACAATAAGTAACATGCATATCATAATCAAAATCATCTTCAATAGTACCTACGGACGTATCATCAAGATGATAATTAAGGCAATAAACTTCACCTTCTTCTTTAAACTTACAATCGTTAGGATAAAAGTTGATGGGAGGAATATGCTCAGGCCAGGTTGATACCCATTCTTCTTCTTTCTTGCTCCTCTTCCTCCTCCTCTTCTTTTTCTTCTTCTTAACCTTAGGAGGGAGTGGTTGGAGATGAAGCTTCTCCACATATCCTGGTTTATCATTAGAAACAATAGGGGAAACTTGGGAGAAACTCTCCTTTTTATTAGCAGAAATATAAGAGACATTTTTATACTTTGGTAAAATTCCCTCCTTTATAATCTTACCTATGTAATCATTTTCATGGCAATTAACAACACAATAGAGATGGCAATTTTGCAAAGTGTTTTTTATTCCTATGGCATTAACATCTAGCCATGAAGTCTTTTCTGATAACTCTTCACACATCAAAAATAACATAAGCTCATCATAAAGATCAGAGGTGATCATGTTATCACACAACCGGTTAACAGTTATGTTTTGAAAATTCATGCATTGAAAATTAAAGTGACCCTCTATACGGCAAAGTTCACAAGTAAAAGTATAAAGGTCACACAATTCTCTAGCAATTTCATTTAAATCTCTGACCCAAGTGATTGTTCTTTCATGCTTATGTTGCTTATAATACTTCTCTTCTTCAACCATAGGCCTTTCACAAGGTCTATCCACTCCACAAAAATTAACATGCTTATATAAAACTTCATTTTTAGGAATTGGATCATGCATGTTGCAATCATCATGAACAATTTCATTTTCTTTGCAAGTCTCTTTAAAAGTTTTATGATACTTGATCCAATCCTCCTTAGGCATATTAAGATGTGAAGCAAAAGATTTGAGGAAATCAACAAGGAGTTGAGAATCAAGTCCAAACTTAGCACTAAACTTATTAAAACTTGTAGTTTCAACAAAGGACTTAATGCAATCATACTCATAAATTATACCTGACTCTTTACCTTTGTCGATCTCCCAATCTTCAGTGTTGCATTGAATTCTTTCAAGGAGTTCCCATTTAGCATCAATCTTTTTGTTTGTGAAAGAACCCATAGAGGAAGCGTCGAGCAAATCTTTATCCTGTCAAGAAAGCCTCGCATAGAAATTAGTAATAATCATATCTTTGGGGAGCCCATGGTTAGGACATTTTAGCATTAACATTTTCAGTCTCCCCCAAGTTTGAGCTATGCTCTCTCCGTCATGAGGATACAAATTACAAACATAATTCCTATTCTCATGGACTTCATGAAGAGGATAAAACTTGGAGTAAATGAGAGACTGGATCTCTTCCCACTCCAGCAGGTGAGAGTCATTTAGTAGCCTATACCATTCCAATGCTTTTCCTTTCAGTGACAAGGCAAATAATTTCCTCATGACAAACTCCCTTGATACACCTGCAAGATTAAATAATGAACATAGTTGTGACAGATATAGCAAGTGTTCACCGGGATGTCTGTCTCCTGCATAACGATATGCCAAAACATAATCGATAATACCAGCTGGTATTTTATAGGGAACAATTTCAGTAGGGGGAGGAGCAACCACCACAGGTGTGGGGCGTCTTCCCGCAAGCAACGATCCAATAGCAAGGTTGTCCATAAGCATAACTAGTGAAATAAAAACAAGAAACAAAAAGATTTAATTGCAAGATCTAAAGATATACCTTCAAGCGCTCACCTCCCCGGCAACGGCGCCAGAAATAGCTTGATGTCTACACACGCTTCTACTCTTGTAGACTATGCTGGGACTCCAAGCGCAGAGGTTTGTAGGACAGCAGCAATTTCCCTCAAGTGGATGACCTAAGGTTTATCGAACTCAGGGAAGTAGAGGTTGAAGATGGTCTCTCTCAAGCAACCCTGCAACTAAGATACAAGAAGTCTCTTATGTCCCCAACACACCTAATACACTTGTTAGATGTATAGGTGCACTAGTTCGGCGAAGAGATGTTTAATGGCAAGTGATATGGATGGCAAAACAAAGTAATATAAATCTGTAATAAAAAGTGCAGCAAGCAAACTAGTGGTAAACGTGAGCACAAATGGTATTGCAATGATGGAAACAAGGCCTAGGCTTCATACTTTCACTAGTGGCAACTCCCAACAACATTAACATAATCGAATCACATGATATTTCCCATAAAACATGCAAAGGGGATGCACTCGGAGGTCATTCATTCATGGTCAAGAGAGGACGAGAATTATGTAGGGCTACAAAAGCACACCTCAAAGTTCGTAGTTCTCAATCTAAGGATTTCCCAATGTCACCGCGGCCATCCAAAGAGAGTCCCACAATCACCACAACATATCTAAAGGATAGTCAAAGACAAGCACCAAGAGACTCTCAATCTACAATCAACACACAAGAGAGGAAATCACTCATGAAAATATTGTTCTAATCCATGTCCAATAGACCGCTGTCACCTTGGTCTCGGGGATTATACTAGATAAAGACAAGTGAGTACATCAATCTAATACATAGAGGAAGGGGAAATATCATGGGATCACCCTAGATTAACATAGCCTATGATCACAACAAAGATCACATCATGGGAGAGAGAATTGACCACATAGCTACTGGTAAGAACCTCAGCCCCGAGGAGGAACTACTCCCGCATCATGGAGGGAGGAAGCAACGTCGATGGAGATGAATCCGGGGGCACTTCCCCGTCCCGGCAGGGTGCCGACGCAGGAATTCTGGTCCCCCGAAGCTTGATGGCGATGGTGGCGGAGATCGGAATCGCGTCTGGAGAAAAGGGGTCTGGAATCAGGGTTTCCGCGACACGGTGTAAATATATGCCAAAGGGTGGCATCAGAGGGGGTCAGGGGTGCCCAGGCGCCCCCCCCCCCGGCGTGGCCAGGGGGGCCGCGTGGGCAGGCCGCCTGGAGCCCCTGTGGGTCCCCTCCGGCCCTACTTTGGCCGCATGGAAGCTTCCGGAACGCTGATTTTTTATATAATTTTTCTGGATTTTTTCTTGCAGTTCTCGTAATGTGAAAACCTGAAATACAAAAACAGCCGAAAACAGAAACTGGCACTGGGGTGCACTGAGTTAATAGGTTAGTCCAAATATGATCAAAAGTGTATAAATAACATAGCAATATCACCCAAAAGAGGCATGGAGCAAGCAGAAATTTTAGATACGTTTTGGACGTATCAGCAGCATCGAACCAATTGTGGCTGATGACTGGCTACGCAAGATTGGAAGGGATTTGACCACCGCCAATTGCTCGGATGCTGAGAAGGTGCGATTTGCCGCACACCAGTTGTCTGGACCAGCCGCAGCATGGTGGGAGAATTACACAGCCACTTACCCCGTAGCCAATGTGACTTGGGATCAGTTTCAGCAAGCTTTTCATTCCGCCCATGTCTCAACTGGAGCCATGAGTATGAAGAAGCAGGAGTTTCGCAATTTGCGCCAACGAAATCATACTGTGGCTTAGTACGTGGATGAGTTTAGTACCCTATCTCGTTATGCCCCAGATGATGTGGCCACAGATGCCAAGAAGCAGGAGAGATTCATGGAAGGGCTGAATGATGAGATGAGTGTACAGTTGATGGTGGCAACTTTCAATAACTACCAGGAGTTGGTTGACCGCGCCCTAATGATTGAAAGGAAGCATCAACAGATTGAGAGTCGCAAGAGGAAGTATGGGCAAGGGAAGTATAATTCTGGAGCTCAGCAGAAGCCCCGCTTTACCCCTAAAGCGGTAGGACAGTTTCAACATACCCATGGAGGAAGTAGCTCGCACAACCACAACGGCCCCAAGAATGGAACTGGAAATGGGAATGGAGCCAATGGAAACCAGAACCGCCCTACACCGTCCACACCCACCAAGAGGGATTTCAGCCATGTCACTTGTTACAAGTGCGGGAAGTATGGACATTATGCCAATGAATGCCTAGAAGTTAAGAATGGGAACGGCAATGGAAGCGCCGGGAAGAAGCCCAACCCGTTCAACAAAGGACAAGTGAACCACGTGACTGTGGAGGAGGTAGAGGAGCAACCAGATGCAGTTATAGGTAAGTTCTTAGTTAAGTCCTTCACTGCACTCGTTCTTTTCGATACTGGTGCATCACATTCATATATTTCAAGGGAATTCGTGGATAAGTATAAGTTGCCGACCCAAGCCCTTAGATCGCCCATGTTAGTAACCTCACCAGGAGCGGACTATATGGCTAAGTCATGGTGTGATCAGTTGCCCCTAAGGATTGGTAATTACATTTTCCCTTCGGACCTAATAGTATTGGAATCTCAAGGACTGGATGTGATATTAGGCATGGATTGGTTATCTAAGTATGAAGGGAATATTGAATGTGCCAGCAAGACCATTTTGCTTACTACGCCGGAAGGAAGAAGGATCAAGTATGTATCTCGGCATGAGTCAAAGAGGAGTAGGTTAAATTCCTTGTCAGGAGTTGTTCAGGAGGAAGTGCCAGTAGTGAAGGATTATCCGGATGTGTTTCCAGAGTAGTTACCTGGCATGCCACCAGATAGAGATATAGAGTTTTTGATTGAACTTTTGCCAGGCACCGGGCCAATTTCTAAGAGACCATATAGGATGCCCGCAAAGGATTTGCAGGAAATTAAGAAGCAAATTAAGGAGTTACTGGATAAAGGATTCATACGCCCAAGTTCTTCGCCTTGGGGTTCGCCAGTACTTCTAGTGGAGAAGAAGGATGGATCGTTAAGAATGGTTGTTGATTACCGAGGATTGAATGAACTAACGATCAAGAACAAGTACCCACTGCCAATGTTCAATGATCTGTTCGATAGATTGCAAGGAGATAAGGTATTTTCCAAGATCGATCTGCGATCAGGGTACCATCAATTGAAGATCCGAGAGCAGGATATACCTAAGACGGCCTTTACCACTAGGTATGGGTTGTACGAGTATACCATTATGTCGTTTGGTCTGACAAACGCACCGGCATACTTTATGAACCTGATGAACAAAGTGTTTATGGAGTATTTGGATAAGTTCGTCGTAGTGTTCATAGATGATATATTGATCTTCTCGAAGGATGAAGAGGAGCATGAAGAACATTTGCGTTTGGTATTGGAGAAGCTCAGAGAACATCAGTTATATGCCAAGTTTAGCAAATGCGAGTTTTGGTTGAAGGAAGTCGGATTCCTCAGACATGTTATATCCGGAGAAGGAATAGCACTAGATCCCGCTAAGGTGGACACTCTGACCAATAGGGAAGCACCGACGACAGTTGGAGAGATCCGGAGTTTTCTTGGACTCGCTAGATACTACCGGAGATTTATCGAGAATTTCTCGAAGATTGCAAAGCCAATGACGGAGTTGTTGAAGAAGGACACCAAGTTCAGTTGGACCGAAGAATGTGAGGCCAGTTTCCAGGAATTAAAGAAACGTTTGGTCTCATCCCCTGTGTGGATTCTGCCAGATCAACATAAGGATTATGAGGTGTACTGCGACGCTTCACGTCGAGGACTTGGAGCTGTTCTTATGCAGGAAGGAAGAGTTGTTTCGTATGCTTCACGACAACTGAAACCTCATGAGATGAACTACTCCACCCACGATTTGGAGTTAGCAGCCGTAGTGCATGCATTGAAGACATGGAGACATTTTCTTATTGGAAACCATTGTGAAGTATACACGGATCACAAGAGTTTGAAGTATATATTCACACAGAAGGAGCTGAATCTTAGGCAAAGGAGATGGCTGGAACTCAATAAGGATTACGACATGAGATTGCATTATCATCCCGGAAAGGCTAACATAGTAGCCGATGCGCTAAACCGTAAGAGCCATGTCAATACCCTAATGATGGAGGAATTTCCAAAGGAGTTAGGCGAGGACCTAAGAGAACTACGTATGGAGATAGTTCCGAGAGGCTATGTAGCAACACTAGAAATCCAGTCTACCCTGATGGATAAAATCAGAGAAGCTCAGCAAGCTGATAAGGAGGTTGCCTCTATAAAGGAGAGGATGAGCGAAGGAAGAGCTAAAGAATTTCGTGAGGATGAACATGACACCCTATGGTTTGAGGATCGAATCTATGTGCCCAATGACCCAGAGATCAGGAAGTTGATTTTACAGGAGGCCCATGATTCACCGTACTCGATTCATGTAATGCCCAGGATGGGACTATACCTCCTACGTGTCGAGGCACGACTTAAAGGTATAAGCCCATCCTAGAATGATCTCAAGTTTGGTATCTTTGCACGACTCATGTAAAAGAGGGATGAAACTGCAAAATGAAATAGTTGGCTTACACTCGCCACTTCACACAATACATTTCATAAGCAATACATCAATCAAAACATCACAACCCGACTACGGGCGAAGAACCAAAAGAAAGATACCAAAACAACATAAAGCCACAGGTCAGGATCGAATCCTAGTAGAAACCACTACTGATCGTCGGAAACATTACAAGCAAACGGCCACACTCTTCATCGAGCTCCCAGTGAAGTACTTGAACCAGCTTCTGCATCAAACTCGGCTGAACCTGCATCTGGTGTGGTGAAGTAACTGTGAGCCACAAAGGACTCAGCAATCCCGTTCCCGGGTAACAAGACTATTTAAGCCTTGGGAGAGGATAAGGCTGAAGAAAAGAGTAGTGTCTGCAGCAGCAACTAGCAACTAACTTACGTGATAGAGAGCGAGAAGAGAAAGCTTCGGTCGAGAGATGATCACGAAGTGATCCTAACTAAAACCGGTCAAACATAACCCCACCGTGTTCAACTCCCGAATCCCTATTCGAAAATTGACAGTCAAGGTACACACGCTGGTAGTGTATTAGAACATTGTGTCAAGTTTTCTACAACCGGATATTAACAAGCTCCCATCTGCCACATAACCGTGGGCACGGCTTTCGAAAGTTCATAACCCTGCAGGGGTGTTCCAACTTGACCCATTACAATCCCACGATCCGCGGAGTCGCAACTCCAAGGTGGGAAGACCCGAGTATTCTCGGAATCCCGTGCTCAAGATATACCGAACCAAGGTAAGACTAATCCAGCAAATCCTCCCGGCGTGTCGACACCCTGATAGTAGCCGCGCGTATCTAAGTCTCAGGACACGACCGGATGGGTGATGCTACATGACCCAATCCTCGAGTTTCCCCGTGGTGGTTCCCGCAGGCTCCCCGTTTGGGACCAACACCATCAGCACTGGCCCCCCCTGCTATGTAGAATTAAGAATCCTCGGGGACGCGACCCCCTATGCAAATTTAATTAATAAATTAAGTTGTTATTATGAGGCAAATAGTACCAAATGTTGGGATTTGCTGGAAAAGACTTAGCACTTAGCGGTTTATCAAGGGGGTCCCATACACCCCAACCGTGTTAGGAACGCATAAGCAAGGAACATAACACCGGTTTATACGGTTCCTAACGGCATGAGTGGAACAAATCACCAAGCAAAAGGCTTAGCCTTCCACCCTTGCCAGTATATAGATGATTTCATTTTAAGCATTTATATAGTGTGATATAACCCAACAACTTCAACATGAAGCGAGCATCTTCGATCTTCACCTGCAACTAACAATGCTATAAGAGGGGCTGAGCGAAGCGTACTTAGCCAAGCAACGGTTTGCATAGGTAGGGTGGTTAAACAGGTTCATGGTTACAAGTAGGAGGCTGACAAGAAAGACATGGGCATCGAGGCAAAACTATAGAGCGGAACTACTAGCAATAGGCAAAGATAGTAATGGTATCCGGGTTCGGTCATCTTGCCTGGAATTCCACAAGGGAGAAGAACGGTTCCACGAAGTAGACGGAGCAACACAGACGAGAGAAATCCTCACAACTCCGGAACGACACCGAAGCTAACAAGAGAAGCAACCGGAAAGAAGCAAAACAACACGGTAAACACACAATCATTAACATGGCATACGATGCACAAACAAGTATGATGCATGTCCGATTTAAATAAGCATGGCATGGCAAAGTGCACAAACAAAACTACAAGTTAAGTGGAGCTCAATATGCAACGAGTTGCATATTGACGAAACACCACATTAATTATTTAATTGACTCTCGATTATTAACAAGACAAGATTAAATGTTTTTAACATGGCAAGAGGTGAAGCATAATAAAACTACACTATTTAGACATTTTAAATGAGGCCGGAAATAACAACAACATATCCAGAAAATCCTCATGAGCATGTTTAGTAATTATAAGCAAACAAGAAACACACATTATAATGTTGTTAATATGATGCGGATGACATGATCAAGTTTATGCAATTTTTATTAAAAGTTGACAAGAAGAAGACATGAAGTATTTGTCACCGTGGTGGAAAGGAAAAAGGTGCCACGGCAACAATTCCGAGAATGATGCAACGGCATCATATCGGTTCCGGCAACTCGTTGAGAGTCCGGTGCAAAAGAAAGAATCGACGTGAGCAAGTCGAACAAGATGAAAGTGGGTTGATCCCGTCACCGGGTTCCCACGGGTCGGCGACGAGGCAACCGAGGAACACGACAAGGATGAAACGGGCACGAAGAACACACGGGAAACATTTCATACAACACATAACATTCATCCACGGGCATCGTCTCGGGGTTATACCTTCGGAACATCGTTCTCGGAGGGGTTCGAGTCGTCGAGGAAGTAGTGGAAGTAGGCGTTCTCGCGGGTCGTAGAGGAAGTAGCCGTTCCGTAGAGGGAAGTAGTGGTTCACGTTTCCGAAGAGGAAGTAGTCGTTCCGATATCGTGTCGTGGTACTTGCGGCGTCGGACATCTTCGGGGCGACAGTAGTGGTACTTGTCGAGTCGGTCGTCGTGGTACTTGTCGATCCATGAAGTAGTCGAACTTGACGGGTCACCGAGTAGCCGAACTTGGACACACCAGAAGGAACACTTGGCAAAAAAACATAGGCAGCAACAAACTTGGCGGTCTCGGTACTTGGACAGCAGCATGAAGGCAAGGGCAGCATCGCTCGGGCCGGTGAGGAAGAGGCCTGGAGGGAGCTGCGGTGGCCTTGGCACGCCGGACGGCGCGGCTCCGCGGCCCACTGGACGAGGAGAGGGCGCGGCACTGTGGGACGATGGAGGCAGCAGGACGAGCTGGGTCGGCTGCTCCTGGCGCGCGGGATGGAACGGCGCTGTCGGGGCCGAGGCCGGCGGCTGGAGAGAATTTGGCGGCGCTGGAGGACGCTTGGGCTGCAGCCCCGCGGGGCCCTGAAGATGGAGACGAGGGGAGATGGAGGCCAGGCGCGGGTCGGGCTCCTGGCTCGGCGGGCGCTGGCTGTTGGCGATGGAGGGCGAGGGAGAAGGGAGCGACGTCCACCTTGGCACACCGGACGCGCGGCTGCCGGCCGCTGGAGGGGCGAGGTCGGGCCGCAGCGCTGGAGGACAGGGGAAGGGCGCAGGGCGGTCGGGGCTGGAAGGTGAGGCAGGGGCGCTCGCGGTGAGGAAAACGAAGGGAGAGAGAGGATCGGACTCGAGGGGAGATCGATGCAGGAGGGGTGCGGCGCACGGGAGGAATCGGAGGAAAGGAGGAGCGATCGGGATGAGCTGCGCTAGGGTTCGGTGGAGGTTTTGGGCCGTCCTGGTGGAGTTGGGCCGCGCCTAGGAAGGAGATGGGCTGGGCACTGCTAAGAGGCCTAGAGGCCTGGCTGGCTAGGGGAAGAGGAGGCCCAAGAGGCTGGTAGGTGCGGCTAGGCCAAGAGGCTGCTGGGCTGCTCTCCTTCTTCTTTAAATAAAAAAAAGACGAAGCCGAAACAAAAATAGAAGAAGAGGAAAGAAAAAGGTTAGGAGAAGAATTTAGGCAAGAGGGTATTTTTTTACTGGACTCGAAAAAATGTCCACGGGTCACGAAAAATAGGAGAGGCAATAATGAAAGTTTAATCTCAAATTCATTTGAATTTAATTCAAATAATTTGAACAAGATTGAGGCTTTGGAGAGTCCAAAAAAATGAGCATTTTGGTGGAGCTCGGGAAAAAATGATTAAAGAATTGTTGGCAAAGTTTGAGGCAAAGAATTGAGATAGAAATGCATGGAGAAAATATGTAAGTGTGTTGGGTTAATTCCAAACAAATGGAATATTTAATATAGCTCCCTAATAATATTGAGAGGCTATTATATGTTATAAAGAGAAGTCACCTTCCCTCGATTTAAATACCGAAGGTCCACACAATTTATTTAGGTTGAGATGCAAAGATAAATATGACATGATGGCATGATGACATGATGCAATGAAAATAAATAACACAAGCAAAATAAAACACACGGGAGAACCCGGAACATCTGGAATCTTCTGGGACGTCGGTCTTCGGGCATCACAACTCTCCCACACTAACAGAGGATCTCGACCCGAGATCCTAGAGATAGCACAGGGTAAAAACGAAAGAGGAAGAGGTAAAACGAAGTTGCTTCTTTGACAGACGAGTGAAACCAGGAACCATGAGAGGTTTAAACAAGTTGAAAGAAAGAAAGCAACGGAGATGAACGAAGATGAAACACTCCGTTGGAAAGAGGAACAAGGAGCATTATGAGAACCTTGAAGGTTGAAAGACATGAAACAAGAGCTCACGGACGAAAAGAATATGAAACCGCAATGGTATAGCCAAGGAATAAGAATGACATCATTTGGACAACACTCCGTCTGAAAATGGAAGGAATTGAAGATGAACTTGAGGAGATGAGATGATACTTGATGAAATGAACAACATCTTGCCTCCTTAACAATTGAAAGAATGGCACAAGAGGTAAGAAAGATTCAGACAGCACTCCGGTAAAAGAATAGGCAAAACTTGATAAGATGAGAGAACTAGAATGAAAAATACAACACTCCGGTTAAAATGACAAGCAAGGGAGAATATGATCTTGATAAAAACGAGATGATGGTCAAAAGAGTAACATCACAAGCCTCCTGAACGAAAGAATATATGCTAGGTCGTTGGAAGAAAAGAACGGAGAAGAGAATGACAACTTCTCCCACGAATGAATAGGAAAAACATCCTTACGAAGAAGGGTTGAATGGGGTTGATGGAAAATCAACAACGAAACGAATAAGCTCTGATGTGGGCTTATGGAAAACATCTCAAAATTATGAGGTGACAACCAGCCACTTACGAGAACATTTGAATGGATTGAGATCAACAAGGAGACGAAAAACTTATTTCACCGGAATGATAAATGAAGAACTTGGGTCATTTATGAGCACCATAATAGCAACAATCTTTAGGAAAAGCTTTTAGGTGAATTATAACCCAAGATAACTCCAACAAATAACTGAAGGGTTGAAAAGATCTCCTGAACAAGGAAAATGATGGTTTTATATATCTCATTCTTGACAACTTGTGAATCATGAAACATGAAAGAAAATTGTCAAAAATGGCATAACACCAACTGAAAAGATAAGGTAGAAAGAATTGCAATTGGAAAGCATGATGAAGAATGCTTGAACTCCAACAAGAATCTTGATGAAGACTTCAAGGATGAATTAAAACATGATGAACCTACCATGAAAACTCCGGTAAAGAAAGCATGAGAAGTGGAAGATGAAAAGAATAAGATTGAAGGCCTGCGATGAATTAGATTGAGCTTTGAAATGATGTAATTGAAATAACTTGGAGCTCCGGAAACAAGATGAACAACTTAGGACCGAGAATATGATATGATGAACAAGCTCCAGACAAAAGAATTAAATCACCTTGAAGGAATAAGAATAAGAATTATGTCATGCATCTCCTTCACCAATTTAAATTGATGACAACCAAAGGATTTGGCAAACTACTTATTCCCGTTGGAAAGAATTAAAGAGAGATCTAGTACAACCTCAGATTCAACGAACCACCGATAGGATTATGGAAGAACGAGTGAATTAAAACGAAAACAACGGAAGGGTAATCTTGAAAGAACCACCGTAAGAATATGGAGACGAACCAAGAGACATCAATGAAGAATAGTTGGAGGTTGAAGTTGAAAACTGAGAACGAAGAAATATTCTGAATTGATGGCCTTCGGAGGATCACAATGGAAAGAATTCATGAAATGCTTCGGATGGGTATGAAAATAATTCCTCACAATCGGAACAATAATGAGGAAGGCATGAAGCTAGAACCATGAATCTTCAAGAAGACGGCCAAGATTTAAGAGAAACACTTGTCCATTCTTCAAATGTTGAGAATGAAGACGAGAAATGCCATAAGAATTGTTGAGCACTCCGGAATGAAGAATTAAAAAGGTTGAACCAATGATGAAAAGAATTTGAAAGCGACCTTGGAGAAGGTATATGACTGATGGAAATCATTCTTACGTCACACTTTGAAAGAATTTGAGAAAAACTCCGGAATAATTAGAAGAGTCAGGTAAGATCCTGGAAAAGACCTGTGGGTTAGGGCCCACTAAAGAAATCACCGTTGGAAAAGATTGCTTAAGAGATATTGCACCGGTTGAATTAAATGGCCTGAATAAGATGACAATCTCAAAATAATTTGAACGGATTAAGAATGGAATTATGAATCTTTAGCACTCCGGATATGGATAGCAAGAGGAGAATGATTAATTGGAGCGTCGGAATAAGAAAGCATTGTGAAATGAGGAAAAGGATGAGATCAACATCGAAATCTTGAATTACATTCACCGCAGAATTATGAAAACAAAGAATGATGAACTTGAAGCTCTTGAGCATCTTCACGATAAATCACCTGATAAGAACATTGAAGGAAATGAATGAAGAAATATCACATGAATAAAATGGATACTTCATTTGAGAATTGCTGGCTCCATAAGAAAAGGGGTGGGAGGGTGGGGAAAACAAGACAACTTGGGATGAATGAAACAGACAAATCGTCAGATTTCTCCACGACGTCCGTATGGAATAACTTGAAGAGAAGGCACACCGGTTGAAAAGGATTAACATGAAAATCTCGATGGTCAAGAAGGACTAGCACTCCCATAGAAATATGAGAATATCGATTAGGAAAGGTATGGAATCAACATTTGACATCGAAGCAACTCGAATACCAGAATCAAAACAACAACAAAGGATAGATATGTTAATGAAGAAGATTATGTTGCAACATATCTATCCGAACAGAGAATTGAACGAATGAATTCCGCAGGTACATCAACTTGTCGAGAAGCCACTTGGAGAACAAAAGGTAAATAAAAAGGAACAAGGAACAGATAGAACAAATACAAGATAGAAGCTTCGTTCCGACATATTCGTGCTGAAAGCTCATGGAACGTGTTACAAAAGGGTTTTGCAATCCCCGGATCAGCATAGCCAAGGACCCTTTAAGATGCAACTCCCGATCAGAACAAGTCCATAAAACCACTTCACTCAATGTAGAACCCCGAACTTCATATCGTGCATCCGTTGGGAGAATGCCTAGAACTACTAGATGAACCCACCTATTAATTTCCGAAAGTTTCCAGTTATGCAATCAAGTGTTGGGGATACACGGGAAGCACCGCGCAATCAACTCTAAACCTACATCCAGGTGTATCCATCCTTCAACACATAACCAGTTGTTCTCGGAAACCGTTTACATCGGACCTTCGAAACACATCCACTATACAAGCTATGGCAATACTCCCGAACTACCTCCCCAGTACTGGGTGATGTCGGGGTTATCTTGCCACTAACCGCATAGGAGAGTTTTCGATGTCGGCCGTCTTAAGTATTCTAGTACTGCCGCGATGGATTTGTGACGACAACACCTCGGAGCTCAACTCCCCGGGACACTGCCACAACCCCTAATGACAGGAGGCATCGAGAACAATGTTCTCGTCACAAGGACATCGGAACAATCCAAACAATACTCGCGAGATCCTAAAAAAAATTTGGTGCATTTTTTTGAAAGTAGAAGAGACAAGAGTAATCGTCAGGAGTCCTCACCAGAATGAAAAGAGATGAGGAGCAAAGAAATCCTACTCTCCGATATAAATATAGGACTCAAAACATTTTAAGTGTGTGCCTAGACTCAACCGTCAACGATTCGATCAATCAGTGGGGATTTCTAGGTCGGAGAAGGCTCTGAATACCAACTTGTAATGCCCAGGATGGGACTATACCTCCTACGTGTCGAGGCACGACTTAAAGGTATAAGCCCATCCTAGAATGATCTCAAGTTTGGTATCTTTGCACGACTCATGTAAAAGAGGGATGAAACTGCAAAATGAAATAGTTGGCTTACACCCGCCACTTCACACAATACATTTCATAAGCAATACATCAATCAAAACATCACAAGCCGACTACGGGCGAAGAACCAAAAGAAAGATACCAAAACAACATAAAGCCAGAGGTCAGGATCGAATCCTAGTAGAAACCACTACTGAGCGTCGGAAACATTACAAGTAAACGGCCACACTCTTCATCGAGCTCCCAGTGAAGTACTTGAACCAGCTTCTACATCAAACTCGGCTGAACCTGCATCTGGTGTGGTGAAGTAACTGTGAGCCACAGAGGACTCAGCAATCCCGTTCCCGGGTAACAAGACTATTTAAGCCTTGGGAGAGGATAAGGCTGAAGAAAAGAGTAGTGTCTGCAGAAACTAGCAACTAACTTACGTGATAGAGAGCGAGAAGAGAAAGCCTCGGTCGAGAGATGATCACGAAGTGATCCTAACTAAAATCGGTCAAACATAACCCCATCGTGTTCAACTCCCGCATCCCTATTCGGAAATTGACAGTCACGGTACACACGCTGGTAGTGTATTAGAACATTGTGTCAAGTTTTCTACAACCGGATATTAACAAGCTCCCATCTGCCACATAACCGCGGGCACGGCTTTCGAAAGTTCATAACCCTGCAGGGGTGTTCCAACTTGACCCATTACAAGCCCATGATCCGCGGAGTCGCAACTCCAAGGTGGGAAGACCCGAGTATTCTCGGAATCCCGTGCTCAAGATATACCGAACCAAGGTAAGACTAATCCAGCAAATCCTCCCGGCGTGTCGACACCCTGATAGTAGCCGCGTGTATCTAAGTCTCAGGACACGACCGGATGGGTGATGCTACAGGACCCAATCCTCGAGTTTCCCCATGGTGGTTCCCGCAGGCTCCCCGTTTGGGACCAACACCATCAGCACTGCCCCCCCTGCTATGTAGAATTAAGAATCCTCGGGGACGCGACCCCCTATGCAAATTGAATTAATTAATTAAGTTGTTATTATGAGGCAAATAGTACCAAATGTTGGGACTTGCTGGAAAAGACTTAGCACTTAGCGGTTTATCAAGGGGGTCCCATACACCCCAACCGTGTTAGGAACGCATAAGCAAGGAACATAACACCGGTTTATACGGTTCCTAACGGCATGAGTGGAACAAATCACCAAGCAAAAGGCTTAGCCTTCCACCCTTGCCAGTATATAGATGATTTCATTTTAAGCATTTATATAGTGTGATATAACCCAACAACTTCAACATGAAGCGAGCATCTTCGATCTTCACCTGCAACTAACAATGCTATAAGAGGGGCTGAGCGAAGCGTACTTAGCCAAGCAACGGTTTGCATAGGTAGGGTGGTTAAACAGGTTCATGGTTACAAGTAGGAGGCTGACAAGAAAGACATGAGCATCGAGGCAAAACTATAGAGCGGAACTACTAGCAATAGGCAAAGATAGTAATGGTATCCGGGTTCGGTCATCTTGCCTGGAATTCCACAAGGGAGAAGAACGGTTCCACGAAGTAGACGGAGCAACACAGACGAGAGAAATCCTCACAACTCCGGAACGACACCGAAGCTAACAAGAGAAGCAACCGGAAAGAAGCAAAACAACACGGTAAACACACAATCATTAACATGGCATACGATGCACAAACAAGTATGATGCATGTCCGGTTTAAATAAGCATGGCATGGCAAAGTGCACAAACAAAACTACAAGTTAAGTGGAGCTCAATATGCAACGAGTTGCATATTCACGAAACACCACATTAATTATTTAATTGACTCTCGATTATTAACAAGACAAGATTAAATGTTTTTAACATGGCAAGAGGTGAAGCATAATAAAACTACACTATTTAGACATTTTAAATGAGGCCGGAAATAACAACAACATATCCGGAAAATCCTCATGAGCATATTTAGTAATTATAAGCAAACAAGAAACACACATTATAATGTTGTTAATATGATGCGGATGACATGATCAAGTTTATGCAATTTTTATTAAAAGTTGACAAGAAGAAGACATGAAGTATTTGTCACCGTGGTGGAAAGGAAAAAGGTGCCACGGCAACAATTCCGAGAATGATGCAACGGCATCATATCGGTTCCGGTAACTCGTTGAGAGTCCGATGCAAAAGAAAGAATCGACGTGAGCAAGTCGAACAAGATGAAAGTGGGTTGATCCCGTCACCGGGTTCCCACGGGTCGGCGACGAGGCAACCGAGGAACACGACAAGGATGAAACGGGCATGAAGCACACACAGGAAACATTTCATACAACACATAGCATTCATCCACGGGCATCGTCTCGAGGTTATACCTTCGGAACATCGTTCTCGGAGGGGTTCGAGTCGTCGAGGAAGTAGTGGAAGTAGGCGTTCTCGCGGGTCGTAGAGGAAGTAGCCGTTCCATAGAGGGAAGTAGTGGTTCACGTTTCCGAAGAGGAAGTAGTCGTTCCGATATCGTGTCGTGGTACTTGCGGCGTCGGACATCTTCGGGGCGACGGTAGTGGTACTTGTCGAGTCGGTCGTCGTGGTACTTGTCGGTCCATGAAGTAGTCGAACTTGACGGGTCGCCGAGTAGCCGAACTTGGACACACCGGAAGGAACACTTGGCAAAAAAACATAG
Source organism: Secale cereale (assembly GCA_902687465.1). Classification (NCBI taxonomy): domain Eukaryota; kingdom Viridiplantae; phylum Streptophyta; class Magnoliopsida; order Poales; family Poaceae; genus Secale; species Secale cereale. The sequence continues at coordinate 527,132,032 of LR738715.1, read as the reverse complement.
GCAACAACAAACTTGGCGGTCTCGGTACTTGGACAGCAGCATGAAGGCAAGGGCAGCATCGCTCGGGCCGGTGAGGAAGAGGCCTGGAGGGAGCTGCGGTGGCCTTGGCACGCCGGACGGCGCGGCTCCGTGGCCCACTGGACGAGGAGGGGGCGCGGCACTGCGGGACGATGGAGGCAGTAGGATGAGCTGGGTCGGCTGCTCCTGGCGCGCGGGATGGAACGGCGCTGTCGGGGCCGAGGCCCGCGGCTGGAGAGAACTTGGCGGCGCTGGAGGACACTCGGGCGGCAGCCCCGCGGGGCCCTGAAGATGGAGATGAGGGGAGATGGAGGCCAGGCGCGGGTCGGGCTCCTGGCTCGGCGGGCGCTGGCTGTTGGCGATGCAGGGCGAGGGAGAAGGGAGCGACGTCCACCTTGGCACACCGGACGCGCGGCTGCTGGTCGCTGGAGGGGCGAGGTCGGGCCGTAGCGCTGGAGGACAGGGGAAGGGCGCAGGGCGGTCGGGGCTGGAAGGTGAGGCAGGGGCGATCGCGGTGTGGAAAACGAAGGGAGAGAGAGGATCGGGCTCGAGGGGAGATCGATGCAGGAGGGGTGCGGCGCACGGGAGGAATCGGAGGAAAGGAGGAGCGATCGGGATGAGCTGCGCTAGGGTTCGGTGGAGGTGTTGGGCCGTCCTGGTGGAGTTGGGCCGCGCCTAGGAAGGAGATGGGCTGGGCACTGCTAAGAGGCCTAGAGGCCTGGCTGGCTAGGGGAAGAGGAGGCCCAAGAGGCTGGTAGGTGCGGCTGGGCCAAGAGGCTGCTGGGCTGCTCTCCTTCTTCTTTAAATAAAAAAAGACGAAGCCGAAACAAAAATAGAAGAAGAGGAAAGAAAAAAGGTTAGGAGAAGAATTTAGGCAAGAGGGTATTTTTTTACTGGACTCGAAAAAATGTCCACGGGTCACGAAACATAGGAGAGGCAATAATGAAAGTTTAATCTCAAATTCATTTGAATTTAATTCAAATGATTTGAACAAGATTGAGGCTTTGGAGAGTCCAAAAAAATGAGCATTTTGGTGGAGCTCGGGAAAAAATGATTAAAGAATTGTTGGCAAAGTTTGAGGCAAAGAATTGAGATAGAAATGCATGGAGAAAATATGTAAGTGTGTTGGGTTAATTCCAAACAAATGGAATATTTAATATAGCTCCCTAATAATATTGAGAGGCTATTATATGTTATAAAGAGAAGTCACCTTCCCTCGATTTAAATGGACCGAAGGTCCACATGATTTATTTAGGTTGAGATGCAAAGATAAATATGACATGATGGCATGATGACATGATGGAATGCAAAATAAATAACACAAGCAAAATAAAACACACGGGAGAACCCGGAACATCTGGAATCTTCTGGGACGTCGGTCTTCGGGCGTCACAATTCACCCAGGAAATACTAAGATGTATTTGGATTTGAAGGATATTTTCTGGTGGACCGGTATGAAGAAGGATATTGCGGAGTATGTAGCAGTTTGTGATGTGTGTCAGAGAGTAAAGGCAGAACATGAGAAGCCACCAGGATTGCTACAACCTATGCCAATACCCGAATGGAAGTGGGAGAAGCTTGGCATGGATTTTATCACCGGATTGCCCAGGACCAAAGCAGGATATGATTCAATCTGGTTAGTGGGTAGTAGTAGATCGATTGACGAAGGTAGCCCATTTTATTCCTGTGAAAACCACATATACCAGTGCACAGTTGGCTAAGATATACATGAGCAGAGTTGTATGTCTGCATGGAGTTCCGAGGAGCATCGTATCAGATAGAGGAACCCAGTTTACCTCAAAGTTTCGGAATCAGTTACATGAAACTTTGGGTACCAGGCTAGAGTTTAGCACAGCGTTTCATCCACAGACAGATGGACACACGGAGAGAGTCAATCAGATTTTGGAGATATGCTAAGAGCCTGTGCATTAGATTATGGATCTAGTTGGGATGACAACTTGCCCTACGCGGAGTTGTCATACAACAACAGTTACCAAGCCAGTTTGAAGATGGCACCATTCGAGGCATTGTATGGAAGGAGATGCCGAACACCATTGTCGTGGGATGAAGTTGGAGACCGACAGTTGTTTGGACCAGACTTAATCAAAGAGTCTGAGGAGAAGGTGAAGTTGATCCGAGATAGACTGAAGGTAGGTCAGTCCAGGCAGAAGAGTTATGCAGACTCGACGCGCAAGGAGATAACCTATAAGATCGGAGATAGAGCGTATTTGAGAGTATCGCCTTTGCGAGGAGTTAAACGTTTCGGAGTTAAAGGGAAGTTAGCCCCGAGATTTGTGGGACCTTACCGTGTTTTGGAATGCATGGGAGAGGTTGCCTATAAGTTGGAATTGTCCGAAGGATTGTCATGAGTGCACGGCGTATTTCACATTTCGCAGCTTAAGAAGTGCCACGCGGAGATGGCCGATATACCGCTTAGAGACACAGTACCCCTGGAAGCAATTAAGTTGGACAGTGATCTGACTTACGAGGAGAAGCCTGTTAAGATTCTCGAATTTTCGAGCAGAGTTACTCGCAACAAGTTGTCAAGTTTTGCAAAGTTCAGTGGAGTCACCACACCGAGGAAGAAGCCACCTGGGAACGAGAAGATGATCTACGCAAGGACCACCCACACCTATTCTCTAGCCAAGTCGAATCTCGAGGGCGAGATTCATTCTAAGGGGGGTAGGTTTGTAACATCCCAAATTTTCAATTTGGAATGTTATACATAGATCATATTTGCATTGCATGTTTTTGCATTTTTGTTTCTGGAGTTCCTCGAAATTCTAAACAACTCAAGGACCTACGGAGAGAGTTGGGGATTTTACCGTTTTCGTATTTGAGTTCGCTCGAATACCTGTACGAGGACAGTGTGATTCTAATAATTTTTCTCTCCTAATAATATTTCTAAATACCAAATATGAGCGGAGATAATATGACTTTTCCAAAATAACATAAATATTGGAGGAAAAATGTTAAAATCACTTTTGGTATTTTTCTGGATTTATTCGCGGATTTATTTGCATAGGAAAAATACGCGTTTTCAAAATTGCATTTAGGTCCGGGAAAAATGTTCACTTTGTCCTAAATATTATTAGAGGACGGTGAAAATTTATTCCGGGAATTTTGGAGTCCGTTTGGTATTTCTTTCGTTAGTTTTAAGCGCCGAGACTCTTTTAGAAAAAAAAAATAGGAAACCGACTTAGTCTCGTGAAGGACCGGGACTCTGGGCTTTATAAAGCGCCAGAGCCGGTCCTTTTTCGCCTCAGCCCGCCAGCGCCGAACCCTAGCGCCCGAGCCAGCCGCTGCCGCCTCGCTCGCCCGCCGCCGCCGCCACGCTTCGTCGCCGCCCCGCCGCCGCCCGCGCCGCGCCGCCTCGCCACGTCGCGCCGCGCCGCCCCGCCGCCAGCCCGCCGCCCCGCCGCCAGCCCGCCGCCCCACGTGCCGCGCCTCGCCCCGCCGGAGTTGGTTGAGAAGAGGTAGTTCTCGGTTTTTTTCGTTTAGCCGATCGGTTTTGTTTGGGAAAACCTAGATCTATTTTTTTTATTTTAGAATAGATCGGTTCGGTTTTTTCCGCCGGTTTAGTTAATTAGCGGACGTTCGTCCGTACGTTCGTTTTAACGAACGGTTTTCGTTAGTTAACCGCAGACAGCGAACGTTCGTTTGTTAGCCTGTTCGTCGTTTTTCTTTTTCGGGGTATTTATCCGGGGTTATTCCGATCGCGATTTCTGCCCTGATTTTGTTTTCCGTTTATCTTTTCGCTCGAGAGTCGGAATCAGGTGATTCAAAATCCCAGATCTTCGTCTCGAAGCCCTCTTTACGTTTCATCAACTTGAACAAGGTTTTGACTACTGTAAAATTTGACTTTAGGCCAACTAGTAAACCAGAGCTCGTTTCTTCTGCAGTTTGAGTTTCGTTGCTTCTTTCGAGTTGATTCTTTTTGCAAACCGGAGTTCTTAAGTTGAACTTTCTGGTTAGATATCTTATTTGAGTTTTACCCGTGCATTAGTTAAGTACTTATTGTATGCTTGTTTGATTGCGATAGAGTACCCGGAGTGCGCCGCTTGCTACTTTGAGTCTCTAGGTTTTGCGGATCATCAGCAATGCAAGTAACACTTTAATCATGCTTTTCCAATTATCCAGTTTTCATTGCATTAGTCCAACCCTCACACATTGCATGATTAGGATTAATTAACTTGTGGGATTGGGAAGTAGATTGAGGTAGTACCTATTACCTGCATTACATTCCAACCTTTGGGTGTTACTCCTACGTTTGCTGATAGGACATGCTATGCTCGTAGACGTAGATTGGGTGAGTGAAATCCATGACAGATGTGAGTTTGTTATTTAATGGTTCAACATCAGGTGGCAACATTAATACACATCTGGGTGGATTGAGGCATCTGGGTATTCCAGTGATTGCCTGTTTTTCTTTTGGACCGCCACCCAGGCTCAAAGGGATCATGAGATTATTCATACTAGAAACTTCCGTGTGCAGCCAAAATGCTATTATGGGCTCTAGCATACCATGAGTAAGTCGTGCAAACTCTTACAGTGGTGGACTAGCAGAGGATGTAGGTTGGTACGGTCCGCCCGATCGTAAGGTGCTAGCGCTTCTGAAAGACTATGTCTCGGTCATCCGTTTCTCAAACACCATGCAGTGCGAGAAACCAAATGGAGGCGATCGAGTCTTGTGGGGAAAGTGCACAAACCTCTGTAGAGTGTACAAACTGATCATGATTAGCCGTGTCCCCGGTTATGGACGTCTTGAGTATCTAGTACTTGGATTTTCATGTGCATCTCAACATGTTACTCTAATTTAATATTGTTGGGTTTAATGATTACTTTTAATTGGGGTTGAGAGGATGTGTATCTTCTCAACGATGTTTCAACTACCATGATAGTTAATTAAAATGCATTCCTTTGAAGTAGGGAAAAATTGGCTTTACGCAAAAAATTAACCATAGAGCTTTCCACCAGCCAAATATTGCATATAGTATAGCTTTACTTTCATTGCATTCTCTTGTGTTACCTTGCTAGCATATTCCATGTGCTGACCCGTTTTCGGGCTGCAACGTTTCATGTTGCAGACTTTTCAGACGACGAGTAAGATGCCCTTTTAGGTCGTGGTTCTATACTCAGTGATGCCGCTGGAGTTGATGGACTCACTTATCTTCCAAGCCTTCCGCTGTTATCGTGTTAGATGGCCTTCAGCCATAATATTTGTAATAAATTCATCGTTGGACTATCGATGTAATAAGAGTGTGATTGCTACTCTGTTATAAATCCTTCAAGTACTGTGCGTGTCAGCATTACTGATCCAGGGATGACACTGATGCACAGAGATCAGACTGTTTGAGGTCTGGTCGCTACAGTTCGGCCATGAAAAAAGCAGCAATCTTCTTGGTTCATGAAACGAACTCAGAACTTATATCCATGGCATGTCTTCACTGTGACCATTAAACTGGTGTATTCAGTAATGGCAAGGCCGAGCATCTTGAGTACATGTGTTCTGGCAGAGCAAATAATGCACTGCAGGAAAAATAATATGAGAACACAATGTATTCCCTATCCAAATCTAGAAATAACTTCCTCCATCACGTCAGTGTTGACCATCGTACCGGTAGTACCTTTTATCCAAATATAGCAATCCAAATTTCCAAATTAGTCGACAACATGTTAAAAAAACCCACCCTCCCGGATAGAAAAGAGGATTCTAGGAACATATTGTGCGCGTTTTAAAATCCTCTGATAGGATGAGAAGGAACAAGTGTGGCATCTCGCCGAGGGCACATAAACCTTTAGGGTCCTCGCACTTTGGGCACTGCAAATGAAACACACTAGATTCAGTAGGAAGAAAAATGCATCAACGGCGGCGGCTGCCATCCTAGGATTACCCGCAACCAAGGGACTTGGATTTATCGGGGATGGATGAAGAATTCGTACCTGGTTCTCCATGAGAAAACCCTATGCAATCGCCGAGAGGGGTTTTTCTCTAAACAAGCAGACGATGGAGAAGGGGATTCATGCCCAATGAAATATTGTCGCTTCGTCCGTCGAGCTTACTGCTAAAGCTGGAAGGGGGGGGGGGGGTTGTGATTTGATGGCTCATTGGGCATTACTGCGGCGCTACGACCGGGGTGTGTCTACCGTGCAGTTGTGCACTCTAATTTGTGCATATGGCACGTGGACCCTATTGCTGGATGCCCCACATATCAGTGAAAGGAAGTAGAAAGACAGGAGTAACTAGTTACACAAAAATATATTTTTGACAAAGAGATACTCCCTCTGTAAAGAAATATACAAATCTTTTATATCACAACTTTATACATACAAAATTATATCTGACGGATAGGAAGGAAACTATGGCAATTTTGCAAAAAGGTACCCACACACCTCTCCACATTTGCAAATAAGGCGTTCCCTCGTTCATCCTTTTCTCTCACAAGATAAAATACTCATACAAATGCATCTTGATGTTACGTGCAACGCACGGGCATTATGGGGGTTCAGCTGAGAATATAATACTCAGACAGACTCACGGTTCTAGACTTGGGCTGCAGGACCACCCTGCATGTTTGGGGGCCCATGTGTTCTACCTCAGTGCTTTTCATATTGCAAGCGATCTGTACGGCGCTGGTTTTAGATGCTGTCGCAAGGCGAATACACAAAATTGAATAAAGCACGACAGCTGTTGGAATGAAATCGAACGATAATTCCTAACCAGCAATGAGAGTTGCAATTCTATCAACGATATACCATGTGATAAATAATACTATCCTATTACTCATACACACAGGACACTTGTTTCACCATGCCAGATTATTACATCAAAATCTCTCGTAGGATAGATCAGTTCGGCAGTTGCGTGCTGCTACTGAAGAATTTCAAAGTTGATTTGGACCAGCTCTCCTTGCCGAGAAAGTTCGATTTTGAGATCACTCCCTACTGCAAGATATGATTTAGATTTGAACCTTGAGCATCCTTTAGCATCAATCATCGTGCAACCATACTTTGTACTTACGGTATATTGAGCAGGTTCATTCACACCAAGGCTGCGCATGGTAAGAGAAACTTGGCCGTTGTCCCCCGGATTGTTGAACGACTCCCTCATTGCTCTAGGAATTCTCTGTTTGCAAACAAGAAGACATACCCAAACAGTTAGATCAACACAGTGAATCATGCGAAACAACATGGAAAGAAAAAAGAACGAAACACTTGGGCGGCCAATGCTTACCAAGAAGGTGGACATGTCGTTTTTTTAAGAACTTTGGTATATGAAGTGTGAATGCAGCCCAGTCTGTTGCCGCTGCACGGGCCAGAGCAGATGCAAGTGCAAGTGTTGGTGCAGGTGCCGAAGCCGCCGCTGCTGCTGGAGATGGTGCTCCTTGTAGAGCTAGTGCCGGTGTCGGAGCAGGTGCCGGTTTCGATGCCCGATCCTCCGGTAGATCAGCCTAATCCATTGACGCGGTCGGTGCCCAATCCTCAGCTGGATCAGACTGAGCTGCTGCCGCTATCAGTGCTAGAGCAACTGTCGGTGCTCGATCCGTTGCTGAAGGTGGTACCGATGTGCGAGACAGCGACGATCATGTCTGGTCTGCTATGATCAGCTTTCTAACTTGACTAGGCTTCGTGACCGTGATCTAGTTTTTTTCTTCATTTGTTTTAAACGCGAGAAGGACTAATTGTGGCGTTTTTGTTAAACGAAACTGCAGTTCACCATAGGGATTCAGCTTGTACTCAGACAACAGACTGATCCAATTTTTTCCAGTAATATAAGTGATGGACAGTGCCTTCATTACTGACATGACATAAGAAGTGAAACCTGCAAAAATAGCCATCGTAGAGCAAACCAAACGGTTTATTCTGTGATGAATGTCACATGGCAAAACCTGCATCGTAAAATTGCAGGAAAAGAAAGAAAACATGACATTAAATCAATACGATTTAGACAGTAAATCAATAAGATTTACTTGATGTGACACAAGTGAATCCTTACTAGGAAATCACTATGTTGAAGTACTAAACGGAAGATTGATCGTCCAACTACGGGTGACATGCAGGGGACCCGCCTACTCCACAAGCAGGACAGTCCAAAGGTCGTGACAAATCGTATAGACCGAACATCCATGGGACTGGAAATCCTGGTGGGTGCGATAAACCCTGCAATGCACACAGATATTGGAGTGTAACCATAATTGATAAACCGTCCTCACAAAAAAGATGATCTGGATACTTCAAAATATACAAACTGAATTGAGTGGACAGACATTAACATAGACCGTTCTCAGGACTGACCACACACCAAAAGCGGCAGTACTAATAAACAATACAGGGTTCACAAACACAAATCAAGTACTGAACAATAGTACTTACTACAGACAAGCAAAGTTGCACTAATTAAACTCTGCAGACTATTTCTTGCCATCGACCTACGGGATGAACCCCGCATAACTGACTAGGCCATGGACTTCGTGAGAGATGTCTACATGCACCATCACCATCTCGACAACCTTGGAGAACCTAACAGAGTGGTCTTTCCACTCATAAACATGATGATGAAGACAAGCCGCATCAGATTTGTTGGCAAGCTTTACAAGAACCACACCCTTCGTAATCGAAGGCGCAACCAGGAAATTGTTGTGGTCAAGTACAACCTCGAGAACACGCCTGACAACAATGCTACAGGAAAACACTAGTTCAGGACACGTGGCGACAAGGACACATCAACTGGATAGTTTAGCAGTAGAACTCATCCTCAGGTCTTCCAGTTCACATGGCATGACTTTGAGAACTTCATCTCCACCGCAGACCTGGTTCTAATTCAAACAGAAACCATATTTTATTACTACCTCCATTCAGAAATATAAGATGATTTTTTATATTATACTCCACATATGACTACATATACGCACTGAAATGAGTGAACAAAGACACTAGAACATGTCTTCAAAGACATGAGAGCAGAGGGATTACTTGCAATATCCATAACACAAGTTACTGAGGCAAATATACCCTCTTCAAAGGTATAGTAGCATTGATGTTCATAAAGTACTCCCTCCGTCCCAAAATTCTTCTCTTAGATTTGTCTAGATACAGATGTATCAAGTCACATTTTAGTATTAGATACATCCGTATCTAGACAAATCTAAGACAAGAAATTTGGGACAGAGGGAGTAGTTGAAAGTAATCTATAAGAAATCAGTGTCAACCTCTCGCATGTTTTGGTCAAAAGAGGAATTTAGAACCGTCATTTGGCACACAAAAATCTCATGCAAGATCACCCAGAAAGTTGTACTACTAGTACTAGTACTGCGTGTTAGATGAAAAAACACGATCAAGATCGAGAAAAAGATCGTTAAGAAGAGATATTACCTAGACTTTCTTAATGAGGGATCCCGGAGAGGGGGGCTTGGATAGGGCGTTGGCTTTGAGCTTGTGTGCGGTAGTCTCGGCGGGGTGCTTGCGCTTCTTCGTACCAAGAGCCTCGACGGTTTTGGCCAGAGCCATAGACATCACTTTTGCTGGTGCTCCAGCGTCCATCAAGAAACTGTCAAATAGAAATAAAAGAAAAGAAACCATAATCACAAACTCAAAAGAAGAAAAGAGAGGGAGTTACATGATCAGTCTCGGGGTTGCAAGATCGGGTCTTGGCCAGAATCAACACCATTGATGCGCTCACCTTTCCTTCTTTGGGAGAGAAGAACAATGGCAGAAGCAGGTCGGGGTTTTCTTGAAGAAATGAGGAACAAGATGAGGGAGAAGCGAGTTGGGTAGAGATGAAGCTGAGAGAGAAGAGTGAAATGATGGTTGCTTCGTCCATCCAACTTACTGCTGGAAAGGAGGGGGTTTTGTGATTTGACGGTTCATTGGGCATTACTGCGGCGCTTCGATCAGGGTAGTCTACCGTCACTCTACTACGGAGTAATTTAGTGCATGGCTGGTGGACCCCGATGGTGGCTGTCCCACACATCGACGAAAGTGAGTAATTTAGTGCATGGCTGGAGGAGGATCCGCACAGTAGAGCGTGTCCACTGTTTTTCTGAAGAAAAAAATGATTACATCAAGCGTTTCCACTCTTACGACGGAGGAGTGCGAAACACGGCAGCCACTTGAACATACACAGTGCTCCTACTACTAGGCATGTGAAGTGGTTCATACGTCAGTACTACATAATCTTGTTGCTAGTGTAGTAAGATATGACGACAACAAATGATGTTGTGCGCATGTCAACTATATGAACAGTAATGTAGTAACATAGTACCACTTTCTTGACTGTCCGGTCGAGAATGAACGGTGAGATCAATGTTAACAGAACTAGGTCTACAGCGCACGGAGAGTACGGTGCTACAGTACTCCACGAAACATGAACCATATGAAGCACGAATAGTGTTAGGCAGGGTGTATGAAGGGTGCATGGGATTGGAGCAAAAGTTCCCTTCTCGACCCACTTTTGGGTGTTTGGTAGAGGGCATGAAGGGTGCATGAGTCCACACAAGTAGGTTAACACAAATACACGAAGAGGAAACAACTACTCCCTCTGTCTAGGTGTGTAAGTCATCTTACGTTGTGCACTGAGACCAAGGCGGAGAGGAAAACGAGAAAACTTAATGTCTTTTTGCTAATTAATAGCATTGCATGCAATAAACTAACCACTGCATGTCATGTTTATTAGTCTCAAGTCATTGAAAGCATGCACGACCCACGTCTCTTATTGGTTGATATGTCACAAAACAAGAAACGGGGAGGGAGTTAATGTACCGTGCCTAAGTGTTTTGGGATTATTTTGTTTTCGTAAGGTGACTTACACACCTAGATAGAGGAGTATATTGAGATGAGAATGCAACCAAACACACCCACACGCTTTGTGCTACAGTGACTGATCTGCATCGTCTAAGTTTGATCCAACGGTCATGTTGCGCCGAGACATGGACATGCCCATGCAGAGGGCGCCTAAACACCACCGAAGTCCCTCTGCTTCTCGAGGCGCAAGACGTTGGTGATGTAGGGGGCGAAACTGCTGAAAGGCAATGCAATCTACGGGAAGGCGGAGGGAGCCAGCCGAGGAGCGGGGAATCTTTTGGTTTCCACCATGGTAAAACACCAGTCGACGACTTCTCATATCAAGGAGCAGTGGGTTTTACACGCGGACTCATCATGACTAATTGTTGCCGCGCCTGCTCCCGTCAATCAACAAATTAAAAATCCTGCCGCACTTGCTCCCATCAATCGAAAAATTAAAAATCCTGCCGCACTCAAACACCAGAGCAATGCCGCGGTGGATATTTAAATTTACCTGCCGACAAGTAGATAAAAAAGGGGTGAAAAAACAAATGTGGCGGCAGCCTAGCTAATCGGTCGAACTAGCCCAACTAGCTAGCCACCGTGCTTCACTGATGTACTCGGCGGGAAAAGTGGTCTTTCGTGATTTGACGGCTCATTTACTTGCTTCGACGAAAACACGCGGTAGGGCGTCCCACGTCAGGAAGAATATATGCATGCACCACGTGGGAGGACCCCGAAACCGCGTGGTAGGGTGTGCCATGTCTCGGCACTCAGGAAAAATGTGCATGCAAAAATTTACTGTATCAGACGTAGTACCTATGATTCGACCTCGGGACCCAGCCAGTCGGTCGAAAACACCCCACTAGCCACACAGCTTCATCATGCTAACATGGCACGGAGGATAGGTGTGGTTAGCTCCGTCTCGACCAGCCACAACGTGTCTTGTTCTAGGCGATTCTTCTATTTTCCAAGCTTTTTTTAGTTGTAATAACACCACGGCAAGCTAGGGCCGCTCCTCGTGTGTGCCCGTGCAAAGGTTATACGATGGAGAGAAGAGAGAGATCGCAGACCTAGGACCCACCAGTAAGTGAGTCAACGGTCATGCACGTGTTGATGAGGCACTCCCTCTACTCTACTCAACGTAATACTGTATAAAATGAAGTTATGGGATAAAGCCAACAACCGTTGTTGTTTCAGGCTATCGACTTACACTTTGCAGTCCAGGTTGCCAGTTCGAATCTCGTCTTTCAGATTTTTTAGTTTTAGGTCCAAATTTGATTAATGACAAGTGGGACCCCCGTGTGTTGTTCCGATATTTCAGTGTAGGATGGTTTTTTTGAACAAACACTTTGCGCGGTTAGACAAATAACGACACAAGTTACACGTATTTTGCAAGTTTATGAACGAAAATGACAGCGGCATAGAATATCACATCCACCCCGCAGCTTAGATGCTATGGTGATACGAGTTTTTACACCGTTGGAAGTGAGATCCAATGGCTTGGGAGTAGTCTTTGTAATTATGCGCAATTTCCAAACCCTCCAAAGGTTTTTTTGCAAATAAAACATTCAGGCCTCGTGTGTGCCGCTCCATCTTGGATCCAACGGCTGCGCGTTGCTCATATTAGGTGCTCCCTGTAGCTTAATTACCCGCTACGGTGATATGAGCATCTAGGTCGTATGATCGGTGATTAGATGGCACATGCGTAGTACTTGTACTTTCTACGCAATTCCCAAACTCCCTCAGCCATATATTGCAAAAACCATTCAAACCTCCTACTGTGGGCCGTTAGATCTCCATGAACTCGTATCACCATAGAATCTACGGTGCGGGAGCACCTCATATTCTCCCGTGCGAGAAAACATAAGGTGCTCTCGCAGCTTGGTTGCTACGGTGATATGAGCTTTGAGGTCGTTTGATCTGAGATCCAATGGCATCTGAGCAGTCTTTGTGCTTGTAAGCAGTGGCTGAACTCTTTTGGGGCTTTTCTAAAAAAAACCATTCGAACCACTGAGGAGGTGTTGGGTCACAAATCCAACGGCTCCGAAGAGCTTGTATCACCAAAGCATCTAAGGTGTGGTAGCACATGATATTCTTACATACAGGAGAATATGATGTCCTCCTTCATCTTAGATGCTACAGTGATACGAGGTTCGAGGTCGTTTGGTCTGAGATCCAATGACATCTGAGCAGTCTTTGTGCTTGTAAGAAGTGGCCGAACTCTTCGGGGGCTTTTATGCAAAAAACCATTCGAACCACCGAGGAGGTGTTGGGTCACAAATCCAACGGCTCCGAAGAGCTTGTATCACCAAAGTATCTAAGGTGTGGTAGCACATGATATTCTTACATACAAGAGAATATGATGTCCTCCTTCATCTTAGATGCTACGGTGATACGAGCTTTGAGGTCGTTGGATATGGGATCCAAGGGCATCTGAGTAGTTTTTGTACAAATTGTGTGCAATTCTCAAACTCATCAAGGTTTCCTATAAAAATATTAAGACATCATGTGAGCTGCTATATCTCAGATCTACAAGCTCCAAGCAACTCATATCGGCATATCTAAGGTATGGGGGCACATGATATTCTCCCGGGTGGTGGGTGCACAACCAGTCGGTGGTTGGGAGGGTGGGGACAAATATAATCTAAACAACCCTAAACAGAGCTTCACAGTTTTATCTAAGGTCGAGGGGGTGACCCCCGACAATCATAGCTCCACCTAATTAAACACAACATTTGCATGTAATGTAGTACTAGACCTAATATTCATGTTTCAGTTTCATGTTCGTTTTAAATATTGAATTGAGGACCATGCATGTCTTACATTTTACTCCCTTCGTTCCTAAATATTAGTCTTTTTAGAGATTCAAGTGGACTGGCACATACGGATGTGTATAGACATATTTTAGAGTGTAGATTCACTCATTTTGCTCCGTATGTAGTCGCTTGTTGAAATCTCTAAAAGACTAATATTTAGGAAAATAAGGAGTATTTTTGAATTCATTTCATACATGCATGATTTGGAAAAATAGACGCACTATACTTATTGGATTGTTGTTGTGTTCGTGTGCGGGTCTCTCTCTCTCTCTCTG
>LR738715.1:526973766-527112849 GCA_902687465.1 Secale cereale | reverse complement strand
GGGGGGGGGCTAAAAACAACATTTGAATGTAGATAGTACGAGACTTAATATCGATGTTTCAATTCGGTGTACATTGTAAGATTTGAACTGAGGACCATGCATATGGGTAATTATTTCGAATTCGTGCTATACTAGGTTTCGAAAAGTTGACATTGACTCGATTTGTTGTGCTATTTTGTAGGTCATGTTTGAATCCATCCAAAAGTTTTCTCACTACCATGGTGTTCATCATATACATATGAATTTGTATTAAAAAAGTAGCATGGATACAGTGAAATGCGAAATCCACGTTAGAATTGGAGATCGCTATGTGACACACACTCTAATTCAAATAACTAATTATGTGACACACACTCTAATCCACGTCAGCGTGGATACCGTTTTGATTTTTTTTCAAGTAACTCCTCAATAATTAATTTATAGTATCTCATTTCAAATGACTAATTATTACAAGGAAAACACGGGCATGGTAATACATACAGATTCGTTTGCAAATGAAAGAAGATTCGTTTGAATTCTCAAATGTAGGTGCACCAGGCAGACCAAGGTCGTGTCGTGGTGGTCGCGTGTGTTGGATGGATGCTTAGCACCCAGCCACCCATGCCCCTGCCTCCCTCCCCCTTCCCCCCAAAAAGGACGACGACAAAATAAGTTCGCGCTTCCACATTTCGGATTGAAATATCTGGCAATCCCAATTCCAGCCCTGCAAAATCTCCCTTCTCCACCGTCCCCTTCCCTGCCCAGATTGCTCAAATCCCTAATAATCCGCAAACCCAAGCAAAGTTCGAATCGCCCCTCGTCTCGTCTCTTTCCCCACCTCTATGCCGAATGACGACGACGAAGACGACGGTCGCGCTTCACCACCGGACCGGTGCTACCTCATCTACGCCCTTGTCCACCGCACCGGGTGGTCCACCGACAACGTCAGCCGCCGCAACCGACGTGCCTCACAGACACCGACATCCACCGCATCAGGTGTGCTTCACCGACGCCATCTCCTAGCTCACCGGGGCTACTTCACCGAGCACATCGTCGCGCCTCCGCCCCCCGAGGCCGTTGGGGCTTCACCAATGGTCTCCTCCACCGCATCGTAGCGCTCCGCTGCCACTCAAAATCTGCATCCGTGCGCGGCCAGCCAACGCCAGCGCATCACCCTCAACGGCTCTGAAGTGACCCGCACTCTAGCTAGGCGAGCATGCCCAAACGCCGGCCCGAACTAGGTATCCACACATCACTCCCTTGTGCACTGTTCCGATGATGTTTGGATATACTTTCAATGCTCTCTTAGCTTACACGCCTATCCAACTCTAACTTTAACTCTTAGTTCTTCTGGAGATATCATATGAAACAAGCAAACCATTTTTAGCGAAGCATGACGGCGCTACGGGATCTGGTACACATCCTGCACACCCGTATAACCTTGTAAGTATCTGTCCTCCGGTACAACAGCAAGGTCGATTCCTCTTATTTGATCAGCCATTCGCCGTGTCAAAAATCCAGAGGGGGATGCAAGGAGCACAAGGCCTGCACATCCAAGCAAGTGGTAACATGGACTTGTACATGGAACAACCGAAGCTCAAGCAGAGCTGCAGTGAGCCTGTACAACGAGATAGCGTAAGTTCCTGCATTTCATTTAATTCGTACTAGCATTCGTGTATGATTTGTGTGTAGTGGCGGATCCACGAATTCAAGTTACCAGGGGCAAACATTTAACTTAAAAAATACGATGGCACTTGCACTACGGAAATCAACATAACTTGTGAAATGTGAAGCTACATGCACTTTGAAAACCAGCTAATGATCCAAAGTAGTTCAAATTATAAACACTAAATGATGCAAGCAAAAAAAACACAAAATGCAACATGGTGTACAAGGACTACAAACATGGTCTGTACCTCCTTGAATTATTCGTTCTCTAGCTGAAAATTTCGAAGTGTAATTGCACCTATAACCAGTGCGCAAACTGCATATCAATATATCTATCCTGCACAAGTATGCCAATAGTTTCAAACAACATATTAGAAAAAGTATTTATGCTACGTTGTCATGATACGGGGAATTTCTGGTGGATGGCCTCGACGTTTCCTCAAGCCATGAAAATGCACTATAATTTGCTTGTCATCAATGCCTGCAAATCTCTATGTCTCTCTCAACATAGCAGATCATCATTAGACACTAAATCCTTCAATGTGAGCTTGCAAAATGCTTGCACTAGATGACTCATTAGACACTATATGTTCATCACCAGGAGCATGTAAAATGTTTGCATCAAATCCTTCATTACCAGTCTGTTCATTAGACACTTCAGGCTCAAGAACAACATGAGCTTGGATGTTTGCACCGGAAACTTGATTAGATTCATCAGATTCAGTCAGTTCAGTATTGATTGTGGGAGTTATAAAATAAGAAGAAATTGGTTTCATTTTCTCATAGATTCCCTACATACAAGCAGTTTTACAACACCGTCAGGTTTAACTATTGGCCAGAAATTGAAAAGTTGAATTAGATATAATTAGGGATGTGATGTACCTGCTCGTTGTGCATGCTACTCTTGCAAGCTGCGACTGTCCGTTTGCGCAAGCTCGATGCCATGCACATGCTGCCGCCGCTGCCTCCACGCAGGCTACACCCAGGGTTGGATCTTCATCTTCGTGTCCTTCCATTCGCTTGAAGCCTGGCGACCGCCCTCCAATGAGGGCGCGGGGAAGTGCTGTGTCGGTCTGTCCAGCGGAGGCTAGGTTTGGAGCGAACCAGACTAGAGGCTGGAGCAGATGAATTAGGATTTTTCCTGCTGTCGATCGATATGGGAGGCGCTCGTTTGGGCCGCGAGCCTTGCACTTATGTTATTGGCCTATCCAAATTCAAACATTTTTCTTCATTTTTTACATTGCCTGCTCGTGCGTTGGGACGAACAAAACTAGCCTGGGCCAACCTGGATGACTCAAACTTGGTGCACTCTTTTGAGCCACCCGAGGCGGCCGCCCATACCAGCCCCTATGGTGGAGTCACCCCTTTTTGCGTGTATGATAGGGGTAGTGAAAAATATTCTAGTGGCGCTTTTGATTTACCCATAGAATGGTTAAATTGCTTGTTTCTATTAACCAAGGTCGCCAATAATGTGAAGGATGCCAGTCTTTTCATTCTATTGTAGATTGCTTAGATCTCGATATGCCAAAAGTAATCGCATGAAATATACAGTAAAAGCTAGTGTGATGTGTGTGACTACAACTAGTCTGACTACACGTCCTCATATAACATATCAAGGATGCACCATCTTACCAGATTAACCATTCGACTTACCAATGCAGTGTGGGGAGAAAGAAGTATTGGGACTGCGTATCCAAGCAATTGATGCCATGGACTCCTTCGTACAACCTTGTAAGCGAAAAAGAAGTTGCAATGTGCTTGTACAAAGAACTAGCATAAGTTCAGTTACCCGCTTCTCGGAATTTTAGTTAGCCACTTATTGCAAAATTGTTCAATTACGTTGCTTGGCTTAATTTAGTTTGCTACTGATTACATAATGACATAGCCGGTTAATCCTATTATAGACTGCGCCTATCTATGTGTTTGATACTTACTGTTAAGAATTACCTGTTTGCCTGAACTTAAATAGTTACTTGTTTGTTTAACTGCTTTGCTGCTGCAACAACGGGTTACAATGATGTTAATAACTACTTTTCAGCATCAAATTGAAACTCTTTAATTCCTTATTTGTTTAACTGGTTTGCTGTTATAACTCCGAGTTGAGATGTTTTGCTAACTTCAACTTTTCTGAATCCAATCGGAACGTTAATGGCAAAACAGGTTAGCCCAAGATCAAAGAGCGAGGTCCCCATGGACGTTGTATCATCCCACAGAAGTGGCACCGGCCCAATCGTGCATTATGAATTGCCAACTGCTGATGCTCTAGAGGCTAAACTAGTGGTAGAAAGAGATTATGCTTCTGCACTTAGATATGAAGTTGGCATGTTGAGGAAGCAAACAACACAATTAGTAGTAGTACTCAAGACAACCATTAAATATTTGGTGGATTTCAAAATGAAGCAAGCTGAGACTGACCACATTGTTAAGGTCCTGAAAGAAAAAAGGAAATTAAATTCGCACTTGGTAAATCATAGGTGAAATGTTCTTTGCATAGTTGAATAACCTTTGTGTTGTTTGTTCATGTAATCAATCAAACCATTTGTTTTAGAGATCATGTAATAATTGTTTTTTGTTTTTTGGTTTGTAATTTTATTTGAGTACAAGTCTTTATTAATTGATAAGACTCGGAGACATTTCATTTTGATTGTTGTGCCAGACCTACAAATATGCCAATCGGGTTGAATGTGCATTAAAAAATAATAGTAGTATAGATGGACCATAAGTGGCACGCATCGGAAAGGGCCAAGATGTTGTAGTAGCTTGGCCAGAAAAACGATGCGGTTGTAGCAAAGAAAAGTACAACGGCATGGCTTATGTATGTTAGTTGATATTATTGATCCATATACTCTATAAGTGTTTATATGTCTATTAGTTCTGTACATTCTTGGTTGATTGACTCGGTATTTGAATCTTGATACATCGCTTGTGTACATATCTAAATGGGAGTACACATTATGCTGCGTGTGACATTTAAGTTGGACATGAAGTGTTCCAAATATTCAAATTCACCTTAACCTGGATTCTAGCTTCTGAATTTGAGTATCGACATTTGTAAACCATATTCATATATGACAGTGGAATACATCTTTGTCGTCCTTTCGAAGATGTGTTAAAACACATAGAATGATTTATATAGATTCGTATAGGAATACAAAATGGATTCGAATCTAGTTGCCAGGGTAAACGTGGATGCTTATTGTCCCGAAATTCGAAAGAAGCGGAAAAATATCTACTCCCACGTCGGCTGCCCGAAGCCAAGTGTTTGGGAGATGGAAATTACTGTCTACCCATTACACGGACAATCCATCGGCCCGATTTCCGCTACTCTAAGTAGGGGTAGGATAGTAACTTCAATTAGACGTGACACAACCGCCTCTGAGCCCATTCCGACATGGTGCGCGCCAAACATGGGCGGCAAAACACATTTGATTTAAGCTCGTCCGAAAGACCTCTGTTTATCCCTGCATTTCCCCATTCATACACGATGGGCGGCAAAACAAACTCGACTCGGCCGAAATCGATGTAGGCAAATATTTTCAATAGGGGCAGGTTTGTAACTTCACTCAGACGTGACACAACCGCCTTACCTGTCAGCCCCCTTCATACACCGTGGGCGCCAACCACCCTCTCCTCGCCCGTAATCGCTCTGGGCGAATATTGGCGAGATGCGAGATTACCGTCGTATCCCCAACCGACCAGGCGTCCAAATTTTAAACGAGGGCTAAGTTCGTAACTTTCCCATATTTCAGACAAGCGTGTCCCAAAAACATGGTTCCCCGTACATCTCCCTCCATTTTCCCATTCATACACCATCCGCGCTAGAACACCATCCCCACACCAGTCTCCGTCCGCCACCCCATCCATCACCGCCGTCCTCCACCACGTCCATCGCCGCCATCCTCCACCACATCCATCGCCACCATCCTCCACCATGCCGGAGTGCCTACCAAGACCGCGTCGTCCACTTCTAGAGATGGACGTTTCTCATCCACGGCGACAAACCAGGAGCCTTGCATCAGTCCACTTGCTTCATCGGTGCCGTCGTCCTCTTTGCCGGTGCCGCTCGCACGACCTTCTCTTCCACCGCAACAGGACTTATCCCCCGACGCACCCGTCTACCGTCGCAGATCTGCTTCAACGCCACCGACAGCCATCGCACCCCCGATGCCTGCACGGTGCCGCAAGAGAGGTGGTACTTCATATCTCCCCAACTTTTTGATCTCAACCAGAAAATAGATCTTAACTTGGTTACTCTACTTTCTTTTCAGCTCTTAGAATTTAGTTCTTAGTTCGAAGCAAACAATGGATGCTAAATACCATTTCTTCGGTTTCCCCCTTTTATGATCACTATACAATCATAATACGTGCTTCGTGTCATAATAGCACTGCTCGACCCATCAAGCTAAACAAGCTTAGTTGTTCAAATATGAATATGATATTATTAAAATAGATTCATTTAATTGGTTAGCTAAATGTTCCTAAATTAGTTTCAAAAATGTATGCTCGCCACTCGGGTGTGTATCTCTACAGGGTGCCGACGGTGGCCCGGCCCACCCTGGGATTTTGGGTCATCCCAGGCCCCGATTCCCCTCTGTTCTGCTGCGCGCTTCCGATCTCTACTCGCCCCCAGCCGCCTCCCTCGCCGACGACTTGCCGTCCTCGGACGACATGACTCTAGGAGGAGACGCCGGACTAACAGGAGGTCAGGAGCCGCTCGCCCAACAGCGTCACCACTGCCCGGGCGCGCCGCCGTGCCTACCTTCCCAGTTCGTTCCGGACTCAGGCGCGCATCACCACTAAGCCAACCCGATTTATCCTGAGATAAGTCCTCAACACTCAGCAGCCACTCCTCATCACCCATTTTCTAATTGATTCATTACTCATTAGGCAGGACTGTCATTAGGGTTTATTGTGTGCTCAGTGATACGTACACTTAATGGTTCAAATGTATTTCGGTAATCTTTAGTACCTGTAAAGTTCACAAGGTTTTCAAAATTACGGCCCTAGGAACAGACACTAGTCATTCTGGATTGTTGGTCATAGTGACATTGACCCAGATTACTACTGCAAGCCAGGTTTGTTGACAATTTTACTTGTCTTTCTTACTCAATCGATATAATATCCAATTATTCACATCAATTAGTTGCAAACAGTAAGTGCCAGACAAACTTCTTGATTCAGATTTTGGATGGTCTCTTACTGCAGTTAAAATTCTGCATACTTGTCCTAGTAAGCTCACAAGTAAATGATTGATTCACTTGATCTATGCTTGCCTTGTCATATTTGTTGTCAATATTCTTTTAGGGCGGACCACCCTGTTTCTAAATACTGCAACCATAGACATGAGTGAATAGTATTTCTCTATGTGATCTCTTCCATCATGTGTGGGCAACGAACACTGCATTGTATAGAAAGAAAGTGTCATTTCCAGCTTTTACATAGGCTTCGATCTTTTACATGGAATACAATCTGCCTACTTGCTTTGTGTCGCACTACCAACAGTCCACCCTTGAAGCTAAACATTATGCCACTCATAATTCCTTAGTTTATTTGTTCAAATACGAATTTCATATGATTCTAATGTTCCTACTTTAGTTTTGAAATTTGTGTCTGCCTGTTATAGAGACATAAGGGGTTTGTATTTCTATGTGTGGTCTGGTCAGCACGGTTGGGGGGTGAACTTTGCATATGCAGGGGTTTATAGCGAGACACTCTTCGAGTTGAATCCGCAATGCATTCCATAGATAATCTGACTACTTTTTATGTTTTCATGAATCTCAGATTCTGAACAGCATCATAATGATTATGAGCTTGCGCGCATGAAAAGAATAAAGCAGAACAATGCCATGGCTGTCAAACCTGGCATTAAGGGACTGAAATCAAGTCTGGATGCAATGCAATGCAAACGCTCTTCACCTATAGATTCATGCTCAGAATATGATCCTAACAATGATTCTAAGCTAGAGGGGGACCTAAGTCAATGTAGCTCCCTAGTGGAGGAGTCAGAGGAAGATGCCCTATCTTATTCACCCATCAAGGTGCTTGCTCTAACTTTCCAAGGTTATATTTGTCGCACATATCTTGCAACTGATACTTTGTGTTCCTTCTACTTTGTTGAACCGCCATTAGCTTAGTTTACACATCGTGTATGTGAATACACCCTGCCTATCCATTTTCAGTACATATTCCATCTGTCATCATACCATATTTATCCATTCAAATGCTGTTCTTGTGTATCCAACGTTCAAAAGGAAGAGGGCGACTGCTGATTGTGGAGTAGCACAAGCAAAGTATTTGGAAAAGGTAGTGGCACCTGATAAATCAAATAGCCCATTAGGTGTAGTTGCAATATCACCTGACTCGCAAAACACCCCAACTCTAGCAGACTCTAGCCCTACTACACTGGTCATTTCTGATGCCCCAACAGCAGCAAACATTATAATTATGCCAGTTGACATAGCACCAGCTCTACAACGCAAAACCCCCATTCTAGCAAAGAGTACACCAAATCCAGTTGCCAAATCCCCTTTCGAACCGGAGAGAGCCCCAATTGCAGCAAATAGGACCCCTATTCCATTTCTTCCCAGTTTAGAAGACAAAGCTTATATTGTTGTCAGGAACTTTGTGCGCATCTTTCCTTCATGGAAAGATTATACCGCAGACACAGAACAATATCCAATCTTCCTCCGCAACTTACGCATAAGTAATGTACTAATGTTATTCATGGTCATTGCTGCATATGTTTCTGCTGACGGAAGACACAAGATTTCATTCTTTTAAATAGGCGAGGACCAAACTGGATTGTGAAGACGAGCAAGGGTTGGTTGCGCTTCTCAAGCACTAGTTGATGAAGTATCGTTCCTACCTGAGGCAAGCGCACTTCGATGGCAAGCCTCTAAACAAAATTTCAGAAAGTCTCCGGTGCTACATTTATCCGACGGTGACTGGAATATTCTTGTTACACATTGGTCCCGGCTGCAGCATAAGGTACTATCTATGATATCACATCACAATTTGAACTACATTTCTGCATTTGCCTTAACGTCTCACTTGTATGAAAACTGTTAGCAGAAGAACATTCATTCTCAAGAACCACATAATCTTGCAACTATACTACATACTGCATTGCTCTTGTGAGTACCTCTTGCCCTGTATGACCATACTTACTTTCATAGATGGTTGATTATGTAGCATCACTGCACATGTTAGCCTCATTATCGTCCATTTGGTGGACATTATAAGATCCGTATGGACTCTTACATAAATTTAGAATCAACCCAATGCTTTTGAGGAGGTTTAGCTCTGCAATCCTGTTGTAAGGACTGAACGTCGTCTATCACTGTACTTACATTAACAACTACTCCCTCCATCCCATAATATAAGAACGTTTTGTACAGTACACCAGTGTTCAAAACACTCTTGTATTATGGGAAGAGGGATTGGTTCATTGTGTAGCATTCTGCATCTTATCTCCCCCCCACCATTTACTAAAAAAGATCAAATCATATTTAATCTTACTAAAAAGTAGAATACATAGACAATTCCAGTGCAGAAGTGTAGCCCATTGCTCTTGTCAGTACATTTTGTCCTGTAATGCTTGTAATTCCAGGGATTGGTACTTGATTATGTAGCATCAATCTGCATCTTATGTTCATTATCATCTATCCCTTCTAGTATTATCATATCTATAATTACTCTCTACAAAATGTAGAGTACATGCAATGCTTATGAAGAAGATTATGTGCTGAAACTCTTGAGTTATCCTTCCCTTGACATGGAGAAGGGCATTATAAAGCCGGTGTTAACTGTTAATGTAAGTCAGTCCTTCTAAAGACTTTGTCCTCAACTGCTGTTTAATTTGCTCATACTCCCTATCGTTTAATATTGTTTAGTTTGATGTTTCTACCAAAATGCATGTTCACAAGAACCATAAGTTCTAAGTTTTACTTGTAAAACCAAATTCCTTATTCATACCATGCACATTACTCAATACTCCCTATATGTATGCTTGTTTTAGTGGATCTATAATCCAGTGTGTGGTGAAGCAGCCCACGTTTGCACCTTGTCATCTCCTTTTTTATCTTACTAATGTGGCTGATGATATGAACAACATGCCATGCACATTAACCAAAATAGATACAATGATTTTCTTTGCCCTTCATCTATGCTTGTTATGTTGACATGGTAATCCAGTAGTGTGGTGAAGCTCCCCGCATTGTGAACAATGCCAAATTATGCTATTGATATTTTGAACTTACTCTTTATTTTCTAATTTGAAATTGGATGGAATTGACAGCACAATTATCATCTTTGTTTATACACGTGCAAAACCTGTCATCTCTCTACTTTGTTTCAGGGTGATTTATACACGTGCAAAACCTGTCATCTCTCTACTTTGTTTCAGGGTGATATGCCTGATGGCATGCACAAGTCTGCTGAAGGCTGTGAGACAAACCCAACATATATTGCAACAAAGAAGGCAAAACATCTTGAAGATAGCGAGACATCCCCAAAGTCTTGTCTTGATGTAGTGTTCAAGTTACTAGAGACTAGCAGTCAGACAAGCTCACATAATTTGTTCTCTGAATCAGTTTGACTTCTTCAATCCCAAGTTCTAGCAGAAAGGCATTCTGCAACTCAACTTCGACTTGAAGTCCTATCTCTAAGAAATATTGCGGAGAACGCCAATGAGAACCTCATCGCTAAACAGCTACACCTGGAAGCTATGACCGACATGCTAGGCCGGTCTCACAGCCTTGCTCAGGAGCTTGCGCAGCAGTTCCCACGGAAGGCTAACCTTTCTTGAACTGTCTTGGAAGTGGTCTCGGTGCAGTGTTATTTTGTTACCCTGCAATGGTGCCCAGTTTTTGTAATCTGCCTCTTCATTGCGCGTTATGATCACTGGTGGCGGACTTCGATGCCCAGTGGATGTAATATACATAAATCCTTTATTGTGTAGTGTAGGTTTGTTCTTAATTCTTACTAGTTACTGCCATCATTCGCTATCTGAAAAAAACAGATGTAGTCGACTGGGACGAAACATCCGCCTCTAATGGGCCTGGTGTTTAGCGGGCCACAATTGTGATGGCCTACATCTTTCTTGGGACCGAATCATTGTGGCCTTCACACTTTGCGCAAGGCCCACAACTTACACCGGCCTATATTTTAGTTGGGCCTTTTGTGGACCCAGCGCTTAGTTTGGCCCACGTAGTGTTGGGCCATTAACAGGCTGAATATTGTACTGGCCCGTTACGGCCCAGATGAAACCATGGGCCTTTAGCAGGCCGAAATGCATATTGGGCCTCAATTTTCACTAGTCATCGACGGGCCTTCAGCAGGCTGAAATATAGACCGGGCCTTTTTGGGCCCAGTTATATGACGAGCAGTTAATAGGCCGAAACATATCTCGGGCCTTAGTTAGCCCACTGATATCATGGGCCTTTAAGAGGCCCAAAGTCACGTTGGGCTTAACTGTTGACACCTTTATCACGGGCCATTAATGGCCCGATGTCCTGTCGGACCATATATGGCCCATGGGCAGCACGAGCCATTCCCAGGCCGAAAGTCACACCGGGCTAAAATGGGCCCATGTCTACATCGGGCCTCTAACAGGATGAAAGTCACTAGGCTGTATTTGGGCCCAAATATTCGGTGAACAATTAACGGACCAGATCTAGATTCGGGCCGTAAATGGGCCCAAATATTGGGCGAATAATTAACGAGCCAGATCTAGCTTCGGGCCGTAAATGGGCCTTCATTAAGCAGGCCGTTATTGGGCTAGCCCACTAGTAACTGAGTAAGTACTACGGGCCTTTGACTGGGCCGGTCTTTTTAACCTATATGGGCCTCTGTTGGGCCGTGCCACATGTCGACGTATCATAGGTTGAAAGATGTCATGGGCCGTACATGGGCAGGAAGTTAAAACGGGCTCGAATTATATTGGATGGCCCAGATGACGCTACTGGGCCTAATTCGGATAGGCCGTAAACGGGCCCTGGGTTAGCGGGCTGTAAATGGGCTATATGAGAACAAGCCATTAACAGGCTTGCCGTGGGCCGGCCCGCCACCTTTTGACCAAGTCAAACGGGCCGGACTTTTCACAGGAATGGGCCTCTGTTGGGCGGTGCCACGTGTCGACGTATCATAGGCGCTTTGTGTCCAATGAGTGGATGACATCTGTCCCAACGGTGAACCGACACGTGTTTCCCCCAGCCAATGATGATTTTACACGTGGAAAATCCCCATTGGTCGGGGTTGTTAACGGGTTATCGGATCCAAAACCAGACCCGATAGCTTAATGGTGTTCCGTTACAGTGGATGCCACGTGTCGGTCAGCCTTGACGAAAGCACTTCTGTGACGCGCAATTTATCATCATGGAAGTGGACACTTCCGTGATGATAATTTTGGTAATGTCATGGAACACTTCTACGACAGCACATGTATGACTATCTTGATTCTGTCATAAAATCGTCATGGATGTACATGCATGACAGAAAACATGACCTACTATGACAAACATGTATCATCACGGAAGTGTTTTTTTGTAGTGTCATCGGACAACTGCTTCGGACTTTGTTCGCCGTCCTCTCGCTCTTCCTGCTCCATCGCTGGGTCTGCGGGGTCTTCGGCTTGTTCCGGAGTGTCACCGTCGTTGGTGACAGTGTTGCTATTTCTTCCTTTGCGGGATTTAGTTCGGCGCTTTGGACGCCTACGCCTAGGAGGTTCTTCGACGGGCTTGTCCTCTAAGGGATTGTTTTCGCCGTTGCCCTCCGCCTCCTTAGGTGTATCCACCATGTACACGTCGTATGAAGACATAGCTATCCACCACCCGGTTACGGGCCGGTTTTGATCTGGATCCGCTTCGGCTTCGAGGTCCAACCCTTCAAAGCCTTCGGAAGCATAGTCAAGTAGATCAGTCAGATCTTCAACCATGGTTACCAAGTGGGTGGTGGGTGGGGAGCAAAATTCTCCATCAGCCTCCAGTTTGAACCGGATACAATGCGGCTGCGTGTCCCCATCTAGGGAGAGGGATCTTAACGACTTTAGCATGTCACCAAAGGGGGAGTGCTGGAAGATATCTATAGCACTGAATTCGACGATAGATGCCTGATCTGGCTTGAAGGGCGCAGGTGTGCGTCATTTGCAATCTGAGGCCGGAGTTAAGTCCGGGGTTCCGATAACACAGACCCCGCTCATAGTTGGGTCCGTGTGCGGCTCCAACGCCATGGAGTCTGCAGCTTCCGTGGTGGGGTTGAGCTTCCCGTCCACGGGAGACGCGATTTGTTCCGGATCTAGGGCCGGAACCGTTGCAGGTGTTATTACCTGATCTGATGGTAGAGCTAGAATCCGTCGAAGATCAAGTCTCCGCGGATATCAGCAACGTAGTTTGAGCTTCCAAATCTGAATTGATGGCCAGGGGCGTAGCTCTCGATCTGCTCAAGATGCCTTCAGTGTTGGTGCGAAGCACGAAGCCGCCGAACACAAAGAGATGTCTAGGAGGGAAGATTCCCTCGATGTTGCCGTCGTTGTTGATGACACAATCCATCAGTCCTTCGATCGACGACATAGCAGAACTCTAAATGAAAGCACCAATGTCGGTGTCAAAACCGGCGGATCTCAGGTAGGGGGTCCCAAACTATGCACTTGATGATCGATGGTAACAGGAGGCTGGGGACACGATGTTTTACCCAAGTTCAGGCCCTCTCGATCGAGCTAAAACCCTATTTCCTGCTATATTAATATGGATGAATATGAATACAAGAGTTGATCTACCTCGAGATCGAATCGGCTAAACCCTAAAGTCTAGCCTATGAGGATTTTAGATTCTCCGTTAGACTCTATGGACTAAACCCTCTGGTTTATATACACACCAGAGGGGCCTAGGGTTTGTACATACCATCTTGCAGAGGAAGGAAAGATTACACCTGAACCTAAAACCTGCCGTTATACGAATACAGGAGTCCTATCCGGATACGAGAGATGATCTTCGACTATGATCTTCACGGCCCACTAGTCCGGCCCACTAGGATTTATATGGCCTCCTGAGGACCCCTCTATCCAGGACTCCCTCAGATAGAAAGTCCACTTCCGAAGTGTGCCAGTTCCTTGGTCTCTCTTTGGTAAGTTGGTCTTCAAAGAAACAAAATTGTGTGTCTCTCTCCACCACCGAAGCCGAGTATGTTGCTGCTGCTAGTTGTTGTGCTCAGCTACTTCGGATGAGGAAAACTTTAAAGGATTACGATGTCATTTGTGACAAAGTTCCTTTATTTTGCAACAATGAAAGTGCAATTAAGATCTCTTACAATCCGGAGCAACATAGCAAGACGAAGCATATAGAGACTCGCCATCACTTCATTCGGGGTCACATCAAGCGTGGGGAGATCGAGGTTATTCATGTAGGTACTCAAGTGCAACTAGCGGATATCTTCACGAAGCCTTTGGATGAAGCAAGATTTCGCGAGTTAAGGCATGAGATAAATATCATTGATTCGAGCAATGTGGCTTGAATCAAGGCACACCCCACGTCACTCATCATCATATCTTGTTCTAGATTTAGGCATGGACATAGGGGGAGTGTTGTTCTCTCAATGAACCCTCCCTCCCCCATTATGCATAAATCGATCACATCTTTCACATTAGCCATTTTTGATGGCACTTGTGCTTCAAAGATGAGTTTTGGTCATGGGCCCAAGGTTAAAATCTTCCCAGTGCCATACCAATTGACTCAAACATAGGTGGCCTCAGCCACTGCCCTCTCCTTGAGAGATGTTTTGCTTTCCTTATCCTCTAGTCGGATTGGTTTGTGTTTTGTTTTGCTTTGTTTCTAAGTCTCTCCAAGGGTGCGTCTCGTGCTTTTAGTTGTCTTTTGCTCTTGGAGTTACTCCCTCTGTTTGTTGTTTTGTTTTTCCATTGCTAGGCCTTTTGGTGTTTTCTCGTCTCGCCGTGTTATTGCTGGGCGACACTACTGCTGATGAAGGGTGGTACTACCACTTAGTGTCATCAAGCGGTACTACCACTCGTCTGAGCAGTACTATCATTGTTGGGCAGGACTGGGGGTTATGAATCGGGATGGGGGAAGTTTTTACTCCCCCATACCCATTCGAGTTCTTCTCCTCATTCGTTCCTCTCTCTCCAACGACGACTCGCTGCGGGAGGCCGCCTCCGGGCTGCCTTCTCCAGGCCATCCTTCGCGTTTCCAACTGGTGGAGTCGACCCCACCCCTTCGTATTGCCATGGATGCTGGTGTTGCCCCTGTTCTCCTCCTCGTTGCTTCTATTTTCGGAACTATGCTTTTGGGGCAATAGTCTTTGAATTTATCGATTTTTGGCCACATCGAGGGTTGAGTAGGATGTTGAAGGCCGCTAGACTAGTTGGATTGATGATTGGTAGGATTAATTTTGAGCTTGGAACCCCCAGTAGTACCGGACCTAGCAGTGGCAGTGGCCTGACCATTGCCCTCCTCCTCCGGCGGTACTATCGCTCCCCTCGAGCGGTGCTACCGCTCGAAGGCGGTACTACAGCTGCCCAGGAGCGGTACTACCGCTCGGGATGCGAGCCTCCATTTTTCTCATACCAATCATTGTGTCTTGTTGTCTTTTTCTGCTGGCTTGTGCTTGTTTTTTTGTTGCTTTATTTTCCGATGTGTGTGGTTCCAGGTGATGGCACTTCGGAGCCCCCCGTCCATCGTGTCAA
Source organism: Secale cereale (assembly GCA_902687465.1). Classification (NCBI taxonomy): domain Eukaryota; kingdom Viridiplantae; phylum Streptophyta; class Magnoliopsida; order Poales; family Poaceae; genus Secale; species Secale cereale. The sequence goes on along the minus strand of LR738715.1, from coordinate 527,097,509 downwards.
CCCCGGGCGTACTGGGTCTAAGCGCTATCGCACTTATGAGGCAGGAGGTGCATCTTCAAGTGTTCCTCCATCTTAGCTAAAGCCTCATTCCAAGCAAGTTGCCAGCAAGCCTGATGACCCACAAGTGTATGGGATCTATCGTAGTCCTTTCAATAAGTAAGTGTGTCGAACCCAACGAGGAGCAGAAGGAAATGATACACAGTTTTTAGTAAGGTATTATCTGCAAGCACTGATATTATCGGTAACAGATAGTTTTGTGATAAGGCAGTTGATAGCAAGTGACAAATAGTAAAAGTAAATAAGGTGCAGCAAGATGGCCCAATCCTTTTTGTACCAAAGTACAAGCCTGGACAAACTCTTATATGAAGGAAAGCGCTCCCGAGGACACATGGGAATTATCGTCAAGCTAGTTTTCATCACGATCATCTGATTCGCGTTCGGTACTTTGATAATTTGGTATGTGGGTGGACCAGTGCTTGGGTGCTGTCCTTACTTGGACAAGCCTCACACTTATGATTTACCTCTATTGCAAGCATACACAACTACAAAAGAAGTATTAAGGTAAACCTAACGATAGCATGAAACAAGTGGATCCAAATCAGCCCCTTACGAAGCAACGCATAAACTAGGGTTTAAGCTTCTGTCACTCTAGCAACACATCATCTATTTATTACTTCCCAATGCCTTCCTCTACGCCCAAATAATGGTGAAGTGTCAAGTAGTCGACGTTCACATGACACCACTAGAGGAGAGACAACATACATCTCATCAAAATATCGAACGAATACCAAATTCACATGACTAGTTATAGCAAGACTTCTCCCATGTCCTCGGGAACAAAAGTAACTACTCACAAGACATAATATTGTTCATGATCAGAGGGGTATTAATATGCATAATAGATCTGAACATATGATCTTCCACCAAGTAAACCAACTAGCATCAACTACAAGGTGTAATCAACACTACTAGCAACCCACAGGTACCAATCTGAGGTTTGGGTACGAAGATTGGATACAAGAGATGAACTAGGGTTTGAGAGGAGATGGTGCTGGTGAAGATGTTGGTGGAGATAACCCTCCCCAAGATGGGAGAGTTGTTGGTGATGACAGCTGTGACGATTTCCCCCTCCCGGAGGGAAGTATCGCTGGCAGAACAGCTCCGCCGGAGCCGTAGATTGGTTCCGCCAAGGTTCTGCCTCGAGACGACGGCGTCTGGTCCCGAAAGCCTCCTTATGATTTTTCCAGGTCAAAACACCTCATATAAGAGAAGATGGGCATCGGGGGGTCACCAGGTAGACCACGAGGCAGGGGGCACGCCCAGAGGGGGGGGGCGCCCCCACCCTCGTGGACAGGTGGTGCCCCCCTGGTGAATCTCTTTCGCCAGATATTTTTTATATTTTCTGAAACGGTGTCTCGTGGAGTTTCAGAGCTTTTTGAGTTGTGCAGAATAGATTTCCAATGTTTGCTCCTTTTCCAGCCCAGAATTCCAGCTACCGGCATTCTCCTTCTTCATGTAAACCTTGTAAAATAAGAGAGAAAAGGCATAAGTATTGTGACATAACGTGTAATAACAGCCCAAAGTGCAATAAATATCAACATAAAAGCATGATTCAAAATGGACGTATCAACTCCCCCAAGCTTAGACCTCGCTTGTCCTCAAGCAAAAGCCGATATCAAAAAATATGTCAAGTTTAGAGATAGAGGTGTTGATAAAAAATAAAATACGAACATGAGGGCATCATGATCATTCTTATAACAGCAACACACATATATTGTCATATGATTCTTATGCTAAAGTAACAATTCATTCACAATGTCGAGTATGACTCAGAAACTTCATTGAAAACCAACAAACTATGATCTCAATCATTGAAGCAATTGCAATTTATCATAACATCGGAAAGAGTCATTATAAGAGCTTTTCAGCAAGTCCACAAACTCAGCTATCATCTAGTCTTTCACAATTGCTCACACTCACGCAATACTTATGGGTATGGAGTTTTAATCGGACATAGAGGAAGGTAGGGGCTTATGGTATTGCCTCCCAACCTTTTACCTCAAGGGTAGTGTCTACAGTAATAGACCATGATAACTTACATCCAAGTGGGTATATATGTCAGGATCTTTCCAACACAATGTGCTTGCCAAAGGATAAAATATAAAAAGGAAAGGTGATTTTCACCTTGACTCTTGAAAGGCAAGAATAATAGATAGGCCCTTCGCAGAGGGAAGCAGAGGTTGTCATGTGCTTTTATGGTTGGATGCATAAAGTCTTAGTGCAAAAGAACGTCACTTTATATTGCCACTTGTGATAAGGACCTTTATTATGCAGTCCGTCGCTTTTATTACTTCCATATCACAAGATCGTATAAAGCTTATTTCCTCCACACTAATAAATCATACATATTTTAGAGAGTTTGCAAACATGACAACTTACTTGAAGGATCTTACTCAATCCATTGGTAGGTATGGTGGACTCTCATGGCAAAACTGGGTTTAAGGATGTATGAAAGCACAAGTAGTATCTCAACTTGGTGCAAGGAGTTTTGGCTAGCATGAGGGGGAAAAGCAAGCTCAACATGTTGGATGATCGATGACAATATACTTTATTTCAAATATAAGAAAACATAACCCATTATGTTGTCTTCCTTGTCCAACATCAACTCTTTAGCATGTCATATTTTAATGAGTGCTCACAATCATAAAAGATGTCCAAGGTAGTATATTTGTATGTGAAACCTCTCTTTCTTTATTACTTCCTATTAATTGCAACAGTGACCAAAACTATGTTTGTCAACTCTCAACAACTTTTATTCATCATACTCTTTATATGTGAAGTCATTACTTCTCATAAGATCAATATGATCTCTTTGATACTTTTTATATTTTCTTTTATTCACTCATAACCGAAGTGAGGAAAGCAAGCCCTTGACTCAACACTAATCTTTATTATATAGCTCACGGACTCGATTACGAAGGTAAAGATCATAAAGCAAAAGCTCACAACTAGATCATGCTAACTTTATTCTACTAGATCAAGATAATACCAAAAGGATCGAACTAAGAAAAAAATGGTAAAGATAGGAGTGTGATGGTGATACGATACCGGGGCACCTCCCCCAAGCTTGGCAGTTGCCAAGGGGAGTGCCCATACCCATATGATTATGTCTCCTTCTTCGGAGGTGGTGATGATGGAGTTGTTGATGATGTAGGCTTGTCGTCCATCTTCCAAGGCATGGGCTCACCATCATAGAAGGATGATCGAGTCTCCGGGATACTCAAATCTACAGCCAAACTCATCTTCTTGAATCTATATTCATACTCACAGTTTTGGTGTTGCAGGTCATAGATCTGGGCCTGGAGGTGTTCTATTTTCTCATGGAGATTGGAGATGGAGATTGGAGATGGCTTCCCTGAAGATCCTTGCGTCCAACTTGTGGTTGTTGACGAGATCCGTGATCATCATGTGGTTGGCATTGAGTCCTCGTTCCACCATACCTTGGCACTTGAAAACTTGCTGCTCTTTTGCTTCGAGTCTCATCTCCATGCTTCCGGTCCTCCTTGGCCCCTCAACACCGCGGATGTGCAACACCCCTTCACGAAACTCCATGGTTTGAGGGTGATGCAGCACCTCCGCGAGGTAGGGGTTGATGACCTTCTCGAAGAACTTATCCTTGGGGGTGCTGGAAGATGCCATGATGATCTAGATCTGTCAGAAACAATAGCTTGAAATGAAAACAGAGGTTTTTTGCGTCATACGGTGATCGAAACCTTTGGGAGAATATATAATGAATTTTTACCGACCAAAAGGAGTAACGTTGAAGAAATCGGAGTCCGGGAGGCACATGAGGTGCCCACGAGGCAGGGGGCGCGCCCAGGGGAAGGGGCGCGCCCTCCACCCTCGTGAACGCCTCGTGTCTCTTCCGGACTGCCTCTTATTTTTCTATTTTTCTAAATATTCCAAAACTGTGAAAAATGACCATTAGAACTGTTTTGGAGTCAGTTTACTTACCGTACCACATACCTCTTCCTTTTCAGAGTCTGAATCGTTCTGGAAAGTGTCCCTTATGTATTCCTCCAGGGTTACGGTTTCAATAACATTACTTTCAACATTTATAGGATTACCTGAGATATAATGTTTGATTCTTTGACCATTCACCACCTTCGGATTTGTGCCTTCGAAGTTGTTGATTTTATGGCACCGGAACGATAGACCTCCTTGATAACGTAAGGACCTTTCCATTTAGAGAGAAGTTTTCCTACAAATAATCTTAAACGAGAGTTGTATAGCAAGACATAATCACCTACGTTAAATTCACGCTTTTGTATCCGTTTGTCATGCCATATTTTAACCTTTTCTTTAAACAGCTTGGCATTCTCATAGGCCTGGGTTCTCCATTCATCAAGAGAGCTAATGTCAAATAACCTCTTCTCACCGGCAAGTTTGAAATCATAATTGAGCTCTTTAATCGCCCAATATGCCTTATGTTCTAGCTCAATAGGTAAGTGACATGCTTTTCCATAAACCATCTTATATGGAGACATGCCCGTAGGATTTTTGTATGCAGTTCTATAGGCCCATAATGCATCATCAAGTTTCTTGGACCAATTCTTTCTAGACCTATTAACTCTCTTTTGCAAAATTAGTTTCAGCTCTCTATTACTTAATTCTACTTGACCACTAGTCTGAGGATGATAAGGGGATGCAATTCTATGATTAACATCATACTTAGCAAGCATTTTACGGAAAGCACCATGAATAAAGTGTGAACCACCATCAATCATTAAGTATCCAGGGACTCCAAACCTCGGGAAAATAACTTCTTTAAGCGTCTTAATAGAGGTGTTGTGATTAGCACTACTAGTTGGAATTTCTTCTACCCACTTAGTAACGTAATAAACAACAACTAAAATATGTGTGTACCCATTAGAGGAAGGAAACAGTCCCATATAGTCAAAGCCCCAGACATCAAACGGTTCAATAACAAGTGAATAATTCATAGGCATTTCTTGACGTCTACTGATATTACCAATTCTTTGACATTCATAACAAGATAAGACAAACTTACGAGCATCCTTGAAGAGTGTAGGCCAATAAAAACTAGATTGCAATTCCTTATGTGCAGTTCTATCTCCAGCATGGTGTCCTCCATAAGCTTCAGAGTGGCACTTGCATAGGATATGTATCCTGTTCATGCTCAGGTACACAACGTCTAATAATACCATCTACTCCTTCTTTATAAAGATGTGGGTCATCCCAGAAGTAATGCCTCAAATCATAGAAGAACTTTTTCTTTTGCTGGTATGTGAAGCTAGGTGGTATAAACTTAGCAACTATGTAATTAGCATAATAAGCATATGATGGAGCAGTACTAGAACTATTTATGACAGCTAATTGTTCATCAGGAAAGCTATCATCAATAGGTTGTGGGTCATCAAGAATATTCTCTAGCCTAGATAAGTTGTCTGCAACGGGGTTCTCAGCTCCCTTTCTATCAATAATATGCAAATCAAATTCTTGCAGCAAAAGAACCAATATGATAAGTCTAGGTTTAGCATCTTTATTTTCCATAAGGTATTTGATAGCAGCATGATCAGTGTGAATAGTTACTTTAGAATCAACAATATAAGGTCTAAAGTTATCACAAGCAAATACAACTGCTAAAATTTCTTTCTCAGTAGTAGCATAATTTCTCTGGGCAGTGTCTAGATTTTTACTAGCATATTGAATAACATTCAATTTCTTATCAACTCTTTGCCGTCGAACATCACCTACAGCATAATCACTAGCATCACACATAATCTCAAAGAGTAAATTCCAGTCAGGAGGCTGGACAATAGGTGCATAGATCATTGCTTTCTTAAGTATTTCAAATTCTTCTAAGCAATCATCATCAAAGACAAAAGGAACATCTTTTTGTAAGAGGTTAGTCAGAGGCATGGAGATTTTGGAGAAGTCCTTAATGAACCTCCTATAAAACCCGGCATGACCAAGGAAACTCCGTGTACCTTTGATGTCCTTGGGACACGACATCTTTTCAATATCATCAACTTTAGCTTTGTCAACTTCAATACCTCTTTCAGAAATTTTATGTCCCAAGACAATGCCTTCATTAACCATAAAGTGGCACTTCTCCCAATTCAAGACAAGATTAGTGTCTTGACATCTCTGTAAAACTCGATCAAGGTTGCTCAAGCAATCATCAAAAGAAGTTCCGTAAACGGAGAAATCATCCATGAAAACCTCAACAATCTTTTCACAAAAATCTGAGAATATAGCCATCATGCATCTTTGAAAGGTAGCAGGTGCATTACATAAACCAAAAGGCATACGGCTATAAGCAAAGGTACTGAAAGGAAAAGTAAAAGTGGTCTTTTCTTGATCCCCTTTTGACACAAGTATTTGAGAGAAACCAGAATAACCATCCAGAAAGCAAAAAATGAGTATGTTTGGATAACCTTTCTAGCATTTGATCAATAAAAGGCAAAGGGTAATGATCTTTCTCAGTAGCATTATTTAATTTGCGGAAATCAATTACCATCCTATAACCTATAACAATTCTTTGTGGGATCAATTCAACTTTATCATTAGGAACAACAGTCATACCTCCCTTCTTAGGGACACAATGGACAGGACTTACCCACTCACTATCGACAACAGGATAGATAATACCTGCCTCTAGAAGCTTTAGTATTTCCTTCCTTACCACTTCTTTCATCTTAGGATTTAATCGTCATTGATGATCAATAATCGGTTTATCGTCCTCTTCCAATTGTATCTTGTGTTGGCATAAAGTGGGACTAATGCCCTTAAGATCATCCAGAGTATACCCAATAGCAGCACGATGCTTCTTTAGAGTTTTCAATAATTTTTCTTCTTCCTGCTCTGAAAGGTTAGCACTGATAATAACAGGATATATCTTCTTTTCATCAAGATAGACATACTTAAGATTATCAGGTAAAGGTTTAAGTTCAAACACGGGATCACCCTTGGGTGGAGGAGGATCCCCTAGTATTTCAACAGGAAAGTTGTTTTTCAATACGGGTCCCTGCTTAGATATTATTTCATCTATTTCCCTTCTCTCATTCATATACATATCATTTTCATGGTCTAGAAGATATTGTTCTAAAGGATCGTTAGGAGGCACAACAATAGAGGCATGACCAATAATTTCATCCTTACTAGGTAATTCTTTATCATGGGGTTGTCTATGAAATTTAACAAAGTTAAAATCATGAGACATATCCCCTAAACCAACAGTAACAATGTCTTTTACACAGTCTATCTTAGCATTAATAGTATTCAAGAAGGGTCTACCAAAAATAATGGGACAAAAATCATCTTGTGGGGAACTAAGAACAAGAAAATCAGCAGGGTATTTAACTTTCCCACACAAGACATCAACATCTCTAACAATCCCAATTGGTGAAATAGTGTCTCTATTGGCAAGCTTAATAGTGACATCAATACCTTCTAACTCAGCAGGTGCAATATCATGCATAATTTCATCATATAAGGAAATGGGTATTACACTCGCACTAGCACCTACGTCACATAAACCATGATAGCAATGATTTCCTATTTCAGCAGAAATAACAGGCAAGCCTACAACAGGTCTATGTTTATTCCTAGTATCGGGTTTGCTATTCTAGCTGCTTCCTCTTGGAGGTAAATAACATGTCCATCTAAATTGTCAACCAAGAAATTTTTAACCATAGCAACACTAGGTTCAACTTTAATTTGCTCAAAGGGTGTAGGTGTTCTAGTATTACTCTTAAGAACCACAGTTGAAGCCTTAGCATGATCATTTATTCTAACAGGGAAAGGTGGTTTCTCAATATAAACAATGGGAACAATAGGATCAACTTTATAAGTGATAGTATTTTCTTCAACTTTAACAGGTTTAACTACTTTTACTTCAATGGGAGGATGGTATTTAAACCACTTCTCCTTGGGGAGATCAACATGAGTGGCAAACGATTCACAGAAAGAAGCTACTATCTCAGAGTCAAGCCCATATTTAGTGCTAAACTCACGGAATACATCGGTATCCATACAAGCTTTAACACAATCAAACTTAGTGGTCATACATGACTCCTTACCTTCGTCGAGATCCCAATCTTCAGAGTTGCGTTTAATTCTTTCCAATAAATCCCATTTGAATTCAATAGTCTTCATCACAAAAGAACCAACACAAGAATTATCGAGCATGGTGCGATTATTGAGAGAAAGCCGAGCATAAAATTTTTGAATGATCATTTTTCTTGAGAGCTCATTTTTCTTTCTCCTTCGCGAGGCCAAAAATAATATATATAATTACGATCACGATGAACCTGATGCATAGGGTAGAACTTCTGATGAAATTCCAACTTCAGCCGATTATAGTTCCATGATCCAATATCATCGCATAGCCTAAACCATGTCAATGCGTCTCCCTTCAAAGATAAAGGAAGACCTTCTTCTTGATAACATCCTTGGGCATACCTGCAAACTTAAATAATCCACAGACTTCATCCACATAGATTAGGTGTAAATCGGGATGCAGTGTTCCATCTCCTGTAAAGGGATTATCTAGCAGTTTCTCTATCATACTCGAAGGAATTTCAAAGCAAACATTTTCAGTAGGTTCAGTAGGTTGAGGAGAAACTCTTTGCTCTTCTGGTCGGGGTGAAGATACCCCGAACAAGCCCCTCAAAGGATGATGAGCCATAGTAACAAGTGACAGCAAATTTCAGCACACTATATATTTTTTCCTTACCAAATTCCACTTACCAAAGGCGCTTCACTCCCCGGCAACGGCGCCAGAAAATATTCTTGATGACCCACAAGTGTAGGGGATAAATCGTAGTCCTTTCGATAAGTAAGAGTGTCGAACCCAACGAGGAGCAGAAGGAAATGATAGGCGGTTTTCAGTAAGGGATTTTCTACAAGCACTGAAATTATAGGTAACAGATTGTTTTGTGATAAGGTAATTGATAGCAAGTGCCAAATAGTAAAAGTAAATAAGGTGCAGCAAGATGGCCCAATCCTTTTTTGTAGAAAAGGACAAGCCTGGACAAACTCTTATATGAAGGAAAGCGCTCCCGAGGACACATGGGAATTATCGTCAAGCTAGTTTTCATCACGATCATCTGATTCACGTTCGATACTTTGATAATTTGGTATGTGGGTGGACCGGTGCTTGGGTGCTGTACTTACTTGGACAAGCCTCCCACTTATGATTAACCTCTATTGCAAGCATCCGCAACTATAAAAGAAGTATTAAGGTAAACCTAATCATAGCATGAAACAAGTGGATCCAAATCAGCCCCTTACAAAGCAACACATAAACTAGGGTTTAAGCTTCTGTCACTCTAGCAACCCATCATCTACTTATTACTTCCCAATGCCTTCCTCTAGGCCCAAATAATGGTGAAATGTCATGTAGTCGACGTTCACATGACACCACTAGAGGAGAGACAACATACATCTCATCAAAATATCGAACGAATGCCAAATTCACATGACTACTTATAGCAAGACTTCTCCCATATCCTCAGGAACAAAAGTAACTACTCACAGGACATAATATTGTTCATGATCAGAGGAGTATTAATATGCATAATAGATCTAAACATATGATCTTCCACCAAGTAAACCAACTAGCATCAACTACAAGGAGTAATCAACACTAGTAGCAACCCACATGTACCAATCTGAGGTTTGAGTACAAAGATTAGATACAAGAGATGAACTAGGGTTTGAGAGGAGATGGTGCTGGTGAAGATGTTGATGAAGATAACCCTCCCCAAGATGGGAGAGTTGTTGTTGATGACAGCGGTGACGATTTCCCCCTCCCGGAGGGAAGTATCCCCGGCAGAACAGCTCCGCCGGAGCCCTAGATTAGTTCCGCCAAGGACCCGCCTCGAGACGGCGGCGTCTGGTCCCAAAAGCCTCCTTATGATTTTTTCCAGGTCAAAACACCTCATATAGGAGAAGATGGGCATTGGGGGTCATTGGGTAGCCCACGAGGTAGGGGGGCGCGCCCAAAGGGGTGGGGGCGACCCCACCCTCATTGACAGGTGGTGGCCAGCCTGATGAATCCCTTTCGCGAGATATTTTTTATATTTTCTGAAACGGTGTCGAGTTTCAGAGCTTTTTGAGTTGTGCATAATAGGTTTCCAATGTTTGGTCCTTTTCCAGCCTAGAATTGCAGCTGCCGGCATTCTCCTTCTTCATGTAAACCTTGTAAAATAAGAGAGAAAAGTCATAAGTATTGTGACATAATGTGTAATAACAACCCAAAGTGCAATAAATATCAACATAATGTTGGGGAACGTAGAATTTCAAAAAAAATCCTACGATCACGCAAAATCTATCTACTAGATGCAGAGCAACGACAGGGGAGAGTGTGTCTACGTACCTCGTAGACTGAAAGCGGAAGCGTCTAGTGACGCGGTTGATGTAGTCGAACGTCTTCGCGATCCAACCGATCAAGCACCGAACGTACGGCACCTCCACGTTCAGCACACGTTCAGCTCGATGACGTCCCACGAGCTCTTGATCTAGTTGAGCTTCATGGGAGAGTTTTGTCGGCACAACGGCATGGTGACAAATATGATGAAGCTACCGGCGCAGGGCTTCGCCTAAGCACTGCAACTGTACGACCGAGGGGTGTTTCTATGGGTGGGGCACCGCACACGACTAAAAGATCAATGATCAACTTGTGTGTCCATGGGGTGCCCCCCACCCCCATATATAAAGGAGTGGAGGAGGGGGAGGGCCGACCCTCTCTATGGCGCGCCCTAGGGGAGTCCTACTCCCACCGGGAGTAGGATTCCCCCTTTCCTTGTAGAACTAGGAGCCCTTCCAAGTAGTAGGAGTAGGAGAGAAGGAAAGGGAAGAGAGAAGAGAAGGAAGGAGGGGGCGCTGCCCCTCCCCGAATCACTTGGAACCTTTCCGATGTCCGAATATAGTCGTCCAATATGTCGATCTTTACGTCTCATACATTTCGAGACTCCTCGTCATGTCCGTGATCTCATCCGTGACTCCAAACTATCTTAGGTACATCAAAACTCATAAAATCACAATACAAATCGTCATCGAACGTTAACCGTGCGGACCCTACGGGTTCGAGAACTATGTAGACATGACCGAGACTCATCTCCAATAAATAACCAATAGCGGAACCTGGATGCTCATATTGGCTCCTACATATTCTATGAAGATATTTATCGGTCAAACCGCATAACAACATACGTTGTTCCCTTTGTCATTGGTATGTTACTTGCCAAGATTCGATCGTCGGTAACTCAATACCTAGTTCAATCTCGTTACTGGCAAGTCGCTTTACTCGTTCTGTAATTCATCATCTCGTGACTAACTCATTAGTCATTTGCTTGCAAGGCTTATTATGATGTGTATTACCGAGAGGGCCCAGAGATACCTCTCCGACACTCGGAGTGATAAATACTATTCTTGATCTATGCCAACACCACGAACACCTTAGGAAACACCTGTAGAGAATTTTTATAATCACCCAGTTAAGTTATGACGTTTGATAGCACACAAGGTGTTCCTTCGGTATTCAGGAGTTGCATAATCTCATAGTCATAGGAACATGTATAAGTCATGAAGAAAGCAATAGCAGTAAAACTAAACGATTATAGTGCTAAGCTAACTGATGGGTCTTGTCCATCACATCATTCTCCTAATGATGTGATCCCGTTGATCAAATGACAACTCATGTCTATGGCTTGGAAACATAACCATCTTTGATCAATGAGCTAGTCTAATAGAGGCATACTAGGGACACTCTGTTTTGTTTATGTATTCACACATGTAGTAAGTTTTCGGTTAATACAATTCTAGCATGAATAATAAACATTTATCATGATATAAGGAAATAAATAATAACACCCAAAGGGTTTACTAGAGTCAATAATCTAGTTCACATCGCTATGTGATTAACACCCAAGAGTAATAAGGTGTGATCATGTTTTGCTTGTGAGAGAAGTTTAGTCAACGGGTCTGTCACATTTAGATCCGTATGTATTTCACAAATTTCTATGTCTACAATGCTCTGCATGGAGCTACTCTAGCTAATTTCTCCGACTTCCAACGTGCATCCAGATTGATACTTAGAGTCATCTGGATTAGTGTAAAGCTTGCATCGGTGTAACTCTTTATGACGAACTCTTTATCACCTCCATAATCGAGAAACATTTCCTCAGCCATCCAGTAACTAAGGATAATTTTGACCGCTGTCCAGTGACCTACTCCTGGATCACTATTGTACCTCCTTGCCAAACTCATGGTAAGGTAGACAAGAGGCTTTGTACACAGCATGGCATACTTTATAGAACCTATGGCTGAGGCATAGGGAATGACTTTTATTCTTTCTCTATTTTCTGTCGAGGTCGGGTTTTGAGTCTTACTCAACTTAATACCTTATAACTCAGGCAAGAAATCCTTCTCTGACTAATCCATTTTGAACTACTTCAAAAACTTTTCAAGGTATGTACTCATTGAAAAAACATATCAAGCGTCTCGATCTATCTCCATAGATCTTGATGCTCAATATGTAAGCAGCTTCACCGAGGTATTTCTTTGAAAAAACTCCTTTCAAACACTCCTTTATGCTTTCTAGAAAATTCTATATCATTTCCGATCAACAATATGTCATTCACATATACTTATCAGAAAGGATGTAGTGCTCCTCCTCACTTTCTTGTAAATACAGGCTTCCCCACAAGTCTGTATAAAACCATATGCTTTGATCGCCTCATCAAAGCGTATATTCCAACTCCGAGATGCTTGCACCAGTCCATAGATGGATCGCTGGAGCTTGCACACTTTGTTAGGACCTTTAGGATCGACAAAACCTTCTGGTTGCATCATATACAACTCCTCTTTGAGATATCCATTCAGGAATGCAGTTTTGACATCCATTTGCCAGATTTCATAATCATAAAATGCGGCAATTGCTAACATGATTCGGACAGACTTAAGCATCGCTACAGGTGAGAAAGACTCATCGTAGTCAACTCCTTGAACTTGTCGAAAACCTTTCGCAACAAGTCGAGCTTTGTAAACAGTAACATTACCGTCAGCGTCGGTCTTCCTATTGAAGATCCATTTATTTTCGATGGCTTGCCGATCATCGGGCAGGTCAACCAAAGTCTACACTTTGTTCTCAAACATGGATCCCATCTCAGATTTCATGGCCTCAAGCCATTTTGCAGAATCTGGGCTCATCATCGCTTCCTCATAGTTTGTAGGTTCATCATGGTCTAGTAACATGACTTCCAGAACTGGGTTGCCGTACCACTCTAGTGCGGAACGTACTTTGGTTGATCTACGAAGTTCGGCAGTAAATTGATCCGAAGTTTCATGATCATCATCATTAGCTTCCTCACTAATTGGTGTAGGAATAACTTGAACTAGTTTCTGTGATGTACTACTTTCCAATTCGGGAGAAGGTACAATTACCTCATCAAGTTCCACTTTCCTCCCACTCACTTCTTTGGAGAGAAACTCCTTCTCTAGAAAGGATCCATTCTTAGCAACGAATATCTTGCCTTCGGATCTGTTATAGAAGGTGTACCCAACAGTCTCCTTTGGGTATCATATGAAGACACATTTCTCCGACTTGGGTTCGAGCTTATCAGGTTGAAGCTTTTTTCACGTAAGCATCGCAGCCCTAAACTTTCAGAAACAAGAACTTTGGTTTCTTGCCAAACAACAGTTCATAAGATGTCGTCTCAACGGATTTAGATGGTGCCCTTATTTAACGTGAATGCAACTGTCTCTAATGCATAATCCCAAAATGATAGTGGTAGATCGGTAAGAGACATCATATATTGCACCATATCTAATAAAGTGCGTTTACGACGTTCGGACACACCATTATGCTGTGGTGTTCCAGGTGGCGTGAGTTGTGAAACTATTTCACATTGTTTTAAATAAATACCAAACTCATAAATCAAATATTTGTCTCCGCAATCAGATCGTAGAAACTTTATTTTCTTGTTACGATGATTCTCTACTTCACTCTGAAATTTCTTTAAACTTTTCAAATGTTTCAGACTTGTGCTTCATCAAGTACATATACCCATATCTTCTCAAATCATTTGTGAAGGTGAGAAAATAACGATACCCGCCGCAAGCCTCAACACTCATTGGTCCACATACATCAGTATGTATGATTTCCAATAAATCAGTTGCTCACTCCATTGTTCCGGAGGACGGAGTTTTAGTCATCTTGCCCATGAGGCATGGTTCGCAAGCACCAAGTGATTCATAATCAAGTGATTCCAAAAGCCCATCACTATGGAGTTTGTTCATGCGCTTTACACCAATATGACCTAAACGACAGTGCCACAAATAAGTTGCACTATCATTATTAACCTTGCATCTTTTGGCTTAAATATTATGAATATCTGTATCACTACGATCGAGATCCAACAAACTATTTTCATTGGGTGTATGGCCATCGAAGGTTTTATTCATGTAAATAGAATAACAATAATTCTATGACTTTAAATGAATAACTGTATTGCAACAAACATGATAAAATCATATTCATGCTCAACGCAAATGCCAAATAACATTTATTTTGGTTCTACACTAATCCCGAAAGTATAGGGAGTGTGCGATGATGATCATATCAATCTTGGAACCACTTCCAACACTCATCGTCACTTCACCTTTAACTAGTCTCTGTTCATTCTGCAACTCTCGTTTTAGTTACTAATTTTAGCAACTGAACCGGTATCAAATACCCAGGGGTTGCTATGAACACTAGTAAAGTACACATCAATAATCTGTATATCAAATATACCTTTATTCACTTTACCATCCTTCTTATCCGCCAAGTATCTAGGGCAGTTCCACTTCCAGTGACCATTTCCTTTGGAGTAGAAGCACTTAGTTTCAGGCTTGAGTTTAGCTTTGGGTTTCTTCACAGGAGTGACAACTTGCTTGTCATTCTTCTTGAAGTTTCCCTTCTATCCCTTTGCCCTTTACTTGAAAAAAGTGGTCTTGTTAACAATCAACACTTGATGCTCTTTCTTGATTTCTACCTTCGCCGATTTCAGCATCGCGAAGAGCTCGGGAATTACTTACGTCATCCCTTGCATATTATAGTTCATCAGGAAGTTCTACTAACTTGGTGACAGTGACTAGAGAACTTTGTCAATTACTATCTTATCTAGAAGATTAACTACCACTTGATTGAAGCAATTGTAGTACCCAAACAATCTAAGCACATGCTAACTGGTTGAGCTATTCTCCTCCATCTTGTAGGCAAAGTATTGTCAGAGGTCTTATACCTCTCGACACGGGCACGAGTATGAAATAGTAATTTCAACTCTTGGAACATCTCATATGCTTCGTGGCATTCAAAACGTTTTTGAAGTCCTGGTTTTAAGCTGTAAAGCATGGCGCACTAAACTATCAAGTAGTCATCATACCGAGCTTGTCAAACGTTCATAACGTCTGCATCTGCTCCTGCAATAGGTTCACCTAGCGGTGCATCAAGGACATAATACTTCTGTGCAGCAATGAGGATAATCCTCAGATCACGGACCTAGTCCACATCATTGCTACTAACGTCTTTCAACTTAGTTTTCTCTAGGAACATATCAAAAATATATGGGAGCTATAACGGGGGCTATTGATCTACAACATAGATATGCTAATACTACCAGGACTAAGTTCATGATAAATTAAAGTTCAATTAATCATATTACTAAAGAACTCCCACTTAGATAGACATCCTTCTAGTCATCTAAATGATCACGTGATCCAAATCAACTAAACCATGTCCGATCATCACGTGAGATGGAGTAGTTTTCAATGGTGAATGTCTTATGTTGATCATATCTACTATATGATTCACGCTTGACCTTTCGGTCTCCAGTGTTCCGAGGCCATGTCTGTACATGCTAGGCTCGTCAAGTTTAACCCGAGTATTCTGCATGTGCAAAACTGTCTTACACCCGTTGTATTTGAACGTAGAGCTTATCACACCCGATCATCACGTGGTGTCTCGGCACGACGAACTTTCGCAACGGTGCATACTCTAGGAGAACACTTGTACCTTGAAATTTTGTAAGGGATCATCTTATAATGCTACTGTCGTTCTAAGCAAAATAAGAAGCATAATAAGATAAACATCACATGCAATAAAATATGTGACATGATATGGCCATCATCATTTTGTGCTTTTGATCTCCATCTCCAAGGCACCGTCATGATCACCATCTTCACCGGCGCAATACCTTGATCTCCATCGTAGCATCATTGTCGTCTCGCCAACTATTGCTTCCATGACTATTGCTACCGCTTAGTGATAAAGTAAAGCAATTACATAGTGATTGTATTTCATACAATAAAGCGACAACCATATGGCTCCTGCCAGTTGCCGATAACTTTACAAAACATGATTATCTCATACAATAACATATAACTCATCATGTCTTGACCATCTCACATCACAACTTGCCCTGCAAAAACAAGTTAGACGTCCTCTACTTTGTTGTTGCAAGTTTTATGTGGCTGCTACGGGCTTAGCAAGAACCGTTCTTACCTACGCATACAAAAACCACAACAATTTTTCATCAAATATGTGATGTTTTAACCTTCACAAGGACTGAGCATAGCCACACTCGATTCAACTAAAGTTGGAGAAACTGACACCCGCCAGCCACTGCGTGCGAAGCACGTCGGTAGAACCAGTCTCGCGTAAGCGTACGCGTAATGTCGGTCCGGGCCGCTTCATCCAACAATACCGCCGAATCAAAGTATGACATGCTGGTAAGTAGTATGACTAGTATCGTCCACAACTCACTTGTGTTCTACTCGTGCATATCATCTACACATAGCCCTGGCACCGATACCATTGTTGGGGAACGTAGTATTTCAAAAAAATTCCTACGATCACACAAGATCTATCTACTAGATGCATAGCAACGAGATGGGAGAGTGTGTCTACATACCTTCGTAGACCGAAAGCGAAAGCGTCTAGTGACGCGGTTGATGTATCCAACCGATCAAGCACCGAACGTACTGCACCTCCGCGTTCAGCACACGTTCAGCTCGATGACGCCCCATGAGCTCTTGATCCAGTTGAGCTTCATGGGAGAGTTTCGTCAGCACAACAGCGTGGTGACAGAGATGATGAACCTACCGGCGCAGGGCTTCGCCTAAGCACTTCAACGGTATGACCGAGGTGTGTTTCTGTGGAGGGGGGCACCACACACGGCTAAAAGATCAATGATCAACTTGTGTGTCCATGGGGTGCCCCCCACCCCCGTATATAAAGGAGTGGAGGAGGGGGAGGGCCGGCCCTCTCTACGGCGCGCCCTAGGGGAGTCCTACTCCCACCGGGAGTAGGATTTCCCTTTCCTAGTAGAACTAGGAGCCCTTCCAAGTAGTAGGAGTAGGAGAGAAGGAAAGGGAAAAGAGAAGAGATGGAAGGAGGGGGCGCTGCCCCTCCCCTTAGTACAATTCGGACTAAGCCTTGGGGGGGGCGCGCAGCCTCCTCTCTCTCTTTCCTCTAAGGCCCAATAAGGCCCGTATACTCCCCGGCGTATTCCCGTAACTCTCCGGTACTCCGAAAAATACCCGAATCACTCGGAACCTTTCCGATGTCCGAATATAGTCGTCCAATATGTCGATCTTAACGTCTCATACATTTCGAGACTCCTCGTCATGTCCGTGATCTCATCCGTGACTCCGAACTACCTTCGGTACATCAAAACTCATAAACTCATAATACAAATCGTCATCGAATGTCAAGCGTGCGGACCCTACGGGTTCGAGAACTATGTAGACATAACCGAGACTCATCTCCAGTCAATAACCAATAGTGGAACCTGGATGCTCATATTGGCTCCTACATATTCTATGAGGATCTTTATCGGTCAAACCGCATAACAACATACGTTGTTCCCTTTGTCATCGGTATGTTACTTGCCAAGATTCGATCGTTGGTATATCAATACCTAGTTCAATCTTGTTACCGGCAAGTCTCTTTACTCATTCTGTAATTCATCATCTCGTGGCTAACTCATTAGTCATTAGCTTGCAAGGCTTATTATGATGTGTATTGCCGAGGGGGCTCAGAGATACCTCTCCGACACTCGGAGTGACAAATCCTATTCTTGATCTATGCCAACTTCACGAACACCTTCGGAAACACCTGTAGAGCATCTTTGTAATCACCCAGTTACGTTGTGACATTTGATAGCACACAAGGTGTTCCTTCGGTATTCGGGAGTTACATAATCTCATAGTCATAGGAACATGTATAAGTCATGAAGAAAGCAATAGCAGTAAAACTAAACGATCATAGTGCTAAGCTAACGGATGGTCTTGTCCATCACATCATTATCCTAATGACGTGATCCCGTTGATGAAATGACAACTCATGTCTATGGCTAGGAAACATAACCATCTTTGATCAATGCGCTAGTCTAATAGAGGCATACTAGGGACACTCTGTTTTGTCTATGTATTCACACATGTACTAAGTTTCCGGTTAATACAATTCTAGCATGAATAATAAACATTTATCATGATATAAGGAAATAAATAATAACTTTATTATTGCCTCTAGGGCATATTTCCTTCACATAAAAGAATGATGCAAAATGGACATATCAAAGCCCAAGCTGAAGACCAAGTCTGTGACAGAGATGACCTCTAAGGAGTTCTGTGTGGCTCGCCGCCGCAACCAATATGCTCAAGATTAAGATCCATCTCTTGTCAATCGCCCCTTCTGGAACCGTTTTCATTGGTCTGTCTACTTTGATGTGCTCAAAGCAAAGCATAATATCTATGTTCATGTCCGCTCCATCGACATTGCTTATTTGGAGAAGGATCATGCCTATTTTGGTGAGGCACTAGAGATGTGTGGTCAGTTAAACATCCTCGAGCTCATGGCGTTCGACAAGGACTTTGATGTAGATATGGTGGCTCAGTTTTATACCTCTGTTCACCTTGGCACTAATGAAGAAAGGAATTTGACTTGGATAACCAATGGAAAAGTTCAGTCAAATGGAAGGTGTTCATGGAACTATTGGTTGTTGAAGATCAGGGGCTTGACCACCCGGTTGGCTTTCGTCCTCATCAAAATGCTTCTTCTACTCACAAGCAGTCTCTTTGGCAATACATCATAGTGAAGGTTAACCCCGAGACGCAGAAGAAGACTTATGAGTTGTTTCCCTTTCTGGATGTTCTACATCACCTCTTTAGGAACACTCTTTTCCCTCACAATGGGAACTTGGATATGGTTCATTCTTACTTAGTGGATATGTTGCTCTTCTGCCAGCATGAGAAGGAGACCAACACAGGAGAGCCCTTGGATATTTCTCATGTCATGTGGTCAGAGCTCCTCTCTGCCATTACTGAGTGTAAGTGCCCCATCTATGGCCCCTACCTGATGTTGCTTATTGAGAAGGCATGGGAACACACTTATACTAATGCCAGGCTAGAGACCGGTGACTTGGTCTCTCATGAGGTTAAGCGACTGAGACAGAAGGAGCACTGGGGCACTCCCGTTCCCGAGTCTGAGATTCTATGACGCCCGAGACCGACGTCCCAGAAGATTCCAGAAGATGCCCGAAGATTCCAGATGTTCCGGGTTGCCCGTGTGTTCTTTTGTGCTTGTGTTATTTATTTTTGCATTGCATCATGTCATCATGCCATCTTGTCATTAATTTATTTTGCATCTCAACCTAAATAATTCGTGTGGACCTTCGGTCCATTTAAATCGAGGGAAGGTGACTTCTCTTTATAACATATAAAAGCCTCTCAATATTTTAGGGAGCTATATTAAAAATATTCCAATTGTTTGGGATCACCATAACACACTTGCATAATTTTCCCATTGTCTTTTCACTTCGAGTTTCACCTTCTAAATCTTGCCAATAATTCTTTTCCGTTGTTTCGAGGTTCCTCCAAAAATTCGAACATTTTTGGACACTTCAATAATCAAGTCTTAGTTCAAACTATTTGAATTAAAATTCAAATATGTTTGAATTATTTTTCCGTTCATGCCTTTCTTATTTTTCTCGGACTTTGCTCATTTTATGATGCCCGAGAAAAATAGTCCTTGGTGTTATCTTTTTTTCCCCTAACCTCCCTCCTCTTTCTCTTTTTCTCTCTTTTGTTTTATCTGCAAAATCTATTAAAAAGAAAGAAGGCCCAGGCCAGCAACCTTCCTTCTCTCCTCCCGTAGGCCTCTCTGGCCCAACACCTCCTCAAGGCCCAGCCCGCAGCGCCTCTAACCCTAGCCGCACCCAGTCCCGATCGCACCTCCTCTCGTTTCCCTCTACACCGCCGCCACTCTCCCGATTCCCCTCGTCCATCTCTCCCTCATCGCTCCCAACGCGACAGGCCCCGCTCCCTCCAGCCTCGATCCCACCTCGCTCTCCCCGTCGAAGCCGAGCGCCCCCTCCTGCGGCTCTCTCCGCTCCCTCCAGGGTCGATCCCGAACGGCCTGGCCCCGAGCGCCCTCCTCCTCCCGCGGCCAGGGCGCCCGCTGGACCTCCGCGTCCGTGGCCCCTCCCAGCTCCTCGAGCCGCCACCGCGTCCCAAGGCCAGAGCCTCCCGCGCCAACTCCTGCGAGCGCCCGTGCGCCTCCTCCTCGACGCTTCGGCCGAAGCCAGCCAGCCGCGCGGCCTCCTTCCTCCTACGCCGACACGAGGACCACCTCCAGCCAAGGCTGAGCGCCGTGGCCTCCCTTGCCGCTGCGCCCGTCCCCGACGCCAAGGCCGGCCGGATCCGTGCACCACGGTGCTCCTCTTCTGCCTCCGTGCGCCGCCCCGGCCCTGTCCAGCAGCTCGGCCGCCCCAAGCCCCTCCGAGGAGCTGCTGCAACCTCGTCGCCGTGCTGCCCTTGTTTTGCTGCTATAGTTTTTTTGTGTTGTTTGGTTGCTTGTGTTGACCTTGACAGGGAACGCGTAAACGCCTACACGACAAGACGGCAAGACCGTAACGTCAAGTACCTCTACGGATACGTGTACATCTACGAGCTCCGTGTACGACTATGTGAACGACTACCGGCGACCCGACCAAGTACCCCTACGGCGAGTACCACTACCGTCGACAAGTTCGGAGACCACAAGTACCACTACGAACGCCGACGCGACAAGTACCTCTTCGGAAACGGAAACGCCTACGTGAACGTCTACCGTCGCCCGTGTACCTACTTCCCTCTACGGCATGTACCACTACCGTCGCCCGGAAACGAGGAATTCGCCAAGTACCACGACACGATGACGTGAACCACTACTTCCTCTACGAGTTGTGAGAACGTCTACTTCCTCTCCGAACGGAACGCCTCCTTCCTCTACGTCTCGAACCGCCCCGAAACGCACGCTTCAAAGGTATAACGAGACGACCCCGTGGATGACCCGTGTATGCTTGTTGTGGTAGTATGAAATGTCTCTCGTGTGTGCTTCGTGCCCATTCCACCTTTTGTCATGTTCCTCGGTTGCCTCGTCACCGACTCGTGGGAACCCGGCAACGGGATCACCCCACTTTCATCTCGTTTGACTCGTTCTCCGTCATCTTTTGCTCCGGTCTCGCAACGAGTTACCAGAACCGATATGATGCCGTTGCATCATTTTCGGATCGTTGCCGTGGCCCCCTTTTTCTTCCACCACGGTGACAAATGCTTCATATCTTGTTAATTGTCAACCTTTTAATAACTTGCATAAAAACATGTTCATGTCATCCGCATCATTTAACAACATTATATATGTTAATAATTGTTTGCTTATAATTATTAAACATGCTCATGAGGATTTTCCGGAATATGTTGTTGTTATTCTCCGGCCTCATTTAAATTGCCAAATAGTGTAGTTTTTATTATGCTTCACCTCTTGCCATGCTAAAAACATTTAATCTTGTCTTATAAATAACGAGAGTCAACTAAATAATTAAATGTGGTGTTTCGTCAATATACAACTCGTTGCATATTGATCTCCACTTAACTTGTAGTTTTGTTTGTGCACTTTGCCATGCCTTGCATATTTAAACCGGACATGCATCATATTTGGATGTGCATCGTATGCCATGTTTATGCTTGTGTGTTTACCGTGTTGTTTCTTTCTTTCCGGTTGCTTCTCTTGTTAGCTTCGGTTTCGTTCCGGAGTTGTGAGGGTTTCTCTCGACGGTGTTGCTCCGTCTTCATGGATCCGTTCTTCTCCCTTGTGGAATCCCAGGCAAGATGACCGAACCCGGATACCATTACTATCTTTGCCTATTGCTAGAGTATCGTTCTTTAGTTTTGCCTCGATGCCCATGTTCTTCTTGTCAGCCTCCTACTTGTAACCAATTGCCATGTTTAACCAACCTACCTATGCAAACCGTTGCTTGGCTAAGTACGCTTCGCTCAGCCCCTCTTATAGCATTGTTAGTTGCAGGTGAAGATTGAAGATGCTTGCTTCATGTTGAAGTTTGGTTGGGTTATATCACACTATATAAATGCTTAAAAATGAAATCATCTATATACTGGCAGGGTGGAAGGCTAAGCCTTTTGCTTGGTGTTTTGTTCCACTCATGCCGTTAGGAACCGTATAAACCGGTGTTATGTTCCTTGATTATGCGTTCCTAACACGGTTGGGGTGTATGGGACCCCCTTGATAAACCGCTAAGTGCTAAGTCTTTTCTAGCAAGTCCCAACATTGGTACTATTTGCCTAATAACAAACTAATAAAACTTGCATAAGGGCTTTGCAAACCCTCTTTTATTTTAATTCTACAACCCCGGGCCAGTGCTCCACATGAGTGTTGGTCCGAAACGGGGGTTACGCGGGGCCACCTCGAGGAAACTCAAGGTTTGGTAAAAACCCGTGGGATCGCCCATCCGGTCGTGGCCTGAGACGAGATACGCGCGGCTACTATCAGGGTGTCGGCACGCCGGGAGGATTTGCTGGATTAGCCTTACCTTAGTTCGGTTTAACTTGAGCACGGGATTCCGAGAATACTCGGGTCTTCCCAACTATGGAGTTGCGACTCCGCGGATCATGGGCTTGTAATGGGTCAAGTTGGAACACCCCTGCAGGGTTTGAACTTTCGAAAGCCGTGCCCGCGGTTATGTGGCAGATGGGAGCTTGTTAATTCCGGTTGTAGATAACTTGACACAATGATCCAATACACTACCAGCGTGTGTACCGTGACTGTCAATTTCCGAATAGGGATTCGGGAGTTGAACACGGTGGGGTTATGTTTGACCGGTTTTAGCTAGGATCACTTCGTGATCATCTTTCGACCGATGCTCTTCTCTTCTCGCTCTCTTTTACGTAAGTTAGTGCTAGTTGCTGCTGCAGACTCTTGTTTGTTCCTTCACCTCTCGTTCTTTCTTCAGCCTTGTCCTCACCCAAGGCTAAAATAGTCTTGTTACCCGGGAACGGGATTGCTGAGTCCTCTGTGGCTCACAGTTACTTCACCACACCAGATGCAGGTTCAGCCGAGTTTGATGCAGGAGCTGGTTCAGTGCTTCACCAGGAGCTCGATGAAGAGTTTGGCTGTTTGCTCGTGACGTTTCGATGTTCAGTAGTGGTTTCTACTAGGATTCGATCCTGACCTGTGGCTTTATGTTGTTTTGGTATCTTTCTTTTGATCTACGCCCGTAGTCGGGTTGAGATGTTTTGTATGATGATTGCTTATGTAATGTATTGTGTGAAGTGGCGAGTGTAAGCCAACTATCTCCTTTTGCTTTTTAATCCCTCTTTTACATGAGTCATGCAAAGATACCAAACTTGAGATCATTCTAGGATGGGCTTATACCTTTAAGTCGTGCCTCGACACGTAGGAGGTATAGTCCCATCCTGGGCATTACAAGTTGGTATCAGAGCCTTCTCCGACCTAGAAGCCACCACTGATTGATCGAATCGTTGACGGTTGAGTCTAGGCACACACTGAAAATGTTTTGAGTCCTATATTTATATCGGAGAGTAGGATTTCTTTGCTTCTCATCCCCTTTCACTCTGGTGAGGACTCCTGACGATTACTCTTTTCTCTTCTACTTTCAAAAATTGCACCAAATTTTTTTTAGGATCCCGCGAGTATTCTGGGATTGTTTCGATGTTCTTGTGACAAGGATATTGTTCTCGATGCCTCCTGTTACCGAGGAGTTGAGCTTCGGGGTATCATTGTAACAAGCATATCGCGGCAGTACTAAATACTTAAGACGGCCGACATCGAAAATCTCTCCTATACGGCCAGTGGCAAGATAACCCCGACATCACCCAGTACTGGGGAGGTAGTTCGAGAGTATTGCCATAGCTTGTTATAGTGGATGCTTTTCGAAGGTCCGAGGTACACAGTTTCCGAGAAAGACTGGTTATGTGTTGAAGGATGGATACACCTGGATGTAGGTTTAGAGTTGATTGCGCGGTGCTTCCCGTGTATCCCCAACACCTGATTGCATAACTGGAACTTTCGGAAATCTATAGGTGGGTTCATCTAGTAGTTCTAGGCATTCTTCCAACGGATGCTCGATATGAAGTTTGGGGTTATACATTGAGTGAAGTGGTTTTATGGACTTGTTCTGATCGGGAGTTGCATCTTAAAGGGTCCTTGGCTATGCTGATCCGGGGATTGCAAAACCCTTTTGTAACACGTTCCATGAGCTTTCAGCACGAAGATGTCGAACGAAACTTCTATCTTGTATTTGTTCTGTCTGATCCTTGTTCCTTTTTATTTTCATTTTGTTCTCCAAGTGGTTTCTCGACAAGTTGATGTAACTATGGAATTCATTCGTTCAATCCTCTGTTCGAATGATATTGTGAAGATCATGTTGCATATCTATCCTTTGTTCTTGTCTTGATTCTGGTATTCGAGTTGCTTCGATGATAAATGTTGATTCCATACCTTTCCTAATCGGTATTCTCATATTTCTATGGGAGTGCTAATTCCTCTTGATCATCAAGATGGTCATGTTAAATTCTTTTTCAACCGGTGCCCATTTTGTTCATCCCAAGTTATCTTTGCTTTTCCCCACCCTCCCACCCTTCTTCTTCTCGGAGCAAGAAATTCTCAGATGAAGAATCCATTTTATTCATGTGATATTTCTTCATTCTTTTCCTTCAATGTTCTTATCCGGTGATTTATCGTGAAGATGCTCAAGAGCTTCAAGTTCATCATTCTTTTGTTCTCTAATTCTTCCGGTGGATGTAATTCAAGATTTCGGTGTTGATCTTATCCTTTTCCTCATTTCATAATGCTTTCTTATTCCGGTGCACCAATTAGTCATTCTCCTCTTGCTATTCATATCCGGAGTGCTGAAGATTCATAATTCCATTCTTAATCCATTCAAGCTATTTTGAGGATTGTCTTCTTATTCAAGCCTTTTTAATTCAACCGGTGCAATATCTCTTAAGCAATCTTTTTCAATGGTGATTTCTTTGAGTGGGCCCTAACCCACAGGTCTTTTCCAGGATCTTACCTGACTCTTCTATTTTTATCTGGAGTTATACTCAATTCTTTTCAAAGTGTGACGTAAGAATGATTTCCATCAGTCACATGCCTTCTCCAAGATCGTTTTCAATTCTTTTCTTCTTGGTTCAACCTTTTTAATTCTTCATTCCGGAGTGCTCAACAATTCTTCAAGGTGGTTCTCGTTGTCATTCTCAACATTTGAAGATCGAAGAAGTGTTTCTCTTAAATCTTGGCTGTTCTCACAAGATTCGTGGTTCTAGCTTCTTGCCATCCTCATTATTGTTTCGATTGTGAGAAATTCTTTTATGCCATCCGGAGCATTTCATGAATTCTTCCCATTGTGATCCTCCGAAGGCCATCATTTCAGCATATTTCTTCGTCCTCAGTTTTCAACTTCGTCCTCCAAATATTCTTCATTGATGTCTCTTCGTTCGTCTCCATATTCTTCCCGGAGATTCATTCTCTTGTTTTCACTCGATTCATTTTCTTACGGTGGCTTGTCCTCTTGCATCGTTAATTTCATTCCTTACGGTGGTTCATTCAAGTTTACTCTTCCCTGTTATCGTATCAATTCATTTGTTCTTTTCACAATCCTACCGGTGCTTTGTTGAATAATTATCCGAGCTTGTGCTAGATCTCTCTTAATTCTTTCCAACGAGAATAAGTAGTATGCCAAATCCTTTGGTTGTCATCAATTAAATTGGTGAAGGAGATGCATAACATAATTCTTATTCTTATTCCTTCAAGGTGATTTAATCTCTGTTTTCCGGAGCTTGTTCATCATATCATATCCTTGGTTCTAAATTCTTCATCTTGTTTTCCGGAGCTTCAAGTTATTTCAATTATATCATTTCAAGCTCAATCTATTCATCGCAGGCCTTGAATCTTATTCTTTTTCATCTTTCACTTCTCATGCTTTTCATTACCGGAGTTCTTCATGGTGGTTCATCATGTTTTAATTCATCCTCGAAGTCTTCATCAAGATTCTTGTTGGAGCTCTAGCATTCTTTATCATGCTTTCCAAGTGCTATTCTTTCTCCTTTATCTTTTGAGATGGTGGTATGCCATTTTTGACAATTCCTTCATGTTTCATGATTCACGAGTTATCAAGAATGAGATATTTAAACCCATCATTTTCTTTGTTCAGGAGATCTTTCCAACCCTTCAATTTATTCATTGGAGTTATCTTGGGTTGTATTTCACCTAAAGCTTTCCCTAAGGATTGTTGCTATTATGGTGCTTATAATGACCCAAGTTCTTCATTTATCATTCCGATGAAATAAGTTTTTCATCTCCTTGTTGATCTCGATCCAAGCAATTCGTTTCTGTTAGTGGCTAGTTGTCACCTCTTAATTTTGAGATGTTTTCCATAAGCCCACATCAAGCTTATTCTTCTCGTTGTTGAAATTCCAACAACTCCGTTCAACCCTTCTTCGTAAGGATGCTCTTTCAAATGCATTCGTGGGAGAAGTTGTCTTTTTCTTCTCCATTCATTTCTTTCTTTGATTATATGCTATTCTTTCGTTCCGGAGGCCTTGTGATGTTGCTCTCTTCGTACCATCATCTCGTTTTATCGAGATCATGTTCTTTCCCTTGCTTATCATTTAACCGGAGTGTTGTATTCTTCATTCTAATTATCTCATCTTATCAAGTTTTACCTCTCTTTTCAACCGGAGTGCTGTCTGAATCTTTCTTACCCTTGAGCCATTCTTTCAATTGTTTCAGAAGCTGTGTGCTGTTGTTTTCATCAAGTTTCATTCCATCTTTTCAAGTTCTTGTTAATTCCTTCCATTTTCAGACGGAGTGCTGTCCAAATTCTGTCATTCTTATTCCTTGGCTATACCCTTGCAGTTTCATATTCTTTTGGTCCGTGAGCTCTTGTTTCATGTCTTTCAACCTTCAAGGTTCTTGTAATGTTCATTGTTCCTCTTTCTAACAGAGTGCTTTCATCTTCGTTCATCTCCGTTGTATTCTTTCTTTCAAGATTGTTTAACCTCTCAAGGTTCCTTGGTTTCACTCGTCTGTCAAAGAAGCAACTTTGTTTTACCTCTTCCTCTTCCGTTTTTTTACCCGGTGATATCTCCAGGATCTCGGGTCGAGATCCTCTGTTAGTGTGGGAGAGTTGTGACGCCTGAGACCGACGTCCCAGAAGATTCCAGAAGATGCCCGAAGATTCCAGATGTTCCGGGTTGCCCGTGTGTTCTTTTGTGCTTGTGTTATTTATTTTTGCATTGCATCATGTCATCATGCCATCTTGTCATTAATTTATTTTGCATCTCAACCTAAATAATTCGTGTGGACCTTCGGTCCATTTAAATCGAGGGAAGGTGACTTCTCTTTATAACATATAAAAGCCTCTCAATATTTTAGGGAGCTATATTAAAAATATTCCAATTGTTTGGGATCACCATAACACACTTGCATAATTTTCCCATTGTCTTTTCACTTCGAGTTTCACCTTCTAAATCTTGCCAATAATTCTTTTCCGTTGTTTCGAGGTTCCTCCAAAAATTCGAACATTTTTGGACACTTCAATAATCAAGTCTTAGTTCAAACTATTTGAATTAAAATTCAAATATGTTTGAATTATTTTTCCGTTCATGCCTTTCTTATTTTTCTCGGACTTTGCTCATTTTATGATGCCCGAGAAAAATAGTCCTTGGTGTTATCTTTTTTTTTCCCTAACCTCCCTCCTCTTTCTCTTTTTCTCTCTTTTGTTTTATCTGCAAAATCTATTAAAAAGAAAGAAGGCCCAGGCCAGCAGCCTTCCTTCTCTCCTCCCCTAGGCCTCTCTGGCCCAACACCTCCTCAAGGCCCAGCCCGCAGCGCCTCTAACCCTAGCCGCACCCAGTCCCGATCGCACCTCCTCTCGTTTCCCTCTACACCGCCGCCACTCTCCCGATTCACCTCGTCCATCTCTCCCTCATCGCTCCCAGCGCGACAGGCCCCGCTCCCTCCGGCCTCGATCACACCTCGCTCTCCCCGTCGAAGCCGAGCGCCCCCTCCTGCGGCTCTCTCCGCTCCCTCCAGGGTCGATCC
Organism: Secale cereale; assembly: GCA_902687465.1. NCBI lineage: Eukaryota > Viridiplantae > Streptophyta > Magnoliopsida > Poales > Poaceae > Secale > Secale cereale. The sequence continues at coordinate 527,069,035 of LR738715.1, read as the reverse complement.
CGAACGGCCTGGCCCCGAGCGCCCTCCTCCTCCCGCGGCCAGGGCGCCCGCTGGACCTCCGCGTCCGTGGCCCCTCCCAGCTCCTCGAGCCGCCACCGCGTCCCAAGGCCAGAGCCTCCCGCGCCAACTCCTGCGAGCGCCCGTGCGCCTCCTCCTCGACGCTTCGGCCGAAGCCAGCCAGCCGCGCGGCCTCCTTCCTCCTACGCCGACGCGAGGACCACCTCCAGCCAAGGCTGAGCGCCGTGGCCTCCCTTGCCGCTGCGCCCGTCCCCGACGCCAGGGCCGGCCGGATCCGTGCACCACGGTGCTCCTCTTCTGCCTCCGTGCGCCGCCCCGGCCCTGTCCAGCAGCCCGGCCGCCCCAAGCCCCTCCGAGGAGCTGCTGCAACCTCGTCGCCGTGCTGCCCTTGTTTTGCTGCTGTAGTTTTTTTGTGTTGTTTGGTTGCTTGTGTTGACCTTGACAGGGAACGCGTAAACGCCTACACGACAAGACGGCAAGACCGTAACGTCAAGTACCTCTATGGATACGTGTACATCTACGAGCTCCGTGTACGACTACGTGAACGACTACCGGCGACCCGACCAAGTACCCCTACGGCGAGTACCACTACCGTCGACAAGTTCGGAGACCACAAGTACCACTACGAACGCCGACGCGACAAGTACCTCTTAGGAAACGGAAACGCCTACGTGAACGTCTACCGTCGCCCGTGTACCTACTTCCCTCTACGGCATGTACCACTACCGTCGCCCGGAAACGAGGAATTCGCCAAGTACCACGACACGATGACGTGAACCACTACTTCCTCTACGAGTTGTGAGAACGTCTACTTCCTCTCCGAACGGAACGCCTCCTTCCTCTACGTCTCGAACCGCCCCGAAACGCACGCTTCAAAGGTATAACGAGACGACCCCGTGGATGACCCGTGTATGCTTGTTGTGGTTGTATGAAATGTCTCTCGTGTGTGCTTCGTGCCCGTTCCACCTTTCGTCATGTTCCTCGGTTGCCTCTTCACCGACTCGTGGGAACCCGGCAACGGGATCACCCCACTTTCATCTCGTTTGACTCGTTCTCCGTCATCTTTTGCTCCGGTCTCGCAACGAGTTACCGGAACCGATATGATGCCGTTGCATCATTTTCGGATCGTTGCCGTGGCCCCCTTTTTCTTCCACCACGGTGACAAATGCTTCATATCTTGTTAATTGTCAACCTTTTAATAACTTGCATAAAAACTTGTTCATGTCATCCGCATCATTTAACAACATTATATATGTTAATAATTGTTTGCTTATAATTATTAAACATGCTCATGAGGATTTTCCGGAATATGTTGTTGTTATTCTCCGGCCTCATTTAAATTGCCAAATAGTGTAGTTTTTATTATGCTTCACCTCTTGCCATGCTAAAAACATTTAATCTTGTCTTATAAATAACGAGAGTCAACTAAATAATTAAATGTGGTGTTTCGTCAATATACAACTCGTTGCATATTGATCTCCACTTAACTTGTAGTTTTGTTTGTGCACTTTGCCATGCCTTGCATATTTAAACCGGACATGCATCATATTTGGATGTGCATCGTATGCCATGTTTATGCTTGTGTGTTTACCGTGTTGTTTCTTTCTTTCCGGTTGCTTCTCTTGTTAGCTTCGGTTTCGTTCCGGAGTTGTGAGGGTTTCTCTCGACGGTGTTGCTCCGTCTTCATGGATCCGTTCTTCTCCCTTGTGGAATCCCAGGCAAGATGACCGAACCCGGATACCATTACTATCTTTGCCTATTGCTAGAGTATCGTTCTTTAGTTTTGCCTCGATGCCCATGTTCTTCTTGTCAGCCTCCTACTTGTAACCAATTGCCATGTTTAACCAACCTACCTATGCAAACCGTTGCTTGGCTAAGTACGCTTCGCTCAGCCCCTCTTATAGCATTGTTAGTTGCAGGTGAAGATTGAAGATGCTTGCTTCATGTTGAAGTTTGGTTGGGTTATATCACACTATATAAATGCTTAAAAATGAAATCATCTATATACTGGCAGGGTGGAAGGCTAAGCCTTTTGCTTGGTGTTTTGTTCCACTCATGCCGTTAGGAACCGTATAAACCGGTGTTATGTTCCTTGATTATGCGTTCCTAACACGGTTGGGGTGTATGGGACCCCCTTGATAAACCGCTAAGTGCTAAGTCTTTTCCAGCAAGTCCCAGCATTGGTACTATTTGCCTAATAACAAACTAATAAAACTTGCATAAGGGCTTTGCAAACCCTCTTTTATTTTAATTCTACAACCCCGGGCCAGTGCTCCACATGAGTGTTGGTCCGAAACGGGGGTTACGCGGGGCCACCTCGAGGAAACTCAAGGTTTGGTAAAAACCCGTGGGATCGCCCATCCGGTCGTGGCCTGAGACGAGATACGCGAGGCTACTATCAGGGTGTCGGCACGCCGGGAGGATTTGCTGGATTAGCCTTACCTTAGTTCGGTTTAACTTGAGCACGGGATTCCGAGAATACTCGGGTCTTCCCAACTATGGAGTTGCGACTCCGCGGATCGTGGGCTTGTAATGGGTCAAGTTGGAACACCCCTGCAGGGTTTGAACTTTCGAAAGCCGTGCCCGCGGTTATGTGGCAGATGGGAGCTTGTTAATTCCGGTTGTAGATAACTTGACACAATGATCCAATACACTACCAGCGTGTGTACCGTGACTGTCAATTTCCGAATAGGGATTCGGGAGTTGAACACGGTGGGGTTATGTTTGACCGGTTTTAGCTAGGATCACTTCGTGATCATCTTTCGACCGATGCTCTTCTCTTCTCGCTCTCTTTTACGTAAGTTAGTGCTAGTTGCTGCTGCAGACTCTTGTTTGTTCCTTCACCTCTCGTTCTTTCTTCAGCCTTGTCCTCACCCAAGGCTAAAATAGTCTTGTTACCCGGGAACGGGATTGCTGAGTCCTCTGTGGCTCACAGTTACTTCACCACACCAGATGCAGGTTCAGCCGAGTTTGATGCAGGAGCTGGTTCAGTGCTTCACCAGGAGCTCGATGAAGAGTTTGGCTGTTTGCTCGTGACGTTTCGATGTTCAGTAGTGGTTTCTACTAGGATTCGATCCTGACCTGTGGCTTTATGTTGTTTTGGTATCTTTCTTTTGATCTACGCCCGTAGTCGGGTTGAGATGTTTTGTATGATGATTGCTTATGTAATGTATTGTGTGAAGTGGCGAGTGTAAGCCAACTATCTCCTTTTGCTTTTTAATCCCTCTTTTACATGAGTCGTGCAAAGATACCAAACTTGAGATCATTCTAGGATGGGCTTATACCTTTAAGTCGTGCCTCGACACGTAGGAGGTATAGTCCCATCCTGGGCATTACAGATTCCTTCTGGAGTTGTGATACGTCTCCAACGTATCTATAATTTTTTACTGTTCCATGCTATTATATATGATGTTTTGGATGTTGAATGGGCTTTATGGTACACTTTTATATTATTTTTGGGACTAACCTATTAACCCAAAGGCCTAGTCCAGATTGTTGTTTTTTGCCTATTTCAGGGTTTTGCAGAAAAGGAATATCAAACAGAGTCCAAACAGAATGAAACCTTCAGGAGAGATATTTTTGGAGCGATATCTTCACGGGAGACTTGAGAACCACGGAATAGGGCACACGTGGCGTCCACGAGGATGGGGGACGCGCCCCCTCCCCCTGGGCGCGCCCCTGCCTCGTGGGCCCACGTTTCTCCCCCGATGCCCTCCTTCCTCCTATATATACCCATGTACCCTGAAAACATCGAAGCAACAGAGAAAACCCTAATTCCACTGCCGCAACCTTCTGTTCCCGTGAGATCCCATCTTGGGGCCTGTTCCGGAGCTCCGCCGGAGGGGGGATCTTCCACGGAGTGCTTCTACATCAACACCGTCGCGTCATCATGAGTTGTGAGTAGTTTACCACAGACCTTCGGGTCCATAGTTAGTGCCAAGATGGATTCTTCTCTCTTTCTTGATCTCAATACCAAGTTCTCATCGGTCTTCAAGGAGATCTATTTGATGTAATCTTTTTGCGGTGTGTTTGTCGAGATCCGTTGAATTGTGGGTTTATGATCAAGATTATATATGAGAAATATTTGGTTCTTTTCTGAGTTCTTTTATGTATGATTATAATATCTTTGCAAGTCTCTTCGAATTATCAGTTTGGTTTGGCCTACTAGATCCATAGTTCTTGCAATGGGAGAAGTGCTTGGCTTTGGTTTCAATCTTGCGGTGTCCTTTCCCAGTGACAGTAGGGGCAACAAGGCACGTATAGTATTGTTGACATCGAGGATAAAAATATGGGGTTTATATCCTATTGCTTGAGTTTATCCCTCTACATCATGTCATATGGCTTAAGGCGTTACTCTGTTCTTATGAACTTAATACTCTAGATGCATGCTGGATAGCGGTCGATGTGTGGAGTACTAGTAGTAGATGCATAATCGTTTCGTTCTACTTGTCACGGAAGTGATGCCTATATATAATGATCATGCCTAGATATTCTCATAATTATTCGCTTTTCTATCAATTGCTCGACAATAATTCGTTCACCCACCGTAGAATTCTGCTATCATGAGAGAAGCCACTAGTGAAACCTATGGCCCTCGAGTCTCTTCTCAACATATCAATCTACAATCTACTTTACTTTGCTGTTTTTACTTTCTGTTCTTATATCCAAAAGTACCAAAAAACATCAAACTATCATATCTATCAGATCTCACTTTCGTAAGTGATCGTAAAGGGATTGACAACCCCTTATCACGTTGGCTGCGAAGTTCTTATTTGTTGTGCAGGTGCGAGGGACTTGCGCGTGGTCTCCTACTGGATTGATACCTTGGTTCTCAAAAACTGAGGGAAATACTTACGCTACTGTGTTGCATCACCCTTTCCTCTTCGAGGGAATACAACGCAAGCTCGAGAAGTAGCAACAAGAATTTCTGGCGCCGTTGTTGGGGAGGCTTACGCAAAAGTCATATACCAAGTACCTATCACAAACCATTATCCTTCGCATTACATTTATTTGCCTCTCGTTTTCCTCTCCCCCACTTCACCCTTGTCATTTTATTTGCCCTTCTTTTTGCTGTGTGTTTACCGTTCGCTTGCTTCTTTTTTGCTTGTGTGTTGGATTTCTTGCTTGTCACTATGGCTCAGAACAATACCAAATTGTGTGACTTCTCCAATGCCAACAATAATGATTTTATTAGCACTCCGATTGCTCCTATCATCGATGCTAAATCTTGTGAGATCAACGCTGCTCTGTTGAATCTTGTTATCAAAGATCAATTTTCCGGCCTTCCTAGTGAAGATGCCGCTACCCATCTAAACAACTTTGTTGATTTGTGTGACATGCAAAAGAAGAGGGATACGGATAATGATATTGTTAAATTGAAGTTATTTCCATTTTCGCTTAGAGATCGTGCTAAAACTTGGTTTTCCTCTTTGCCTAGAAACAGTATTGATTCGTGGAATAATTGCAAAGATGCTTTTATCTCTAAGTATTTTCCTCCTGCTAAGATCATCTCTCTTAGAAACAATATTATGAATTTTAAGCAACTAGATCATGAGCATGTTGCACAAGCTTGGGAGAGAATGAAATTAATGATACGTAATTGCCCTACACATGGTTTGAACTTATGGATGATTATACAAAACTTTTATGCTGGCTTAAATTTTTCTTCTAGAAATCTTTTAGATTTGGCCACAGGAGGCACTTTCATGGAAACTACCTTAGGAGAAGCTACCAAACTGCTAGATAATATTATGGTTAATTATTCTCAGTGGCACACCGAAAGATCTACTAGTAAAAAAGTGCATGCTATTGAAGAGATTAGTGTTTTGAGTGGACAGATGGATGATCTTATGAAATTATTTGCTGCTAAGAGTGCTTCTTCTGATCCTAATGATATGCCCTTATCCACGTTGATTGAAAATAACAATGAATCTTTGGATGTGAATTTTGTTGGTAGGAATAATTTTGGTAACAACGCTTATAGAGGAAACTTTAATCCTAGGCCTTTACCTACTAATTCCTCTAATAATTATGGTAATTCCTACAATAACTCTTATGGAAAGATGCCTTCTGAATTTGAAACTAGTGTTAAGGAGTTTATAAATTCGCAAAATAATTTCAATGCTTTGCTTGAAGAAAAATTGCTTAAGATTGATGAATTGGCCAGAAGTATGGATAGAATTAATCTTGATGTTGATTCTTTGAAACTTAGATCTATTCCACCTAAGCATGATATCAATGAGTCTCTCAAAGCCATGAGAATTACCATTGATGAATGCAAAGAAAGAACCGCTAGGATGCATGCTAAGAAAGAGACCTTTATAAAAGCGTGTTCTTCTAGTTATCATGAAAATAAAAATGAAGATATGAATGTTATTGATGTGTCTCCTATTAGATCCTTATTTGCTAGTATGAATCTTGATAAAGATGGGACTAGAGATGAGTCTACTTTAATTAAAAGGCGTCCCAATGATTCAGAGTTTTTAGATCTTGATGCTAAAACTGTTAAAAGTGGGATTGAAGAGATTAAAACTTTCCATAGTGATGAACCCACTACTTTGGATTTCAAGGGATTCAATTATCATAATTGCTCTTTGATTGATTGTATTTCCTTGTTGCAATCCATACTAAATTCTCCACATGCTTATAGTCAAAATAAAGCTTTTACCAAACACATGGTTAATGCTTTGATGCAATCTTATGAAGAAAAGCTTGAATTAGAAGTTTCTATCCCTAGAAAGCTTTATGATGAGTGGGAACCTACTATTAAAATTAAAGTTAAGGATCATGAATGCTTTGCTTTGTGTGATTTGGGTGCAAGTGTTTCCACTATCCCAAAAACTTTGTGTGATTTGTTAGGTTTCCATGAGCTTGACAATTGTTCTTTAAATTTGCATCTTGCGGATTCTACTATTAAGAAACCTATGGGAAGGATTAATGATGTTCTTATTGTTGCCAATAGGAATTATGTGCCCGTAGATTTCATTGTTCCTGATATAGATTGCAAACCTTCATGTCCTATTATTCTTGGTAGACCTTTCCTTAGAACGATTGGTGCAATTATTGATATGAAGGAAGGAAATATTAGATTCCAATTTCCGTTAAGGAACGACATGGAACACTATCCTAGAAAGAAAATTAAATTACCTTATGAATCTATTATGAGAGCCACTTATGGATTGCCTTCCAAAGATGGCTACACCTAGATCTATCCTTCTATCATGCCTAGCTAGGGGCGTTAAATGATAGCGCTTGTTGGGAGGCAACCCAATTTTATATTCTTTGTTTTTGCTTCTGTTTAGGAATAAATATTGCATATAGCTTCTATTTAGATGTGGCTTTTTGTTTTAATTAGTGTTTGTGCCAAGTATAGCCTTCGGGAAGACTTGTGTGAAGTTTACATGATCTTGCTGTAAAAAACAGAAACGTTAGTGCTCACGAGAATAGTCACCAGATTTTACTGGAGAGTGCTATTTAGTTGATTCTTTTTTCAGATGATTAATAGACAAATTCCTCACGTTTAACAATTTATTTCAAATTTTTTGGAGTTACAGAAGTATGCGAAAGTTACAGATTACTACAGATTGTTATGTTTTTGACAAATTCTGTTTTTCGTGTTTTGTTTGCTTGTTTTGATGAATCTATGAGTAGTATTGGAGTATATGAATCATAGAGAAGTTGGAATACATTAGGTTTAACACCAATATGAACAAATAATGAGTTCATTACAGTACCTTTGAGTAGTGGTTTGTTTTCTTATACTAACGGAGCTCACGAGATTTATGGGTAAGTTTTGTGTTGTGAAGTTTTCTTGTTTGGAGTATGGCTTTGATGGACTATGGAACAAGGAGTGGAAAGAGCCTAAGCTAGGGGATGCCCAAGGCACCCCAAGGTAAAATTCAAGGACAACCAAAAGCTTAAGCTTGGGGATGCCCCAGGAAGGCATCCCCTCTTTCGTCTTCATCTATCGGTAACTATACTCGGGGCTATATTTTTACTTGGAGTGTCATGTATGATTTGAGTCTTTGCTTGTTAGTTTGCCACAATCATCCTTGCTGGACACACCTTTTTGAGAGAGATAAATATGGCCTAGAATTTGTTAGAACACTCTACATGCTTCACTTATATCTTTTGAGCTAAATAGTTTTGCTCTAGTGCTTCACTTATATCTTTTAGAGCACGGTGGTGATTTTATTTTGTAGAAATTATTGATCTCTCATGGTTCACTTATATCCTTTTGAGAGTCTTTTAGAACAGCATGGTAATGTGCTTTGGTTATAAAACTCGTCTTAATACGATAGGCATCCAAGATAAATGTAGTAAAAACTTTCATACAAAGTGCGTTGAATATGATGAGAAGCTTGATACTTGATGATTGTTTTGAGATATGAGGATAGTGATATTAGAGTCAGGCTAGTGGAGTTATTATGAAATTGAGAAATACTTGTGTTAAAGTTTGTGATTCCCGTAGCATGCACGTATGGTGAACCTCTATGTGACGAGGTTAGAGCATGAGGTATTTGTAGAGTGTCATCCTTTGTGTGGAGGTCGGGGGCGCGCGATGGTTAACTCCTACCACCCCCCCCCTAGGAGCATGCGTTGATTGCTTTGTTTTGATGACTCGTAAATTTTTGCAATAAGTACATGAGTTCTTTATGACTAATGATGAGTCCATGGATTATACGCACTCTCACCCTTCCACCATTGCTAGCCTCTCTTGTACCGCGCAACTTTCGTCGGTACCATACACCCACTATATACCTTCCTCTAAACAGGCACCATATACCTTCCTCAAAACAGCCACCATACCTACCTATCATGGCATTTCCATAGCCATTCCGAGATATATTGCCATGCAAATTTCCACCGTTCCGTTCATATGACACGCTTCATATTGTCATATTGCCATTGCATGATCATGTAGTTGACATCGTATTTGTCGCGAAACCACCATGCATAATTTTTCATACATGTCACTCTTGATTCATTGCACATCCCGGTACATCGCCGGAGGCATTCATATAGAGTCATAATTTTTTCTAGTATCGAGTTGTAAATCAATAGAAGTGTGATGATCATCATTATTAGAGCATTGTCCCAAAAAGAAAAAGAAAAAGAAAAAAGAAAAAAAAACAAGAAGGAAAGGCCAAAGAAAAAAAAGGAAGGCCCCCAAAAAAAGAAAAAGAAAAGGGACAATGCTACTATATTTTTCCACACTTGTGCTTCAAAGTAGCACCATGTTCTTCATGATAGAGAGCCTCATGTTTAGTCACTTTCATGTACTAGTGGGAATTTTCATTATAGAACTTGGCTTGTATATTCCAATGATGGGCTTCCTCAAATGCCCTAGGTCTTCATGAGCAAGCAAGTTGGATGCACACCCACTTAGTTTCTTTTTGTTGAGCTTTCATACATTTTTAGCTCTAGTGCATCCGTTGCATGGCAATCCCTACTCACTCACATTGATATCTATTGATGGGCATCTCCATAGCCCGTTGGTATGCCTAGTGGATGTGAGACTATCTTCCTCTTTTTTCCTTCTCCACAACCACCGCTCTATTCCACCTATAGTGCTATGTCCATGGCTCACGCTCATGTATTGCGTGAAAATTGAAAGGTATGAAGAAATTGAGTATGAAAACAAGTGCTTGGCTGAAACCCGGGTTGTGCATGATATGAATATTTTGTGTGATGAAGAGGGAGCATAGCCAGACTATATGATTTTGTAGGGATAACTTTGTTTAGCAAGGTCATTTTGAGAAGACATGATTGCTTTGTTAGTATGCTTGTAGTATTATTATTTCTTATGTCAATATAGACTTTTGTCTTGAATCTTTCGAATCTGAACATTCATGCCACAATAAAGAGAATTACATTGAAAATTATGTCGGTTTGCATTCCACATCAAAAATTCTGTTTTTATCATTTACCTACCCGAGGACGAGCAGGAATTAAGCTTGGGGATGCTTGATACGTCTCCAACGTATCTGTAATTTTTGATTGTCCCATGCTATTATATATGATGTTTTGGATGTTTAATGGGCTTTATTATACACTTTCATATTATTTATTGGACTAACCTATTAACCCAAAGGCCCACTCCAAATTGCTGTTTTTTTGCCTATCTCAGGGTTTTGCAGAAAAGGAATATCAAACGGAGTCCAAACGAATGAAACCTTCGGGAGAGATATTTTTGGAGCGATATCTTCACGGGAGACTTGAGAACCACGCAATAGGGCACACGTGGCGTCCACGAGGGTGAGGGGCGCGCCCCCTCCCCCTGGGCACGCCCCCTGCCTCGTGGGCCTCACGTTGCTCCACGACGTGCTTCTACATCAACACCATCGCCTCACCATGAGTTGTGAGTAGTTTACCACAGACCTTCGGGTCCATAGTTAGTACCTAGATGGCTTCTTCTCTCTTTGTGGATCTCAACACCAAGTTCTCCTCGGTCTTCGAGGAGATCTATTCGATGTAATCTTTTTGCGTGTGTTTGTCGAGATCCGATGAATTGTGGGATTATGATCAAGATTATCTATGAGAAATATTTGGTTCTTTTCTGAATACTTTTATGTATGATTATAATACCCTTGCAAGTCTATTCGAATTATCGGTTTGGTTTGGCCTACTAGATCTATACTTCTTGCAATGGGAGAAGTGCTTGGCTTTGGGTTGATCTTGCGGTGTCCTTTCCCAGGGATAGTAGGGACAGCAAGGCACGTATAATTGTTGCCATTGAGGATAAAAAGATGGGGTTTATATCATATTGCTTGAGTTTATCCCTCTACATCATGTCATCTTGCTTAAGGCGTTACTCTGTTCTTATGAACTTAATACTCTTGGTGCATTACTGGATAGCGGTCGATGTGTCGAGTAATAGTAGTAGATGCAGAATCGTTTCGGTATACTTGTCACGGACGTGATGCCTATATATAATGATCATGCCTAGATATTCTCATAATTATTCGCTTTTCTATCAATTGCTTGACAATAATTTGTTCACCCACCGTAGAACTCTGCTATCATGAGAGAAGCCACTAGTGAAACCTATGGCCCCCGGGTCTATTCTCAACATATCAATCTACAATCTCCTTTACTTTGCTGTTTTTACTTTCTGTTCTTATATCCAAAAATAGCAAAAATATCAAACTATCATATCTCTCAGATCTCACTTTCGTAAGTGACCGTAAAGGGATTGACAACCCCTTATCGCGTTGGCTGTGAAGTTCTTATTTGTTTGTGCAGGTATGAGGGACTCGTGCGTGGTCTCCTACTGGATTGATACCTTGGTTCTAAAAAACTGAGGGAAATACTTAGGCTACTGTGCTGCATCACCCTTTCCTCTTCGAGGGAATACAACGCAAGCTCGAGAAGTAGCAAGTTGATGCGGCTGAGGCCGACGATGATGATGACGATTATGAGCCTTCTGGTGTCGAGCCTTCATGGGCTAAGAATCTCCAGAGAAAGATGAAGAAGTTGTTCTACATGGAGTCCAATGGGCAGTATATGGCACATGTGTATGAACAATCGCAGTCATCAGAAGAAGCTTATGCGTCAACTTTGTGTTGAGGTTGCTAGTGGATCTGAGGATAAGATTACAGATGAGGAGTAGTGGACCTCTTAGCACTGTCCGTGGTCTAATTTAGAGACCGACCAACCTACCTCTACCGATGACGGAGCTACGGGCGACCATGCGGGGCTGTGAGGAGGGCAATCTCTGGAGTTGCTATCACCTATTGCCGTTGGTGTTTTATTTCTCTTTTTGGCGTCTCGATGCTAAAGGGGAGAGCGTTTAGTGATTTGTCGTGTTGAGAGTGTGTGCTTATTTGTGTTTTTCTTTCTCTCTCATGAACTCTTTTATCGATTGTTTGGTTGTGCTTGCGAGACCTGGCTATCCTATCATATGGTGTAAGACATATGCTACCTTATTATTATCCTTTGCATGTCAAGTACCTTGTTAGCTTGTGGGCATTAAACTTTATTGTTTATCTATCTATAGTGCTCACTTGCTACTTATAGAATCCTTGTTATTCCTCTCCAAGTTTGTAGATGCTAGGTTTGCCGGTCTATAAAATATAGGGGGAGTGTTGATCCTAGTGTGTGTGCCTTGCATTCCAAAAGCACACTTGATTAAGTGCAGACATCTAGGGGAGCCCGTCTATATTTTGTAGACTTTGGGTTTTACCTTTTTTACTACCATATCTTTGTGCAAATCCCGTTTTGTCATCAATCCACCAGAAAGGGGGAGATTGTTAGGGCATATTTCCCCCCTAATGGTTTTGGTGATTGATGACAATGTGTTTGCTGACTAATCGTGTGCATTGATCATTTCAGATATTCATCTATATGGCATGAGATGATCTCTACCCCCTGGTGTTCAAAGCGAAGACGGTGTAGTTCTCTTTTGTTTCAGTTTGGTGGACTGGAGTCGTAGGAGATACCGTACTATCAAGAGGGGGTCCGTATCAGAAAGGCTAGGGTGGAATCATCATGTACACATCACTTTTGCAACCCCAGCTCCTTCCCTCTTTTCTTGGAGTTTACTCGTTATCGAGGAAGTGGCATAAGCGAGGCGCCAGCGGTAGTACTGCTGGACCGGAGGGGCAATACCGCTTATAGCCACAAGCGGTAGTACCGTTGTTGCACAGTGGCAGTACCGCCCATGGCTACAAGTGGTAGTACGGCTCTAGTTCTGCACGTGTACCGCCTCGATTCAAGACTTTCGCTTCTCGTGTCGGGTTGGGCGGCAGTAGGAGCGGTAGTGGGTGCAGTAGTACTGCTTATAGGCGGTAGTACCGCCCTACCACCGCTACTAGTGCCACTCGGGGGCTCTCTCTCCTTCCCCTTCCCGCTACTCACTATGCGCAGCCCCAACGGTACTACCGCTCGCCAAGCGGCCCGCTGCCTCGTGCAGTAGTACCACCCTCTGCAGGCTGAGTTGTGGGATAATAGTTGGATTCTTCCTCCCACTATATAAAGGGGTCTTCTTCTTCAAGAAGACTTACCTCTTCCATTCCCAAACTCCATTGTTGCTCCAAAGCTCATTTTCGGGCGATATCTCTCCCTAGCCAATCAAACTTGTTGATTTTCTAGGGATTTGTTGAGAAGGCCTCAATCTACACTTCCACCAAGAGAAATTTGATTCCCCCCACTAATCCCTCGCGAATCTTGTTACGCTTGGGTGTTTGAGCACCCTAGATGGTTGAGGTCACCTCGGAGCCACATTCCATTGTGGTGAAGCTACGTGGTGTTGTTGAGAGTTTCCTAGCTTGTTGTGGATATTCCCCCAACCTTCTTTGTAAAGGTTCGGTCACCGCTGTAATGCCCAGTATGTGACTATGCCTCCCACGTGTCGAGGCACGACTTAAAGGCATAAGCACATACTAGAATGATCTCAAGTATGGTATCTTTGCACAACTCATGTAAAAGAGGGGATGAAAATGTAAAAGCGTAGTTGGCTTACACTCGCCACATCACACAATGTAATACATTAACATACATCATCCAAATAACATCAGAGTCCGACTACGGACGAAGATCCAAATGAAAGATACCATAAATAAAGCAACACAAGGTCCCAATCATCCTAGTAAGAGCCCTACTGATCCTCGGGGTAAGACACGTAGTATCGGCCACGCTCTTCATTGAACTCCCAATACAACTTTGAACCACCACCTGTGTAGTTCTCAACGGTACCTGCATCTGGTGTTGTGTAGAAACTGTGAGCCACGGAGGACTCAACAATCCCGTTCCCGGGTAGCAATACTATCAAAGCCTTAGGTGTGGAAAAGGCTTAAAACAAGGTTGCAGAAGCACTAGCACTAACTTATGGGTTTAGAGCGAGGAGAGAAACAAGTGCCAACGATCGTCAAAGTGATCACGAAGTGATCCTAACTACTCATGTCAAACATAACCCCACCGTGTTCACTTCCCGAACCCCCTTCGGAAAGTGACCATCACGGTAACTCACGCTGATAGTGTATTCTGAACATGGTGTCAAGTTATCTACAACCGGATATTAACAAATTCCCATCTGCCACATAACCGCGGGCATGGCTTTCGAAAGATCAAAACCCTGCAGGGGTGTCCCAACTTAGCCCATCACAAGCTCACGATCTACGCAGTCGTAACTCCAAGGTGGGAAGACCCGAGTATTCTCGGAATCCCGTGCTCAAGATATTCCGACAAAGGTGAAACTAATCCAGCAAGACCTCCCGGCGTGCCGACAACCTGATAGTAGCCGCGCGTATCTCGTCTCAGGCCACGACCGGATGAGTCATCCTATAGGTGTATACCAGCCCTTGAGTTTCCTCGAGGTGGCCCCGCAGTCTGCTCAGTTTGGACCAACACTCATGAGGAGCACTGGCCCTGGGTTGTTAATTAAGAACTCAGGTTTGCAACGCCCTATGCAAGTTTTAGTTATTAGGCAAATATAAAACCAATGTTGGGCCTTGCTGGAAAAGCTTTAGCGCTAAGCGGGTTATCGAGGGGGGCCCATAAACCCCAGCCGTGTTAGGGACGCAAAATCAAGGAACATAACATCGGTTTAACGGTTCCTAGGGTGGCATGAGTGGAACAAAACACCAAGCAAGAGGCTTAGCCTTCCACCCATTACCAATATATAGATGATTTAGTTTAACAGATTATATATTGTGATATCCCAACAATAACTTCATCATGAAGCAAGAATCTTCAAATCTTCACCTGCAACTAACAATGCTATAAGAGGGGCTGAGCGATGCTTACGTAGCCAAACAACGGTTTGCTAGGTGGGTGGTTAGAGAGTTTCATGGCAACAATAGGAGGGCTGACAAACAAACATAGCCATTGAGGCAATATCTAAAAGAGCGAGACATCTAGCATAGGCAAAGATAGTAGTGATATCTGGGTAACGTCATCTTGCCTGTTGATTCCACATAGGGATCGTAACCTTGCTCCTCAAACTCAATCTCGGTAGGAACCTCGTACACCGTATCGTCATCGGGCTCTAACCAAACACAACAATGCAACAACGGAACACAATCAATCATAATGCAATGCTCAGACACATGATGCATGAACATGATGAACAAGGCCAAGAGCAGATATGATGCATGGCCTAGGGTCACAAGAGTGCAACACAACATAATCAAACAAGAGCACTCACAAGAAAGAAAACAAACAAAAGAACAACTATCAAGTTTATGTAGGTTGTTCAAACAAGCATCCAACAAGTTTTAAAGGAGTTGGTTAACATGGCAAGGGTGCAACTAATAATACAACAACATGCTAGCACATTTAAATGGGCTGGAAATAATAAACAAGAATTTCCAGAAACTCCCATATGAATTTAAATGCATTTGGGAAAGATCTGAAAAACTTCTGATATAAAGTTGTCAAACATGATAAACAACAACACCAAAATACTCTACACATTTTTCCACCCCAAATGCATATAAAGTTTGTTAAATTTGGAGTTGTAGATATTTAGTTATGATTTTTCCAAGTTTAAGCATATTTCAAACAAGAATAAATTCAAACAGCATTTTAAATGTTTTTAAACATGGCAACAACCAGCATATTCATAATCTACATGAAATTCTAAGCACTTTTCATATAAGACTTATTTGCATCAGAAGAATATATCAATAGATAATAATTAAACAAAGATAAAGCAGAAAAAGAAAAAGAAAAAGAAAACAGAAAAGAAAAACAATAAGTGCAGGGGTCAAAGTGGCCCACTCCCACGCTAGCCAGAGCCACTGACAAGGGGGCCTGGCTGCGCTGAGCTGGCGCCGGCGGGTGCGCGTGGGGGCTGGAGATACACAGTGAGGCTGACATGTGGGGCCTTCCTGTCAGCCTCTCAGGGAAAACAAAAAGGGGGCGAAATGCCCACTGCTCCGCACGGATTCGAACACACGACCTGGTGCTTAACTGACGGAGACACAACCACTGCGCTAGCGATCGAACCTTGACAGAGAACATGTGGTATATCTAAAGACTTAACTAAAGATGCAGAGCAGGGGAAAACAGGGGGCTCGTCAGAGCTGCTCGTCGGAGCTGCTCCAACGACCAAAAGGCACGGCGGAGGGGTGCGGTGTGCTCCTGGGGGAGAGCCGCATCCACTCGAAGCAGACGCAGCACCTAGCAAGGACTACATCGCCGGCGGCGAGCACATGACAGAGCGGCGGTGGCGGACATCTATGCGACGAAGCAACGGCCTAGGCGGAGCAGCGACTACACAGGCAGCATCACGACGAACTCAAGCGAACGGGCAGCAAAACACGGTCTACGGTGGTCGGGACACTCACCGGAGACGAGGCCCGACGGCGACGAGCTCGGGCGCTCGAGGAACTCGGAGCTAGAGGACGCTAAAGAGGGGGAAAAGAGAACGAGGAGGTGGAGGCGCTTACCACGAACACGGAGGTGTGTTCGGCTGGCCCGGAGGTGGTCGGAGTCGATGGCGGCGAGGCTCGAATAACTACGGGCGCTGGAGACGAAGAAGAGGAAAAAGACGTCGGCGAGGAGGCGATCGGCGCCGCGTAGAGGAAGTAGTCGATGTAGTTGACGTCGGGGAAGCAGCTGGACACGTTTGGCGAGGCTAAGGTCGACAGGAAGCACGCCGGCGACGAGCTGGCGCTCTCAGATGCGTGCGGTTATTCACTGGAGCGGCGGATCTGGTGGAGCTTGGCTCTCCAGGCGGCGAGAGGAGGAAGAGGAACCCTAGGGAGAGGGGTTGGACACAGTGCGAGTTTAAATGGAGGGCTCAGATCACGAGACCTCGACGTCCGTGATCACGGCGCGACGGCGAGGGCACGCTCTGGCTCTGCATCGCGTGACAGAGATAGATGGCGACTCGGTGTTGTGAGGCAGACATGTGGTACTAGGGGCAAAAAAGGCACGGCGCGACTGCGAGCGCTCGGTCGAGCCTGCAGGGAAGAGATGGGCCGCGCAGTGCGAGGGTAAAGACTGGGCCTGGGGGGGAGGAGAAGGAGGAGGAGGCCCAGGCTACTACTTTTCTCTGCTTCGTTTCCCTTTTCTTTTTTTATTCTGACAGAAAAGAAAAAGAAAAGCACATGCTAAAAGGAAAAGAGTTAGGGGAAAAAGAAAATATCCCCATGCTCCTTGATTTATGCCCTATTTAATAAAATTGACTTGGACATTTTTAGAGGCAGAAAAATAAAAGGAGTTTGAATATGGTTCAAACTCTTGTTTTTTTAACCCAACCAAATCAATTCCAAATGGGGTGATATTTGGCAAAGGGTGTAGACATGGTGCAAGATTTTTAGGAAAAGAAAGAACATTAATGAACTTGGCTAGGTGACTTGCACAATGGAGTAAAGAAATGAAAGAAAAGAAAAAGGAAGAAGAAGAAGAGGGAAAACAAAGGAGGGGGTCTAGGGTTTAGCAAATCATAGCTAGGCACCACACTCACACACATCACCAGGCCTCACACATACACATCATAACAAGGAAGTAAACTAGATGCCATGATGAAAGCAATGCATGGATGCAAAATAAAATAAAAGACATGGCAATGCAAAAATAAAATGAGCTCAAAAGACAAGAACCCCCAAGGATAAGGACAAGGATCAAATTGAGAAAGCTTTATTGCCATTATAGGAAAGTATCACATATGGGGTGTTACAAACTCTCCTACACTACAAAAAGATCTCGTCCCGAGATCTAGGACTGGAAGAAGGAAGGATACTCGGAACGAAGGTGATCTTCTCGTTCCCACGTAGCTTCACGGTCGGTATGGTGTGACCACTTTACTTTCAAGAACTTGATGGACTTGTTGCGAGTTTTGCGCTCAGTTTCCTCAAGAATAGCAACAGGGTGCTCACGATAAGACAAGTCTTGTTGAAGATCAATCTACTCGAACAGAATGGTGTGTTCAGGTGTCTTGAAGCACTTGCGGAGTTGAGACACGTGAAACACATCATGAACATTTGCAAAGTTGGAGGGAAGCTCGAGTTGGTAGGCTAGATCTCCTCTTTTGCCAAGAATCTTGAAAGGGCCCACGTATCTCGGAGCAAGCTTGCCTTTGATACCGAATCTTTGGGTTCCTTTCATAGAAGAAACATGGAGATAGACATGATCTGCAATGTCGAAAGCCAAATCACGATGCTTGCCATCATAGTAGCTCTTTTGACGCGATTGCGCGGCTTTGAGATTCTCACGTATGACTTTGCACATTTCTTCGGCTTCTGAGATCAAATCATTACCAAGAATTTGACGTTCACCAGTCTCGGACCAGTTGAGCGGGGTACAACACTTTCTTCCATAGAGGATTTCAAAAGGAGCTTTGCCGGCACTTGCTTGGAAGCTGTTATTGTATGAGAATTCGGCAAACGGGAGACAATCTTCCCACTTCATACCGAAAGAGATGACACAAGCTCTCAGCATGTCTTCGAGGATCTGGTTCACTCTTTCGACTTGACCACTAGTCTGAGGGTGAAACGCAGTGCTGAAGCGAATTTTTGTGCCCATGGCTGACTGAAAGGAGTCCCAGAACTTGGATGTGAACAAACTTCCACGGTCTAAGGAGATGACTTGAGGAATGCCATGCAAAGAAACAATTCTGGAAGTGTACAACTATGCAAGCTGAGCTGCGTTGATGGATTCTTTGTCGGGAAGGAAATGAGGTACTTTAGTTAGCTTATCAATCACTACGAAGATAGCATCATTCCCCTTCCTGGACTTAGGAAACCCAGTGACAAAATCCATTTCAATGTGATCGAATTTCCACTCGGGAATAGGTAGAGGTTGAAGGAGACCGGCTGGACGTTGATGCTCTGCCTGCACTCTTCTGCGGACATCACTTTCATTCACGAATTGGGCAATCTCCCTTTTCATGCGAGTCCACCAGTATGATTGCTTGAGGTCTTGGTACATCTTAGAACTTCCGGGATAAATCGAGAGGAGGTAGTCATGTGCTTCGTTCATAATGAGCTTCCTGAGATCACCCTTGGGAACCACAATTCTATCCTCAAAGAACAAGGTGTCTTTCTCATCAACACGATAGCACTTGTATTTGGGAGTACCCTTGGCAATACCATGTTTCACTTTATGCACCATAGCATCACTGAGTTGGGCCTCACGGATCTGATCTTCCAAGGTAGGAGCAACTTGAAGGTTTGCAAGAAAGCCTTGCGGAACAACTTGGAGGTTTAGCTTCATGAATGATTCACAAAGTTCAGGCTAGAACGGTTTGAGAATTAGACTGTTGCAATATGCCTTTCTACTCAAGGCATCTGCAATGACATTGGCCTTGCCAGGTGTGTACTCAATGCTTGGATCATACTCTTGGATCATTTCAACCCAACGAGTCTGGCGAAGGTTCAGGTTTGGCTGTGTGAAGATGTACTTCAAGCTCTTGTGATCGGTGAAGATGTCCACTTTTCTGCATAACAGAAGGTGTCTCCACGTGATCAAGGCATGTACAACTGCTGCTAGCTCGAGATCATGTGTGGGGTAATTCTTCTCATTTGGTTTCAACTGACGAGAAGTGTTTGCCACAATCTTCTTGTCTTGCATGAGAACACCACCAAGACCTTGCAAAGAAGCATCACAAGAGACTTCATAGGGCTTGGACTCATCCGGAGGAGTAAGAACCGGAGCAGAAATGAGCTTCTCTTTGAGTGTTTTGAATGCCACATCACAATCAGGAGTCCAGGAGTACTTGACATTCTTCTGCAACAGGTTGGAAAGAGGCTTGGTAATATTGGAGAAGTTCCAATGAACCTTCTACAATAGCTAGCGAGACCAAGGAAGCTTCAGAGTTGCTTGACATTCTGCGGGGGTTCCCAGTTGACAATAGCTTCAACTTTCTCGGGGTTCACAGAAATGCCCTCGACAGAGATGATATGGCCAAGATATAAGACTTTATCCAGCCAGAATTCACATTTGGAGAACTTCGCATAGAACTTGTGTTCACGGAGCCTATCCAGGACCAAACGTAGGTGCTTGGCATGGTCTTCTTCATTCTTGGAGAATACCAAGATGTCATCCAGATAGACAATAACAAATTCATTGGTGTAGGGGTTGAATATGAAGTGCATCATCCTCGAGAAGGTGGGTGGAGCATTTGCGAGGCCAAAAGACATGACCATGTATTCGTAAGAGCCAAAACTCATTCTGAATGCGGTCTTGGGAATATCTTCTTCACGGATACGGATCTGGTGGTAACCCATCCGGAGATCGAGCTTTGAGAAGAACTTTGCTCCTTTGAGCTGCTCGAACAATTCATTGATATTGGGGAGCGGATACTTGTTCTTTATTGTCTTCTTGTTCAATGGCCGGTAATCAATGCAAAGGCGTTCTGTGCCATCCTTCTTCTTGAAAAATAGAACACCACAGCCCCAAGGAGAAGTACTAGGCCTGATTAGACCCATACGCTCTTGCTCATCGAGTTGTTTCTTCAGCTCCTTCAACTCATCAGGGGAAAGCTTGTACGGACGCCGACATGCTGGCTCAGTACCGGGCTTAAGTTCAATGACGAATTCAACTTGACGATGGGGAGGCATGCTTGGAAGCTCTTCAGGGAACACATCTTCATATTCATTGACCACCGAAATCTGAGAAATGGCATTAATCTCGCCGTTGTCATTGAGAGAGAATAGCCTGATTGTGTTATCTCAAGAGGCGAAGATAATCACGTCTTCGTTAGGATGAGTAAGCTTGACTTGCTTATTTGCACAATCAATGTGTGCATCATGCTTGGAAAGCCAATCCATCCCAAGAATAAGATCAATGTCGGAGTTGCTGAGAACAACCGGAGAAACCAGAAAGCGGTAATCACCCATATGAATAGATACATCCGGAGCCATCAATTTAGAAGTCATGTTTTTTCCCGGAGAAATAATTTGCAACTTCTTATCCAGAAATGCCGAAGTGGAATTAGGCTTGGTAAAGAATGGCCTTGATATGAAACTGAGAGATGCACCAGAATCAAACAATACTTTTGCAGGAATAGAGTTAACTGGAAGGTTACCAAGTATCACATCTGAAGAATTCTCTGCTTGAGCTGCATTCATCATATTCACTCTTGATGCCTTAGGATTGTGCTTGACAATAGTAGTGCTGACAGGTGGAGGAGGCGGAAGGCGCCTTGGGTTGGGACACTTGTTAGCATAGTGACCCTTCTGAGTACACTTGTTGCAAACCACTTCTGAGAGAGGCCAGTGATAAGGACCACTTGATCTTGAAGCTTGAAATTGAGGCTTGGACTGATTGCTTGGGTTGGGTGGGTGGGAGAAACCACGGCCACCTGAGTGCTTGTTGTTGTTTGGAGGATGGAGCACTCGAGGAGGCGGAAGCCAGAACTTCTGTTGCTTTGCAACCACTTGGGAAGAAGAGGAGGAGTGAACAACATCTTTGATCCTCTTTTTGGAAGCTTCATTCTTGAGTTGGGTTGCCTCTTGCTTAAGAGCCATATTGTAGAATTGGTCAAATTCATCCGGCTCGAACAAGGTGAGAGCTAGTTGGAGTTCATCCTTCAGACCACCACAAAACTGATAAATCTTGCTCTGGGCATCTGGGATGTCTTGCTTGGCATAGCGGGCAAGATTCTGGAACTTGACATTGTATTGATAGACGGACATGGTGCCTTGCTTCAGGTTGCGGAATTGCTCACGCATGCCTTCAATGACACTGGTTGGAATGTGGTGAGAGCAGAAATCCTTGCAGAAGTTAGTCCACGAGATCTCACGGTCACCTCTGGAATCTTTATACCATTGCCACCAATCAACAGCTTGGTCTTTGAGTTGGAAGGCGGCAAACTTGACATAATCCTCAGGTCTCAGGTTACTACATTCAAAGTGCTTTTTGATGTCTGTTATCCAGTCTTCAGCATCTAGCGGATCCACACAGTAACTGAATGACTTCGGTTGGTTTGCCAGGAATTGGTTGAGAGTAGCAAAGTGAGGTTGATTGAACAGATTGCCTTGGCCTTGGTTCCCATGACCACCTTGATTTGCTTGGTTGGCTTGAATGTTCTCCATCATTTGCATAAGTATCTGGGTGTTCTGGTTGGTCACTTGCATAATTGCTCTCCAGGCACGGAGGAGGAGGGGAAGGAGGACGTTCAGGAACACGCTCTTCTTCACCCTCTGGGTTAGCATTGGGAACCTTCTTAGGAGCCATCCTGATTGAGATGACAACTATTAGCCATTGATTGAAAAAATATATAAGCTGAATCAACGGCTAGAAATTGCAACATAAGTATTCACAAGAACATTCGAAAAAAATGAACGAATGTATACCACAGTTTAATGGTACAACAATCTTCTCGATAAGCCACTTGGGAGAATAAAAGGTAAATAAAAACAACAAGGGGCAGATAGAACAAATACATGATAGAAGCTTCGTCCCACATGTTCGTGCTGAAAGCCCATGGAACGTGTTACCTAAGGGTTTTGCATTCCCCGGATCAGCATAGCCAAGGACCCTTTAAGATGCAACTCCCGATTGGAACAACGCCCATAAAACCTCTTCACTTGATGTTGAACCCCGAACTCCATATCACGCACTCGTTGGAAGAATGACTACGAGCTACTAGAAGAACCCACCTATTAATTTCCGAAAGTTTCCGGTTATGCGATCGGGTGTTGGGGATATAGGGGAAGCATTGTGCACTTGGGACACCCCGAGACCGGTGCGCCAGGTGTTAGCCAGTTATTCGTCTTCGTTGCCATGTCATGCTTGCGTGTTGCATCTTTGCCTTGTCATCATGTGTGTGCATAATTATGTTTTCAAAACATGCATCCGTCCGAGTTCCCTCGTCCTCTCCGTTGTCCGTTCTGAGCCCGGAATCACTTGCACGCGCCCGCGGTGCCTCCGAATATTTATTTTATAAGTGGCCGGAAAACATTCTCGGAATGGGGTGAAACTTGTCATGTGGTCTTATTATAGTGTAGACAGGCCGCCTGCCAAATTTCATCGCATTCGGAGTCCGTTTGTTAGCCCAATGGATATATATAGCGGCACTAGTCGCCGGTTTAATCGTCGGACGTTTTCGGTCTCCGAAAACCCCCGCGGGCCTCCCTTATCTCCTCTCCTATCAGCTCTTGGCCTCTTGGCACAGCCCATTAGCCCACCTACAAACACCCTCCGCTCCGGACCGTCCGATGGCGATCGAACGGCTCCGAAACGGAGCAATTCCACTAACCCTAGCCCCCTTTCCCTATATAGCACCCTCCCATACCATTTTGGACATCCCCTAGTCTAAACCTAGCCTTCCTCTACCTCGAGCCGCAGCCAACCCCTCCTCCTCCTCCAAATCCGCGCCCTCCACCTCGTTTCTGCCACGTGGCAACGCCCCATAGGGCCACATCAGCCGCAGGCCGCTCGCAGCCAATGGTTGTACGCCACTTTGCGTCCTCCACGTCGCCCGCGCCTCCCCACCGCGCCAGGCCCGTCCCCGGCCCGCCCCGGGCCGGATCTGGGCCCCGAAGACCGTGCGCGTTGCCTCCCGCGCCTGGTCACTCCACCGCCTCCAGCGCCGATCTCCACCGCCGCCGGCCACTCCCCGTGCCCCGGATCCCATCCATGGTGCCCTAGCGCCTGAACCGCCACCGTCAACAACGGCCGTCCCCACGGGCCGTCCTCGTCGCCGGAAACGGGCTCCCGACGCCTGGATCCGCGCCCCTCCACCCGGATCTGCCCTCCTCCGCCCGTCCCGACCTCCAACCATCCTACCGGAGCTACTGCGTCGGCCGTCATGCTCCCCTGTGTCATTCGGGACAACGACGTCGATCGGTTACCCGCCTCCTGGGCCGACCACTGCTCGCCTCGGTGGGCCGCACCCGCTCGTGGGCCGCGCCGGCCTCAACGGCCCATCTCCTCTACCACCAACCGGCCCAACCTCCTATCTAGATACTGGGCCTCAGCCCGCTAGGGTGAGCCCACTATTCCCCGCCCCGTGCGTCCCTTTACTATACTACGCTCGCTTCTGTTTTTTTTCCTAAGTCATTTTCTGCTAAGTCCCTAATATGTCATAAAATGTTGCTATGTTTAGGTGGCTGTAACTTTTTGTGTGCTAATCCAAATTGTGCAAATAATATGTCAAAATGATCGTGGTGATATGCTCTACACTTTTTTCCATTGTGCCATGCTTGTTTGAGTTAATCTTGATGCCCTAATCTCTATTGCAAGAGTGCTACTTGTTATAAACTGCTGTTACTTGTTATTTTGTTGCCATGTTTGATATGTGATAAGTTGGTGCATGTTTATCCAAATGGAGCATATGATATGTCAAAATGTTCATTGTGAAGTGTACTACATGATGGTTGCTGTAGCATGCTTGTTTGAGTCCATATTGCCATGTTAATCTCTGTTGCAAAAGTGCATTTGGCTGTTAAGTGCTGAAACTTGTTATGAGATGCTGATTTCACTTGCTCTTTGCTATTGGTGTGTTTGTCTTCATGCCACATGTCTATATGTTTTAGAATCACCTTCATATGGTATTTGTTTTGGTGCTTTTAATTTCCCATGTTATGGCTTGAGGTGACTTAAACAAGCTTGTAAACATGCCATGTCGTTATTGCTGTTTTATACTTAGTGAAAAAACTGCTAAGTCTGGAATCTGTTATAACCTGATGCTATGTTTGCTTGATGCCCCACTCAAATCCATGCTTGTTTTTGGAGTGGCCAATGATCATGCCTTGTTGTCCATTTTATTGTCTATCCATTCATGCCCTTACTTGCTCATATGACCTGCTGTAGCTTATTTATTTCTTGCTCTCAAGTTGCTATAAATTATACCTGTCAGGTTTTTAACAGCATGATCAATTTGGTGAAGCTTGTTGTTATTGATCCATGCTTCCTATGGAGTTGCTCCAATGGAGTTGTTTGCTGTACGACATGTCTACTACATGTCCATGCTCTTTATGTTCTTATTATAGTTGATATGCTTGTTGTTTTGTGCCTCCGAAGGCAGCACCATGATGATGTTTTGCCCTTCCCAGTTTTTGGCCAAGTCTGGATAATTTTATTGCAACTTGCCATGCTTGTTTAAATGTGTTCCAGCAAGCTTTTGGGTGTGTTCTAAGTTCATGCTTGTTAAGTATAATGTCTACTTCAGATCCATGCTTCTTGTTATCATGTTTGGGTGCTGTAGCATATATTTACCTTGCTCCAAAGTTGCTATGTGGCTATTAACTTCAGCTTGTTGTTATATCTTGTTTCATGTGTATCTTTTAGCCCGTTGCTCCGTTTTGAGTGTGCCCTATATGAAACTTGTGTGATTTTGCATGTAGAATCATAATATCATGTTGTTTACATGTTTGGTGTGTGTTTGCTTGATGTTTGGGTGCATCTTGCACCATTTCCTTGCTTGTCTTGTTTTGCTCATATCTTCTAGGCCATAGCTCCGAATTAAACAAACTTTATATGAAACTTGACTAGAATTTCGTGTAGATCATCATGGTGGATGTTAACTTGCTGTTTAACAACTCTAACTTAAGGTTTGTTCAGATCTGGACTAATTTCACTTTATGCATATGAGGACTTATCGGATTTGTTACATGTTGATTCCGGCCTCATTTAAACTTGTTGCGTGATGTTGTTCGTGTGTGCTTCATCCCTTGCCATGTAATGCATCTAATATAGACTTGTCTTGCATCATACTTGGTTGAGCATATTGTCATGTTCTTGTGTTGTATGTTTACCGTATTGCTTGCTTCTTCTCGTTAGTGCTTGTTCCGTTGCAATCATGAGGATTCGTTCGTCAACACATGGTTCGTCTTCAAGGCTTCTTCTTCGTCTTCTTCCCGGAACCGTCCTTGTTCCTTGCGGGATCTCAGGCAAGATGACCATCACATTGGATACCTTTACTATCATTGCCATTCTTAGTTGTCTCGATGCTATCGTTATATGTCGCGCTACCCATCATTATTGTCAGCCCTCTCCTTGTTGCCATGAAACCTCTAACCTTTGACACCTTCCCAGCAAACCATTGTTTGGATATGTTACCCGCTTGCTCAGCCCCTCTTATAGCGTTGTTAGTTGCAGGTGAAGATGAAGATTGTTCCATGTTGGAACTTGTTGTTGGAATATCACAATATCTATTATTATTATTAACACACCTATATACTGGGCATGGGTGGAAGGCTTGGCCTTTTGCTCGGTGTTTTGTTCCACTCATGCCACCTTTGGAGCCGATAAACCGGCATCATGTTCCTTGATTTTGCGTTCCTCACACGGTTGGGTATATGAGGACCCCTGGACACTTCGTCTTTGAATAAAACTCCTCCAGCAAGGCCCAACATTGATTTTATTGCAACATAATAAATTTTTTAATTAAAATTAATTGCATAGGGAGTTAGCGCTACCCGTGGATTCTTTCTACATACATGGGGCCAGTGCTGATGGTGTTGGTCCCAAATAGAGCAGCTTGCGGCGCCGCCCCTTGGAAACTTGGGGTATCTGGTCACTGTAACCATAGCTCATCCGGACGTGGCCTGAGACGACATACGCGCGGCTACTATCAGGGTGTCGGCACACCGGGAGGTCTTGCTGGACTTGTTTTACCATTGTCGAAATGTCTTGTGCACCGGGATACCGAGCTTGGTCGGATTGTCCTTAAGACAAGGGGTGATATTATTATTACTTCTGCTGATCGTGAGAGCTTGTGATGGGCTATGTTGGGACACCCCTGCAGGGTTATGATCTTTCGAAAGCCGTGCCCGCGGTTATGTGGCAGATTGGAATTTGTTAATGTCCGGTTGTAGAAAACTTGTCAGAGGATCCGAAGTAAAACACACAACTGTGTGAGTAACCATGACTGTCTCTTTTCACTTTGAGAAGAGAACACAGTGGGGGTTATGTTTGATGCGTAGGTAGTTCAGGATCTTTAGCGATCACTTCTAGTTTGCGACCGTTTGCGTAGATGCTCATCTTATTCTTGTACTCGTAAGTTAGCCACCATATATTGGCTTAGCCGCTGCTGCAACCTCACCACTTTACCTCTTCCTACCTATTAAGCTTTGCTAGTCTTGTTACCCATGGTTATGGGATTGCTGAGTCCTCGTGGCTCACAGATACTACAACAACAGTTGCAGGTGTAGGTTTCCGATGTCTTGACGTGAGAGCGATGATCGTTGTTTGGAGTTCTTTCTTCTTCTTCTTCTTCTTTAGTCTTGGGTTAGGTTCCGGGTCGGCAGCCGGGGATAGCAGATGGATGTCGTTGTTCTTTTCATGTTTGCATTTGTAGTCGGATGCTTTGTATTGATGTTGTTGTATTCATGTGACTTGTATGTATTGTTGTATTCCCCATGTATGTATGTAATGGTACGATGTAATGATATCCATCTTGCTAAGCGCCCGAAATGCGGTTGTGCCCCAATCACGTAAGTGTCACGTGATCGGGATAGAATCGCATCTTGGGCCTGATAGCACTCAACTCTTATCCTACATCCAGCTGTATCCATCCTTCAACACATAACCAGTCATCCTCGGAACTACCTCCCGAACTACCTCCCCAGTACTGGGTGATGTCGGGGTTATCCCACCACTAACCGCATAGAAGAGTTTTCGATGTCGGCCGTCTTAAGTATTCTAGAACCGCTGCGATACGTTTGTGACGACAGCACCTCGGAGCTCAACTCCCCAGGACTCTACCACAACCCCTAAATGACAGGAGGCATCGAGAATAATGTTCTCATCACAAAGATATCAGAACAATCCAAACAATACTCGCGTGATCCTAAAAAAATTAGTGAATTTTTGAGAGTAGAAGAGATAGAACATCGTCATGAGTCCTCACCAGAGCGACGAAGGGATGAGGAGTAAAAAGAAATCCTACTCTCCGATATATATATATATATATATATATATATATATATATATATATATATATATATATATATATATATATATATATATATATAGGACTCAAAACATTTTCATGTGTGTGCCTAGACTCAACCGTCAACGATTCGATCAATCAGGGGGGCTCCTATGTTGGAGAAGGCTCTGAATACAAACTTGTAATGCCCAGTATGTGACTATGCCTCCGAGGTGTTGAGGCACGACTTAAAGGCATAAGCACATACTAGAGTAATCTCAAGTATGGTATCTTTGCACAACTCATGTAAAAGAGGGGATGAAAAATGTAAAAGAGTAGTTGGGTTACACTCGCGACGTCACACAATGTAATACATTAACATACATCATCCAAATAACATCAGAGTCCGACTACGGACGAAGATCCAAATGAAAGATACCATATATAAAGCAACACAAGGTCCCGATCATCCTAGTAGGAGCCCTACTGATCCTCGGGGTAAGACACGTAGTATCGCCCATGATCTACATCGAACTCCCAATACAACTCTGAACCACCACCTATGTAGTTCTCAACGGTACCTACATCTGGTGTTGTGTAGAAACTGTGAGCCATAGAGGACTCAGCAATCCCGTTCCCGGGTAGCAATACTATCAAAGCCTTAGGTGTGGAAAAGGCTTAAAATAATGTTGTAGCAGCACTAGCACTAACTTATGGGTTTAGAGCGAGGAGAGAAACAAGTTCCAACGGTCGTCAAAGTGATCACGAAGTGATTCTAACTACTCACATCAAACATAACCCCATCGTGTTCACTTCCCGAACCCCCTTCGAAAAGAGACCATCACGGTTACTCACGCTGATAGTGTATTTTGAACATGGTGTCAAGTTATCTACAATCGGATATTAACAAATTCCCATCTGCCACATAACCGCGGGCACGGCTTTTGAAAGATCAAAACCCTGCAGGGGTGTCCCAACTTAGCCCATCACAAGCTCACGATCTGCGGAGTCGCAACTCCAAGGTGGGAAGACCCGAGTATTCTCGGAATCCCGTGCTCAAGATATTCCAACAAAGGTAAAACTAATCCAGCAAGACCTCCCGGCGTGCCGACACCCTGTTAGTAGCCGTGCGTATCTTGTCTCAGGCAACGATCGGATGAGTCATCCTACATGTGTATACCAGCCCTTGAGTTTCCTTGAGGTGGCCCCGCAGTCTGCTCAGTTTGGACCAACACTCATGAGGAGCACTGGCCCAGGGTTGTTAATTAAGAACTCGGGTTTGCAACGCCCTATGTAAGTTTTAGTTATAAGGCAAATATAAAACCAATGTTGGGTCTTGCTGGAAAAGCTTTAGCGCTAAGCGGGTTATCGAGGGGGGCCCATAAACCCCAACCGTTTTAGGGACACAAAATCAAGGAACATAACACCGGTTTAACGGTTCCTAGGGTGGCATGAGTGGAACAAAACACCAAGCAAGAGGCTTAGCCTTCCACCCATTACCAATATATAGATGATTTAGTTTAACAGATTATATATTGTGATATCCCAACAATAACTTCATCATGAAGCAAGAATCATCAAATCTTCACCTACAACTAACAATGCTATAAGAGGGGTTGAGCGATGCTTACGTAGCCAAACAACGGTTTGCTAGGTGGGTGGTTAGAGAGTTTCATGGCAACAATAGGAGGGCTGACAAACAGACATAGGCATCGAGGCAATATCTAAAAGAGCGAGACATCTAGCATAGGCAAAGATAACAGTGATATCTGGGTAAAGTCATCTTGCCTGTTGATTCCACGGAGGGATCGTAACCTTGCTCCTCAAACTCAACCTCGGTAGGAACCTCATACTCCGTATCGTCATCGGGCTCTAACCAAACACAACAATGCAACAACGGAACACAATCAATCATAATGCAAAGCTCAGACACATGATGCATGAACATGATGAACAAGGACAAGAGTAGATATTATGCATGGCCTAGGGTCACAAGAGTGCAACACAACATAATCAAACAAGATCTCTCACAAGAAAGAAAACAAACAAAAGAACAACTATCAAGTTTATGTAGGTTGTTCAAACAAGCATCCAACAAGTTTTAAAGGAGTTGGTTAACATGGCAAGGGTGCAACTAATAATACAGCAACATGCTAGCACATTTAAATGGGCTGGAAATAATAAACAACAATTTCCGGAAACTCCCACATTAATTTAAATGCATTTGGGACAGATCTGAAAAACTTCTGATATAAAGATGTCAAACATGCTAAACAACAGCACCAAAATATTCTACACATTTTTCCACCCCAAATGCATATAAAGTTTGTTAAATTTGGAGTTGTAGATATTTAGTTATGATTTCTCCAGGTTTAAGCATATTTAAAACTAGAATAAATTCAAACAGCATTTTAAATGTTTTTAAACATGGCAACAACCAGCATATTCATAATCTACATGAAATTCTAAGCACTTTTCATATAAGACTTATTTGCATCAGAAGAATATATCAACAGATAATAATTAAACAAAGATAAAGCAGAAAAAAAAAAGAAAATAGAAAACAGAAAAGAAAAACAATAAGCGCAGGGGTCAAAGTGACCCACTCCCACGCTAGCCAGAGCCACTGACAAGGGGGCCCGGTTGTGCTGAGCTGGCACCAGCGGGTGCGCGCGGGGGCTGGAGATACACAATGATGCTGACATGTGGGGCCTGCCTGTCAGCCTCTCAGGGAAAATAAAAAGGGGGCGAAATGCCCACTGCCCCGCACGGATTCGAACACATGACCTGCTGCTTAACTGACAAAGACACAAACACTGTGCTAGCGATCGAACCTTGACAGAGAACAGGTGCTATATCTGAAGACTTAACTGAAGATGCAGAGTAGTGGAAAATAGGGGGCTCGTCGGAGTTGCTCCGGTGGCCAAAAGGCACGGCGGAGGGGTGCGGTGCGTTCCTGGGGGAGAGCCGCATCCACTCTAAGCAGACGCATCACCTAGCAAGCACTACATCGCCGGCGGCGAGCACATGACAAAGCGGCGGCGGCAGACATCTACATGATGAAGCAACGGCTTAGGCGGAGCAGCGACTACACAGGCAGCATCTACGCGACGAACTGAAGCGAACAGGCAGCAAAACATAGTCTACGGTGGTCGGGACACTCGCCGGAGACGAGGCCCGACGGCGACGAGCTCGGGCGCTCGAGGAACTCGGATCTAGAAGGCGCTAACGAGGGGGAAAAGAGCACGAGGAGGTGGAGGCGCTTACCACGAACACGGAGGTGTGTTCGGCTGGCCCGGAGGTGGTCGGAGTCGACGGCAGCGAGGCTCGAACAGCTACGGGCGCCAAAGATGAAGAAGAGGAAGAAGACATCGGCGAGGAGGCGACCGGCTCCGCGTAGAGGAAGTAGTCGACGTGGTCGACGTCGGGGAAGCAGTCGGACACGTTTGGCGAGGCTGAGGTCGATGGGAAGCACGCCGGCGATGAGCTGGCGCTCTCTGATGCGTGCGGGTATTCACTGGAGCGGCGGATCTGGCGGAGTTTGGCTCTCCAAGCGGCGAGAGGAGGAAGAGGAACCCTAGGGAGAGGGGTTGGATACGATGCGGGTTTAAATGGAGGGCTTAGATCACGAGACCTCGACGTGCGTGATCACGGCGCGAAGGCGAGGCCATGCTCTGGCTCTGCATCGTGTGACGGAGGTAGACGGTGACTCGGGGCTGTGAGGCAGACATGTGGGGCCAGGGGGGAAAAGGCACGGCGCGACTGCGAGCGCTCGGTCGGGCTTGCGGGGAAGAGATGTGCCGCGCAGTGCGAGGGGAAAGACTAGGCCTGGGGGGAGGAGAAGGAGGTGGAGGCCGAGGCCAGTACTGCTCTCTACTTCTTTTCCCTTTTCTTTTTTCTTCTGACAGAAAAGAAAAATAAAAGCACAGGCTAAAAGGAAAAGAGTTAGGGGAAAAAGAAAATATCCTCATGCTCCTTGATTTATGCCCTATTTAATAAAATTGACTTGGACATTTTTAGAGGCAGAAAAATAAAAGGAGTTTAAATATGGTTCAAACTCTTGTTTTTTTAACCCAACCAAATCAATTCCAAATGGGGTGATATTTGGCAGTGGGTGTAGACATGGTGCAAGATTTTTAGGAAAAGAAAGAACATTAATGAACTTGGCTAGGTGACTTGGACAATGGAGTAAAGAAATGAAAGAAAAGAAAAAGGAAGAAGAAGAAGAGGGAAAAAAGAAGGGGGGGGGGGTCTAGGGTTTAGCAAGTCATAGCTAGGCACCACACTCACACACATCACAAGGCCTCACACATACACATAATAACAAGGAAGTAAACTAGATGCCATGATGAAAGCAATGCATGGATGCAAAATAAAATAAAAGACATGGCAATGCAAAAATAAAATGAGCTCAAAAGACAAGAACCCCCAAGGATAAGGACAAGGATCAAATTGAGAAAGCTTTATTGCCATTATAGGAAAGTATCACATATGGGGTGTTACAGCCGTCTTCAAGGGCACCACTAGTTGAATCACGAGATCTTTCATTGTTCAAGGATGTGAGGAGAATACAGTCACCCTAGTGGATTCTTGGGGAGCTTTGTGCCTACACACCACTCTAACAGAGAGGTACTCCTCCCTAAAGGGAAGGAACTTCGGTAACACTTCCTCGTCTCCACCGGCTCCAGTTGTGGTTATTTCTACCTTTACTTTGTGCAAGCTTTTGTTGTGTCGTATTCCTTATTTGCTTTTTGTGTTAGAGTCTTACAGGTTGTTCACTTAGTAGCATTTCTGGACAACCTATTTGTTTCTAATCTTAATTTGTTTAAGGAAGGTAAAAATGGTAGTTGCCTATTCACCCCCCTCTAGTTAACCATATCGATCCTTTCACTTAGGTCATCGAAAAAGAAGGGCATCACCTGGGGGAACCCAGGGGAGGTGGAGGCCATGATCAAAAGGATCAACTGGTGGTCTGCCAAAAATAACCACTAGCTTGCCGACATCATCAACGTCATGCTCGGCCGCCGCATCCTTCCACTCCGGCATTGGGCCACCCTGATGTGGGCATAAAATCCCGAGAACCCATCCAACCCTTCTTCCATTCCACCTTGGCCGCTATGTGGACGTGGCTCATGAAGCTTCACAAGGACAAGATCACCAAGGAGGGGGGACCTCAGTTTCCAGGATGGTTACGAAGCCCCCCAGTAAGTGTTCTTACACACATGTTAACATTTCTGCCTTACCTATCGATGGGTAGAGTTTAACGGATTGTTGTGCTTGGTGTTTTGCAGAAGTGATCTACCTGGGTGCATAAGGTGCGGTGCCTAGCCCCACTACCAGAGGCGCCAATGACCCTTTGCTTATGGCGCTCCTCACCGAGGAGCGCATGTAGTGTCCCCCAAAGGGATGAACTCCCTCAAGGGTAAGGTGGGCGCCCGGGCTCGAGAGAACTTGGTAACCCGGTCCGAGGAGACTTGTGCCTCCTCCGGCCATGGAGACGACACAAAGGAGGGTGAGCAGGAATAGAACTCTCCCCATAAGGGGAAGATGGCGGGTTGGAGGACGCCGAAGCTGGCCTGCATCCCAAGGGATCAAAGAGGCCGAGGAGAACCTCGGCCCGGGTAGCCAGCAAGTCATCAGAGAGAGTCAAGCTCTCTGATGACTTAGAAGAAGACCTCCTCGTTATGGGAGGAAGAAAGCGGAACCCAAAGGGTAAGCTGTTGTCTTTATATTACATACTTTTTAAGTCCTTTTAGTGGAAAACTCACAAAGCGCCTATTTCACGCAGTCCGCAAATGGTGCTCCCTAGCAGTTCCTCAAGTGGGATACCTCCTGTTAGCGGGACCTCAGAGCCCACCGCTCCTCCCGAAGATCATGGCGGGCTAGGGGAGATGACAGCCACCTTGGCCCCCCAAGCCGACATGGAGGGGGTCGAAGAGCTAGTCGTTACGGCCGAGGTCAACACCTCGGCCCAAGAAGACCTAGGGAGAAGGTCCCTGAGGTCATTGAAGAGGGGTTGGGCCAGTCATCAGCCTAGTCGACATCTGCCTCAGCTCAGCCATCGTAGGCGGAGACCGCTCCTGCCGGCGCTTCGGTGCCCAGGTCCGAGGTCACCCCGCCACCCCCGCCTACTGCTTAAGGATGGACAAGCGCGGGGTGGACCGAAGAGGTGGAGGAGGCCTTAAGGGGCTCCTCTTGATCTATTCAAATAGCCGCGTTTGTGGATATGTACTACTTGGAAAGCTTATATGGTTCATAGATAACTGGAAGTGGATACTCTAAAATGTGCAAGATAAGCGTGCGTGCTATGGATGGCCTTCTCGTAGGGGGAGGGAGCGGATCCATAGTGGTGTATTGATATGGTGAATATGTGGACTCGTGTGCGATCTCTCACCCCAAAGAAGATGTTGGTAGATGTAGTATAGGATAACAATCGAGTCAAAGTTGGCTTGCTGCAGTTAAACTCCACAACCCCTTTGTTGATACTGATGCATATGTAGTTAGCTCTGATGTAAGTCTTGCTGGGTACATTGCACTCACATTTGCTTAATTATGTTTTTGCAGAGAGACTTCGGTCTCACTAATAGTTCTACATGGGCTTCAACGATTAGCTTGGAAATCCCAGAAAGAGGTCTCGTTCTTATGGAGGGTCTTGTAGATAGTCAGGCTTCTCAACCTTTTCTTTTAGCTGTCTGTACTCAGACATGATAAGTTTTCGCATGTCCTTGTTGCTTGTGTGACTCTGAATGTTGGGTCATGAAACCCATGTTGTGATATCA
Source organism: Secale cereale (assembly GCA_902687465.1). Lineage (NCBI taxonomy): Eukaryota > Viridiplantae > Streptophyta > Magnoliopsida > Poales > Poaceae > Secale > Secale cereale. The sequence continues at coordinate 527,034,472 of LR738715.1, read as the reverse complement.
TGTAATGTATGGCTTTTCGGATCCTTTTAAATAAGTACTTTGAGTCGTAGAGTTTTGCTGTGATGCCATGTTGTATTTACACATATCGAGCATATTGTGTGTGTGTGTGTGTTATTGAAATGCTTGGTATGTGGGTGTTTACCCTACTGTTTATAGTCAAAAAAATGCTTGGTATATGTGGGATGCAACACCTAGTTTTTTATTCTTGGAAGCTTTCCTTATGGGGAAATGTCTCCTAATGCTTCCACTGAGCAATGGTAGCTTGCTACTACTCCGGAACACATGAACTGATCGGCATGTGTCCTTCTTTGCTCCTGTGTCTATCCCTACGGGGAAATGTCACACGGATTTTACCGAAGTCCCGATAGCTTGCTACAGCCCGGTTACACTCCATGCTGACCAACAAGTGCATTGTTGGGTCATGTATGCCTGTCCCTGTAAGTTTGTGCCACCTTGGGTTTACGACTAGACATGTCGGCCCGGGTTCTCTGTCATATGGATTCTAGCGACACAATCATATATGTGTACCAAAAGGTGAAAACTGTCCCGGCCCAGGTAAGGTGGCAACCATGGGTTACCGTGCATGAGGCCGCAAAGTGATATGATGTGTTACATGCTAGATCGGTGTGACCTAGGATATGGGTCCTAACATGGGTGGGACGTAAAATTCCCCGTGGCCTATGTCAAGCTTGATCTAATCATAGACTAAGGACATGCCATCCGTGATGCTCATCATATGGATCTGATCTAACGTCTCGTTTAGCAGCGAGAGGTCGGCCGGATCCATCCTCGGATATTTTTCAGAGTTAACCTCCGGTGTGCCAGCACATGGGGTGCCTTCAGCCACGGCTGACCCCTTGTGATGCCCCGAGACCGGTGCGCCAGGTGTCATCCTTTTATTCATGGCCGTTTCCATGTCATCTGCTTGCGTGTTACATTTTTCCCTGTCATCATGTGCATTGCATCCTCATGTTTTCAAAACTTGCATCTGGCCGAACCCGCCTCGTCCTTTCCATTGTCCGTTCTGAGACGAGACACACTTGCACGTGCCCGTGGTACCTCAGAATCCTTCTTTTTTAAGTGTCCGGAAAACATTCTGGGAATGGGTCAAAACTTGGCATGTGGTCTTATTATAGCATAGGTAGACCGCCTGTCAAATTTCGTCACATTCGGAGTTCGTTTGATAGCCCAACGGTTAACCGCGTTAACCGCTGGAAGCCCTTTCTCTTTTGGCCGAGTACCCCTTCACATCAGCCCTCTAGCCCATCCCAAGCACCTCCATGCTCTCGTTCGTTGGATCGTGATCGTGTGGGCGAAAACCGCACCTCATTTGGACTCTCCTGGCTCCCTCTACCTATAAAAGAGTCTCCCCCGTCCAAAATCGCAGGCAAACCCTTGTCTTCCTCTTCCTCACGCCGCCGAACACGTCCATCCGCGCCGGACATGTCCAGCCGCCACGTGTTCCGGCCAATCCCAGGCCGCCACGTCAGCCAGCCGCCTCCCATGCCCAACCAGAGCGCGCCACGTCGCCCTCGCCGGCTTCCCCGCAACCACCGGGCCCGCGAGCCCAGATCTGGCCCGCCGGACCCGAACAAGCGTGCGCCGCCTGTGCAATTCCTGCTCACCCGCGCCTCCATCATCGGTCGCCACCCCATCGACCCCTGCCCCGACCGCCGCCGTTGCTCGCCGGCCACCACCATCTCCGCATGCCGCCCCAGCGCCGCCGGAGCCCCGCCAACCTCGCCGCCGACGAGCGCCTGTCGTCGGATCCACCTCCACCGACGACAACCATCGCATCCGCCTCCGCCCTAGTTCCCGCCGCCTTCACTCGCTTCCGCCACCGGCCAGCGCCGGTCGTTCCTCGCAGCCGCCGTGGATCGGGACCCTCCCGATCCAGGCGCCTCGCCGCCCCGTGCCGTTGACCCGCCTCATGGGCCGCCGCGCTTCGGGGCCTAGCCGCCGCGTCTTCGTGGGCTCGGCCTCCAAGGCCCAGCGCCGGCCCAACGCGCCTCGGTCTGCCTCCCCGTCCTTCCGGGCCCGAGGCCATCTGGTGAGCTTCCCTGCCAAGCTTCGCTCTGGGCGCGTAATTGTTACCCCACGCTCACTTTTCCCCTGTGAAAAACGACTAAGTTCCAAGAATCTGTTATTATGTGTGCATCTTGTGAAGCTTGTATCTTTTTGTGTGGTGATCCAAATTGAGTGAATGATATATTGAAATGTTCGTCTAGTGATGCTCTTCATATTGTTGTACTATGGCATGCTTGTTTGAGTTCATCTTGATGCCCTAATCATCGTTGCAAAAGTGCTAAATGTTATAAACTGCTGATAATTGTTATTATGTTAGCATGTTTGAGAGGTCACACCTTTGTGCATGTTGGTTCAAATGGAGTGTATGATATGTCAAAATGTTCATTGTGAAGTGCTCTACATGATGGTTGCTGTAGCATTCATGTTAGGTGCCATATTGCCATGTTTATCTCTGTTGCAAAAGTGCATGTGGCTGTTAAGTGCTGAAACTTGTTATGAGATGCTGATTTGTCATTTTGTATCTTTATGTATGATTTTTGTTTGAGCTACATTTCAATATGTTTTAGAAGCACAATCATGGCATCTTTACTATGGTGCAATCCACTTTTCATGATATGTGTTGCTGTGGTTGCAACAAGCTTGCAAAGTGACCTACTCGCTGTTGGCTGATTTCTAACACTTGTTGAAAACTGCTAAGTCCGAAACTGTTATAACCTGATGCCATGTTTGCTTGATGCCCCACTCAAATCCATGCTTATTTTGGGTTGTCCAATGATCATGTCTTGTTATCCATGTTATGCTCTATCCATCCATGCCCTTGTTTGCATATATGGACTACTGTAGCTTGTTGTTTTCATGCTCTCAAGTTGCTATAAAATGTTTCGTTCAGCCTGTTATTAGCAAGTTCAATTTTTCCAGGTGAATTTCTAGTGTATATGCATCCTATGACCATGTTCTTGCCATGAGTAGCTTCATACACATGTCTTCTTGCTGTTGGTTATCTTCACATGCCATGATATGCTCTGAGATGAGTTGCACAAGCTTGCAAACATGCCTACTTGTCGTTGTTGCTGTCATGTCTAGTTTATTTTCACTAAGTCTGTGAAACTGTTATCTTTTCCAATCTTGACATGATGTTTTGAGCATGTTCTTGTGGTGTTTTGTAGTAGCTCAGTGATCATGATTGTAGTGCTTGACATGTACATGCTTGCCATGCCCTTTGTTGCCATGAAATATAATTGTATCATGTTGTTTTGATGTCAACTAAGTGCCATGTTGCTGTTTTTGGACAGCTTGTTGATATATTTTGTTTCGTGTGTATGTGATGAACCGTTGCTCCGTTTTGAGCGTGTCCTATATGAAACTTGTGTGTTTTTGCATGTAGATGCATAATATCATGTTGTAAACCTGTTTGGGGTGTGTTTGCTTGATGTTTGGGTGCATCTTGCATCTTTGCCATGCTTGACTTGTTTTGCTCATATCTTCTAAGCCATTGCTCCGAATTGAACAAATTTTGTATGTAACTTGACTAGAATTTCGAGTAGATCATCATGGTGCATGTTAACTTACTGTTTAACAACTTGAACTTAAGGTTTGTTCAGATCTGGACCCATTTCGAAATGTGCATATGAGGACTTATCGGAATTGTTATATGTTGTTTCCGGCCTCATTTAAACTTGTTGGGTTGTGTTGTTCTAGTATGCATCATCCCTTGCCATGTTTTGCATCATATAGAATTGTCTTGCATCATACTTGGTTGAGCAGCTTGTCATGTTCTTGAGTGGTGTGTTTACCGTGTTGTATGCTTCTTCTCGCTAGTTCATTTCCGTTGCGATCGTGAGGATTCATTCGGATACACTTGGTTTGTCTTCATGGCTTCTTCTTCGTCTTCTTCATGGACTCGTTCTTCTCCCTTGCTGTGGGGACCCCGACTTAGAAGTCGAGATCACCGAATGCACGTGTACAGTGATCCCAGAGATCAATGCTCACTGAACACACAGAAGCTGAAATTACAAGAGTCTTACATCCATAAAAATAGTCTTACACGAATTAAGGCCATTATGGCCAAGTCTTACATAGATAGAGCCTCACGGGCTGAATAGCAAATAACTCAAATAGTGGAAGTCTTCGATAACGGGTAGAACCCATGCCATCTGCCTTAACCCTACATGCATTCTGACTGGGATAGCGTCCTAGTTCGCATGTTCGTCTCCAAAGAACTCTTCCTCATATTCCTGTTCTTCCATGCCTGGCCAATTAAATAACAAGTGGCAAGCCAATGAGTACTTTGAATGTACTCGCAAGCAACCCATGATGTGGTTCAAAGTAACAGTGCATTTGAAGAATAATGATCAATCTAGCAAGGCTAGAACAAATATTCTACCATCAAGTTTATGCATCAATAACCTCGCGTAACCTCGAAGACAGGTTACCGATATCAACATGAATATGATTCATCTCATCGAGTCAAGTCACCACCTCGACTCATATACGCACGCATGGTTTCACAAACATTGGACGTAGCCCAAGAGCGGTTACCCAACTGTCCATGACTGTGGACACGGCTATTCGAATAGTTTGACACTCTGCAGAGGTTGTACACTTTACCCACAAGATCCGGGGAACTTCCGTGTCATCCACGACCCGCGATACCTCAAGTACCCGGGGTAAGCACCCGATCATTATCTTTCCTTAGACGACGCTAACATAGAGTCCACTCGTTGGTACACGGCCCTCAGGTACAAACAATAGATCACGGGACTTGCCCTAATTTCAATATCACGCGTACCCGAAGGGACCAATGGTGTGTCCGGTGCCCTGTGAAAACAGTCATGGTCGTCTATCCAAGCACGACCCCGTCCCGGGAAAGACCTCAAGTCTTCCCGTCACTAGTAATGCGGGCACCATGCTAGTATCGACCTAAGTAATCAATAAAGCCCCGTCCCATAAGGGGTAGTGTGGTTGCACATGTATGGTTGGAATAACGGTCGCAACTTAAACCAATCCGTTTGAAAAACACACACACTTGCCTTGGTACACCACTTCGTCATCAAGTGGTCACCTAACTCATCATCATCTCCCTCGGGCATGAATGGCACCCGACGGGGTTTTATATAAAGACTTCAACCACGAAGGTTCATGTCACACATGCATCACTAATCATAACCACTAACCATATGCAAGTCATCTAGCACATAGCAAGATCAAGATCATGGTATGCATCATATGGTGGAATCAACTAGGTTACTATCGTAACCCTAATCATCATGCACTGGAAACATACGGGTTCCGAAGAACAAGTGTATCATGGTCAAAGGGCTGCTTGCCTGGACTGGCTTGGTCTTCAAAGTCTTCAAATCCTTCTCCTTCTTCCACAGCAACTTCGTCAAATACAGGTGTCGGGGGAAACTGTCCTCCCATGAGCACCTATGGGACCGGAGCCCCTTCTACGTTGCGGTAAGGGAGCGGAGGGAGCACGAAGAGCAGATCGAGGAGCACACGCGGGCAGTTTACCCAGGTTCGGGCCGCGTGGACGCGTAAAACCCTACTCCTGCTTGGATTGTATTGAGCTCTTCAAGCTCGGGTGTCGGGGGAAACTGTCCTCCCACGAGCACCTATGGGACCGGAGCCCCTTCTACGTTGCGGTAAGGGAGCGGAGGGAGCACGAAGAGCAGATCGAGGAGCACACGCAGGCAGTTTACCCAGGTTTGGGCCGCGCGGACGCGTAAAACCCTACTCCTGCTTGGATTGTATTGAGTTCTCGAGCTCGGGAGCTTGAAGAGCTAGCTACACCGAGCAAGAGAGCTGTCTAGGTTCCGAACCCTTTCAACGTTGTGCATGGGCCTCCTTTTATAGCTCAAGGGATCACCGACAGGTGTCAACGTAGAGGAGGGTAAAAATGTAACTTTGGTGGTAGTTGTAACAGTGCGGGAACAGTGCATGAACAGTGGATGAATAGTGGTCTTCACCTAACCTTGATAGTGGGGGACAAGAGCATTAAATGCCCATCACCGTCGACCCCAAAAGCGCCCGTCCATGCCTCTCCGTTCGCCACGGCGGTAGCCTCGTCACCGTGGCTTTCCACCGTATCCCCCAGGCTGCACAGCCATCCGCCACGCGTCTCTGGAAGGGCCCCAGGGCGACGCGTGGGTCGATGAGCTGGAGCACGGGCACACATCATAGTTTTCCCCGGCAAGCACCTTGCCGGGGCCATGATCTTGCCGGGCCCGGAAGCTTGTCGCTCCCCGGGTCCCGCCGGGGCGCGCGATGCGCCACGACATGTCTTCTGAGATGCTGTTTTCTGGTCTTCCTGGCAAGCTCCAATTGCCAGGGTCTTGTGTTAATGTGATAATCTTGAGCCTGGTACGGCCTTCCGGCAAGCTCCACTTGCCGGGGTCTTGATCTTCTGTCTTGTATACTTTGTTCTTGAATGGCTTCATAGGGACCGAAAAGGTTTCGGCGAGCACGTGGCAAACCCTGCCCAGGGAAGCTGCTACTGCCCGTGCACAAGTTGGGGTACTAAGGTACCCCTATCTTAGTACACCGACAGGAGCCCCCGGGCCTGGGCCACACACGGTGCCGAGCGCTGTTGGGCCAGGCCCAAGACAGTGCACGGGCACGCGCGGCCCATGACACGCCGAATCTCCTTCCGTATCCGCCGCATCCCCCCCTAACGGCACGCGTCAATTGCGGCGTCGTGGGGGAGATCGTGGCCTCGTTCTTTAATGGGAAATGCGGAACGTCCCCCACTTCCCCCTTAAAAGCAGAGGAAGTAGGGGCAGTTCCTCTCCTTCGTCTTCATTGCGCTTCTCTTCTCCAGAAAGCTCCGCTGCTTCTTGCCTCCGCCCCTCCTCCTCCGTCTTCCGCATCCGCGGCGCCGTCGAGCTCCTCGCTTCTTCCCTCGCCGCCCCCGCCATGGCTCCGAAGAGCGACAAGGCCAAGAACGACAAGGCCAAGAAGGAGAAGTCCGAGCAGGCGGCGAAGCTGGCCGCCCTGCGGAAGAAGAGCGTTGTCTTCGCGCCGAGGCTTGGCGCGAAGGAGCTGCGGAACAAGTACTATCTGTTCTGGTCGGGGGAGACCAAAGCCCATCCCCGCACCAGAGCCTTCCCCGCCGTCGCCAAAGATCTGTTCCCCGGCGGGTACTTCTTCTTCGCTGCTTTTTTCCACTGTGGATTGTGCCCTCCGTACTCGGAGTTCTTTTGCGATATCATGAACACATACAACCTCCACCTCCTAGATTTCACTCCCAACGCCATCCTTACGATGGCCGTTTTCGCACATCTGTGTGAAAACTATGTTGGGATTCATCCCAATGTCGCCCTTTTCCGCCACTTTTTCATGCCTAGAGTAGAATCGGGCGCCCCCCTCTCCGGCGGCATCTCCTGGATCTTCCGGCTGAACAAGAAGGATTCATACCTGAAGGGAGAGCTCCGCGGCAAGTGGGAGGAGTGGCGTGCAGATTGGTGCTGGATAGTGGAGGATAAGCCGGAGCCCTTCACCGCGCCGCGCACAACTGCCATAGTGCGCGGCAGAGACTGGAGGGAATTGGCCCCGGAGGACAACAAGCTCAGCATTGCCCTCATCAGGATTATTCGTCTCTGGGTAGCCAAACTGACCATCGGAGAGGTAGGGGCAGATTTCCTCCGCCGCCGCATTGCCCCTTTACAAGAAAGGAAAAGGCCAGCATGGGAATTCGGCAACGCGGCGGATATTATGAGGCTGCGCCCTGGGTTGAACTTCAATTTCACTGCCTTGGAGTTGAAAGGGATGGTCCGGGAGCTTTTCAAGCATGACCCGGCCCACCCGGAATGGTTTAGACCTCCCCGGGGAGTGGTGCCGCTGTGCAACAGCACTGCCCGGGATTCCTTGCGTGCGATGATGCCTGCGTGCGACTCCCACGGCGTCGACCCCACCTGGATAGAGCCTCCGCCAGATGCAGTGCTGAGCTTTTTCGACAACTTGGTCGAGACGCCCAAGAACACCGAGGAGAACAGGGGCCTCACCCGGGCCACTACGGCTCAGGATATAGCCTACATCGCTTCTAGGATGGAGGAGGCCGCCGCAGCTGCGGCGGCGGGTGATTTTGGATACTCTGTGGACGATGCAGAGGCTGCGGACGCGTCGTGCCAAGCAGAGGAGGCGGAAATCCTCAGGCTGCTCAAGCTTCCGCCCGAAGAGTTTACCGGGGTTCCTTCCTTGAGGCTTTCCTGGATAGCCGGGGTTGCCGGGGTGAGCGAGGCCGCCGGAGGGAGCGAGGTCGCCGGGCAAGGTGCTGGGTCCAGTGGGCCTGCCGGGGAGGAGGAGGAGGACGTCGAGGCTGATGAAGATACTGGTGGATCTCTGGGACTTGACGATGATGCCTCCTCGTCCTCAGAGAACTCCCCGCCTCCGGCAAGTCCCACGCAGCAACCAAGGAAACGCCTCCGCAAGGTGGCTACGGCGACAGCAGCCCGCGCGCCGGGCGACGCGCGCTACCTAGGCGAGCCAAGTCGCGAAGGAGGCGCCCCGCGCACCAGCGCCAAGCGGAGGAGGATCCTCCCGGAGTGGAACGGCTGCTACTTCCGCTCCTCGGCCCTCGGCGACAACGGAGGCTGGGTCTTCGCAGCCCACAGCCCCGGAGACCGCCAAGCGCCCGAGGGAGCCTTCTCCTCCTGCTCCTCGCACGGGAGCATCTCAGGTGGAGTTCGACTTCTCCGCCCTCAGCTCCGACGACGAGGAAGAGGAGTGAGTACTTGCGACTTGTAATTTCTTTGACTTTGTCTTGATCTTCCTTGATGATTCTAATCTTATTTTTGTTTTGATTTCAGGACCCTGACCCAGCGGATGGCGAAGAGAGCCAAGATCCCTGTGGTCGAGGTTGAAGATGACTCGCCCGCCGCGGCGACTGGGGACATGCCAGCGGCAAGCTTGCCGGATCAACCTGCTGCTCCGAGGAGCAGCCCCCAGCGCAGCCCCCAGCGTAAGTCTGGTCTTGAATTTTCTGTTCGTCGGGCGCGCTTGAGGTTTTTGCTTGTACTAATATCTTGTTGCCTTGTTTGTCTTGTGCAGAAGTGGAGCCGCAGCCGCAGGAGTGCCCGGAGACTGCCCCCGACGAGCTACTTGCCCCACCATCCCCGCCAAGGGCGAGCTCCCCGGCGAGGGAGAGCGCTCCGCCAAGGACGGATACTCCGCCAAGGGCGAGTACCCCGCCAAGGGCGAGCAGCCCGACAAGGGTGAGCAACCCGCCAAGGGAGGGCACGGGCGGCCCTCCGCCAGCAGGGGCTACCACTCCACCGCCAAGGGTGGATTCCCCGGCGAGGGAGCCTGTCGTCAAAGAAGTCCGCGAAGGTAAGTCTTGTAGCTTCTTCTTCTTGAACTCTTCTTTTTGGATATTTGCTTGACTTTTTCTTTTCTTTTTCTTCTGCTAGATCCTCCTGCACCGGAGCGGATGGAGACGGAGACCGCCGGCGAGGAGGGCGCACACGGCCACGGCGACAACGCCACTGCCACTGAGGGCATGGCCGGAGCCGACGAGCCTGCCGTTGAAGAGACCGCCCCGACCGCAGACGCCGCGGCTGAGGGAGGAACCGGCGACCACACTGCTGGCCCGGAGGCAGCAGGAGCGTCGAGCGCTGCATCGGCCGCCGACCCCTCCGCCTCCACAGAGCGGTCGGGCGTTTATCTTGAGGCCCCCAACGGTTCAAGTCTTGCAGCGCTGCCTCCGCTTCCGGAGTCCATTTCATAGGACCTGCCTTTTTCAAGATTTTGAAGAAAGGCAGGGCGCGTTCTGCAGACTTTGAAATGAACCTGCTGAGGGCAGCCACACAATCAGCAAGTCTCCTTACGTCCTTGACGCGCTTCGGGGCTTCGATCTGCTCGATGGCTTTTATCTTGTCGGGATTGGCTTCAATCCCCCTTTGAGACACAAAGAACCCGAGAAGCTTGCCGGAGGGGACTCTGAAGACGCACTTCTCGGGGTTCAACTTGAGCTGGATCTTGCGCAGATTTGCAAATGTTTCTTCTAAGTCTTGGATCAGGGTATCTTTGCTCTTACTCTTGACCACTATATCATCCATGTATGCTTCCACATTTCTGTGCATCTGTGGCTCAAAAGTAGTGTGCACCACCCTTGCAAATGTTGAGCCCGCATTCTTTAATCCAAAGGGCATGCGTATGAAGCAATATGTGCCGCATGTAGTAATGAATGCAGTCTTCTCTTCCTCTTCCTTGGCCATGAATATCTGGTGGTAACCTGAATATGCATCAAGGAAGGAAAGCAGCTCACATCCAGCGGTGGAGTCAACAATCTGGTCAATATGCGGCAAGGGAAATGGATCCTTAGGACATGCTTTATTCACATCAGTGAAGTCTATACAGAGTCTCCACTTCCCATTGGCCTTGCGTACGACAACTGGATTGGCCAACCACGTGGGATGGATCATGCCTCTATCCAGGCCTGCTGCTTCTAGCTTCTTTATCTCTTCGGCGATGAACTCTTGGCGCCCCACGGCTTGCTTCCTGACCTTCTGCTTGACGGGCCGCGCATGAGGACAAACAGCAAGCTTGTGCTCAATTACCTTCCTGGGAACGCCGGGGATGTCAGATGGTTGCCATGCAAACACATCGACATTCGCCCGCAGGAAGGCAACGAGCGCGCTTTCCTATTTGTTGTCGAGCGTAGCACTGATGGTGAAGGTACCACCAGTGCCGTCCTCCTTGGCGGACACCTTCCTTGTTGCCGGTGGAGCTGCCATTCCTTTCTTGCACTTGCCGGTGGAGCTCGATGGTGCGTCCTCGACGGCAGCGCAGCACTCCGAAGAGGTGCGTTTGCCGGAGTGGTCCCCAGAGCTCTTGCCAGACCTGGTCTTGGTCTTCCCCCCGGGAGCTTCAGCGGCAAGTGTGTTGCTTTCTGCTGTGGCTGCTGCATCCCGGTAGATCTTGTCGGCGCAGATAAGCGCGTCCTTCTTGTCGCCAGGGACAGAGATGACGCTTATCGGCCCCGGCATCTTGAGTACGTTGTAGGCATAGTGGGAAGCTACCATGAACTTGGCGAGAGCAGGACGTCCAAGTATCCCATTGTATCGCAATGGGATATCGGCAACGTCGAAGGTTATCCTCTCCGTCCTGAAGTTGAGTTCCCCGCCAAAGGTCACTGGCAGAGTAATCTTCCCCTTCGGCTTGCTCCTTCCCGGGTTTATTCCTTGGAACAACCCGGTTTCTTCGAGCTCTCCGTCTGGGATCTGGAGTTTCTTGATCACAGCCGAGGAGATCAAGTTCAGGCCGGCCCCGCCGTCAACCAACATTATGGTGACCTTGAGGTTGTGGATGGTTGGTGAGACCAACATCGGCAAGCACCCGACCGCCGTTGTGCGGTCAGGGTGATCCTCAAGATCAAAAATGATGGGCGTGCTGGACCACTTCAGCAGCCTGCGTGACTTGACGGGCGGCTCAGCTGCGTTTACTTCCCGCACCCACTGCTTGAGTTGGCGGTGGGAAGTGTGCAGAGAGGCGCCTCCGTCGACACACAGAACTTCTGTGGCCTTCTGGAACTCCTGCCCGCTGTTATCTCCTTCCTCCATGTCGTCGTCGTCGTCTTCTTCCTCATCCTTGTCGCGGCCCCGAGGAGGTCTATCACCTTGCCGCTGCTTGGCCTTGCCGCGGCGTCCTCCCCGGCCATTGAACGGCCGCTTCTTGCTGGGCTCACCTCCGCCACCTTGGGCCTTCTCCTTGTCGCGCCGCTCGTATTCAGCCTTCTGCTGCTCTACGAGGTACTCGACTCGCTTGCAATTCTGCAGATCGTGGCCCTTGGTGCGGTGGATCTTGCAGTATTGCTTGTTGGAGCCGTCCTGCTTGTCGGCTGCCGCCACAGGGGCAGGCTCCTTGCCGGAGCCGCCAGCCTGTGCCTTCTTGGCGGGAGCCTCCTTGCCGGACTGCTCGACGACTAGCACCTCCTTGCTCTTCTTTCTTCTGTTGTTCCGCCGCCGGCTCTTCTTTGCCGGGGCGGCGTCCTCACTGTCGCTTCCTCCTGCGCCAGTATCTTCTCCGGGGAGTCTCCTCCCCTCTTCGGCGCGCGCGCACTTGTCGGCCAGAGCGTAGAGCTCGCTGACATCCCGAATCTTGTCATGGCCATCTCTTCCCTCATGCGGCGGTTACGCACGTTCTGGTGGAACGCGCTGATAACCGCGGCGGGGTGGACGTCGGGAATGTTGTGTTGCACGCGGCTGAATCTCTGGATATACTTGCGCAGGGATTCTCCTTCCTTCTGGGCCAAGATGTGGAGATCACTCTCCTGCCCGTGGGGTTTGTGGCCGCCCGTGAAGGCGCCAACAAACTGGTGGCACAGATCTGCCCACGAAGAAATGGAGCCCTCCGGCAAGTGCATAAGCCAGGAGCGGACGTTTGGCTTAAGCACCAGCGGGAAGTAGTTAGCCAGTATCTTCTCGTCGCGTCCCCCTGCAGCCTGCACCGCGATGGTGTAGATGCTGAGGAACTCCGAGGGGTGCATCTTGCCGTCGTACTTCTCGGGTACGTCGGGCTTGAAGTTTTTCATGCTGGGCCACTGGACACGCCGCAGCTCACGGGTGAACGCAGGGCAACCTGCCGCGTACGGCAAGTCGCCTAGTTCACCGGGCGCGTGCGTGTCGACAGCGGTCCCAGCGCGCTGATCCGATTGTCGCCGGGCTTCTCGTCGGCGCTCGATGCGCGTCCGAGCATCTTCTTGTCGCCGATCGTCGAGGACTTGGCGCTGGTCCCGATGAGTCCGCGGGTCCGACGACGCCGTGGAGTCGTCGTCGACGTTGATCCGGCGGGGTGGCGTCTTCTGCTTCCGCGGCGGGGAGTGCACGGTGGTCGCACCCCCGGCGGTCTTGTCGCCATCGGCCTTCGCCTGGTCGACTTGCCGTGGCCGCGGTGTCGCCGGCTGCTGCAGCGTGTCGTTGTTGGCGAAGGCGATGAGGCTTTGGATCGTTGCCCTCCAGTCCTCGGCCTTGTCTGCCGCTGGAGGGAAATCGAGGAGCAGTTGTGCTCTTGCTAGAGCTTCTGCTGGAGAGGAGGGGAGCCGCGGCGAGCGGTGCGAGGAGCGAGATATGCTCAGACTTCTAACAGGGTTAGAAGGAGCAGTTTCTCGCCCCGGCGACCGTGCCTTGCTCGTACCAGGACGGTGGCCTTGAGCATCCCGCGATCCTCCGGTTTGTCCTTGCCCCAGCAAGCGAATGGTACCTCCTGTACCACGGCGCTGCTGGCCTGGCGTCTGCTGAGAGAGACGCGGTGCGTCCACGGACACCGAAGCTTTGGAATTTGCCCGGTCGTCCGTCTTGTCCTTGGACTTGGTGGCGCCGTGAGTTTCCTCGCCGGCGACCACCCTTCCGCCGGTATCTCCTCCACCAACCGTTGGTTCTGGTGGTGGTGGGATCGATGCAGACGGGCCTGCGACCTCCGAAGCCTTCTTCTTCGGGGCCATGTTGTTGCAGCTGATGAAGTTGATGAAGTTGGAGAGGTTGATGAAGAATGCGCCCGCGTGAGCGCCGGATCAGGTTCGCACAACCTCGACGCCCCTACCTGGCGCGCCAAAGATGTCGGGGGAAACTGTCCTCCCACGAGCACCTATGGGACCGGAGCCCCTTCTACGTTGCGGTAAGGGAGCGGAGGGAGCACGAAGAGCAGATCGAGGAGCACACGCGGGCAGTTTACCCAGGTTCGGGCCGCGCGGACGCGTAAAACCCTACTCCTGCTTGGATTGTATTGAGTTCTCGAGCTCGGGAGCTTGAAGAGCTAGCTACACCGAGCAAGAGAGCTGTCTAGGTTCCGAACCCTTTCTACGTTGTGCATGGGCCTCCTTTTATAGCTCAAGGGATCACCGACAGGTGTCAACGTCGAGGAGGGTAAAAATGTAACTTTGGTGGTAGTTGTAACAGTGCGGGAACAGTGCATGAACAGTGGATGAACAGTGGTCTTCACCTAACCTTGACAGTGGGGGACAAGGGCATTAAATGCCCGTCACCGTCGACCCCAAAAGCGCCCGTCCATGCCTCTCCGTTCGCCACGGCGGTAGCCTCGTCACCGTGGCTTGCCACCGTGTCCCCCAGGCTGCACAGCCATCCGCCACGCGTCCCTGGAAGGGCCCCAGGGCGACACGTGGGTCGATGAGCTGGAGCGCGGGCACACAGCATAGTTTTCCCCAGCAAGCACCTTGCCGGGGCCATGATCTTGCCGGGCCCGGAAGCTTGTCGCTCCCCGGGTCCCGCCGGGGCGCGCGATGCGCCACGACATGTCTTCTGAGATGCTGTTTTCTGGTCTTCCTGGCAAGCTCCTCTTGCCAGGGTCTTGTGTTAATGTGATAATCTTGAGCCTGGTACGGCCTTCCCGGCAAGCTCCACTTGCCGGGGTCTTGATCTTCTGTCTTGTATACTTTGTTTTTGAATGGCTTCATAGGGACCGAAAAGGTTTCCGGCGAGCACGTGGTAAACCCTGCCACGGGAAGCTGCTACTGCCCGTGCACAAGTTGGGGTACTAAGGTACCCCTATCTTAGTACACCGACAACTGGATCTATACGTCGCATAATAACCACGGGAAAATAAGAATACAATCAAAACAGAAAAATCAAAATGCTCAGAAAAATGTCAACTCATATTTGTAAAATACTAGAGGAATTTCTAAGGTGGGGAAAAATCTTAGTTGGAGTTTTGGAGTAACAGAATGGAATATATTGATTTTAGAACATGAGTTTTACTGCCCAAATTTGAATTTAAATTTGAACAGAACAGAAAAGTTTCATGGATTTGAGTGAAAGTGGTACCATTAAATAGGTTGGAATACTACAAGATTTTAGGAGTTGGAATTATTTAAATTGGGCCAGTATTATTTTCTGTAGAAATGTTTAAACATTTACAGAAAAAGAAAAAGAAAATATATCATGTGCACTGCGCCAGAGAAGGCCATAGTGCACGGCCCAGACGGTCCAGCCCAACCGCACGGGAGCCTGCGCGCGCATGTCAGGTTTTTGAACCTGACGGGCGGGGCCCGTGGGTCAGTGGCAGAGAGGAGGGGATGAGAGGTGTGGGGATGACAGGCTGGGCCCGCCTATCATCTCCAACCTTGCGGCCACGGCGACGGCGAGCTCATCGGCGAGGTTCCCGGCCACGGCGACGGCAACAGAGGGCAGGGATGGACTCAGCGTCGTGTCACGGATGCAGGGGTGGTGGTGCGGCATGCCGGGGAGGTCCGGTTCGCCGGCGGCGAGGTGGGACGGCGGAGGCTCGTCGGGAGGTGGTTGCTGTGGTTGTTTCCGACTGCAAACGGAGGGGGAAACAAGGGGGAAAGGATCAGTGAGGCGAGGGGGTTCCGAATCGGATGAAAGGAGAGGCAGGGGAGGCCCGTACCGCGAGATCACCGGCGGCCCGACGCGGCGGTGCTCCGGTCGATCCCGAGTACTGGGACCTCTTGGGGTCGAACTGAAGGTACTGGGGGCTCAGTGGAGAGGAGTGAGGCTGGTGGTGCTGCTGGAGAGGCTCGGGAAGGGCTATATTTAGGTGGTCGACGGAGGCCCGTGGTCCAGTGCGCCGGCGAGCTCCGGCTCAAGGCTACAGCACACGGGAGGCCAAGGGAATGAGTCCGTGGAGTTCCTGGACGATCTCCACGTCCAGTAGAAGTGAGAGGGGGAGCGGGGGAGCGTCTGGAGCGTGCGCGCGTGTGAAGCAGCAGAGTGGCCGTCGTGGGCGGCCAGCGCGCGTGCGACGACGACCACTGGAGGGCGCAGGAGGAGGGGAGACAGAGCCGGGGAGGTTGCGGACGTCGAGATGCCTCGACTGGCGTGAAGGGGAGGCCCGAGGCTGTCGGGGGAGGCCGATTGGCTGAAGCTACAGTGCTTGTCTGCACTGTTACGTGCTCCAGAGCGCGCGTTTGGCTGGCATCGCCGCGCTCTCGCCGTCCTGGTCAAAACCAACGTGTCCCGTAGTGTCTAGAAGGTGAGGGGGAAGTAAAGAATTGGCCTGAGGCCTTGGATGCCCTGGAGATGCTGAGAGAGAGTGAGGGTGCTGGTGAATTGGTGAAAACTTGCTGTCCAGCAAGGTAAAACAGGCTTCTTACCCCTCAATCATGGAGCTGGGGTGTTGGGGAAGTTACTGGGGGTAGCTAGTAACTCAATGATCAGGTGGTAAAAAGTTAAGGCCATGGAGAAGAGTAAAAGTGATCAAGTTGGAGGTTTTAGTAAATCTGCAGAAGGTGTTTGATCAGTGTTTGGTCAAGTAAATGACCTCCACTTGATATGGCACTTAACAGGGTTGAATAACATGTGAAAATAGGGTGCTTCACCAAAATTTGGCTCATTTGAAGAAACTAGCCAATGCAACTTTGGTGAACCCTAGAAATCAACAGAAACAGTTTCATCTTGATTGAGTCAAGCTAAGCATCTCCCCTTGATGCACCACTTGGTGTAGCATCACCATTTGGGGTATTGATCATGCCCACAAGGTTTGAAGCTCCAGATAAAAAGTTGGTAATGTAAAGTTGTTCAAATTTGCATTTGAATAGAAAGGGTTTTGAGGTGATCTGATCAAGTTGCTCTATTCCAAATCTTGTGCCATTTGGTCTAGATGCCTTATTAGGTCATTCTAGCATGTGCACCAAGTTTGAGAGCATTTGGACAAGTTTGGCAATGTAAAGTTGCTCAAACTTCAAATATGGACAGAATGGTTATGAAGGGGTTTGAGGATGTTTTCTTGCTTCCCAAGGCATGGGACTTGGCAAGATCATCAAATATGTCATATATGACATGATAGAATTTCCCTGGAATTTTTGGAGAAAATTTCCTTTGTAAATATTTCAAAAGCTTGAAATATCCAGAAAGGGTTTTAGAGGGTTTAGCCCATTATTATGAACATGACCAAGTGTTGAAACTCTTATATATGGACAATATATGTCCTCTGAGTCTCTCTGAATTTTGGCAAATATTTTTGAAGCAGTTAAATAATTTTTCCCTATTAAAGACCATTTCTGGCCTTAAGAAAAAGCTTTTAAATAAAATAGGAAAATAACTTTTAAAATAATACCTTTGTGGTTTCTGGTAGTCCTATGACTACTAGGTCTCAAATAAACCTTTTGAAATAATTTTCTCACCCTAAATCAAGTACTTGCAGTGCAAATCTCAATTCAGGGGTTTTTGGAAAACTAAATTTATAAAATGCTTTTTGGCCAAATTAATTTTGTAGGAAAATACTATACTGTTATATAACACTTGGCAAGATCATTGGGCAGAAGTTTTGGGTATGGAGATGAATTCTACAAGAGGTCATAGTTGACTTTAATGAGCACAAGAAAAAGCACATGAAGAAAATTCAATTCAAGATAAAAGCCAAATGATGCTAAAAAATTTTGCTGGTCCAAATTTTCATGCTTCAAAGTTACAAATAACATGTTACAAAATGCAGGGTGTGACAGACCTACCCCCCTTACAAGAATCTCGTCCCCGAGATTCCTAAACTAGGTCTTAAAAGAGATCGGGAAACTCGGATCTAAGATAGTCTTCTCGTTCCCAGGTTGCTTCTGCTTCGGTGAGGTTGCTCCACTGGACCTTCAGATACTTGATGGTACGGCTTCGCGTGCGTCGTTCTGCTTCGTCCAGAATATGAATAGGCTTCTCGCGGTAGGTCAAATCAGGCTGCAGATCAATGGCTTGGTGATCCACATCCCTGTAGAGATTGGGCTTGTCTGGAACTTGGAGACATTTCCGGAGTTGTGACACATGGAATACATTGTGCACATCGGATAGCTCAGGTGGTAGTTCCAACTGGTAGGCCACTTCTCCTCGTCGGTCGGTGATCTTGAAAGGGCCAATGAACCTTGGCGCGAGCTTCCCCTTGACGTGGAAACGCTTGGTTCCCTTCAGAGGAGTTACCCGCAGGTACACATGATCTCCAACACGGAAACTCATGTCTCGGCGTCGAGTGTCAGCATAGATCTTTTGCCTTGACTTGGCTGCCTTTAATCGCTCTCTGACTAGTTGGACTTTCTCTTCTGCTGCGCAGAGAATATCCGGTCCAAAGACTAGTCCTTCTCCAGTCTCCGACCAATTGAGGGGTGTGCGGCATCTGCGTCCGTACAACACCTCAAATGGTGCCATCTGGAGGCTTGACTGGTAACTGTTGTTATAGGAGAACTCGGCAAAAGGGAGACAGTCTTCCCACTTGGCTCCATACGCCAGGACACAGGCTCGGAGCATGTCTTCGAGAATCTGATTGACTCGCTCTGTTTGACCTCCGGTCTGTGGGTGGAAATTTGTGCTGAAAGACAACTTGGTTCCCAAGGCTTCTTGGAATCTCTTCCAGAACCTTGAGGTGAATTGGGTTCCTCGATCTGACACAATCTCCTTGGGAACGCCGTGAAGACTTACGATTCGGTCGATGTAGAGAGCTGCCAGCCGGTTGCCATCATAAGTGGTCTTGACAGGAATGAAGTGGGCCACCTTAGTCAAATGATCAACTATGACCCAGATGGAGTCATGTCCTCTATTTGACCTTGGTAATCCAGTGATGAAGTCAATTCCGACTTTATCCCACTTCCACTCAGGAACTTTGAGTGGTTGAAGCAATCCAGCAGGTCGCTGATATTCAGCCTTGACCCTTTGGCACACATCACACTTTGCAACATAGGTTGCAATCTCTCTTTTCATCCCGTGCCACCAGAATCGTGCCTTCAAGTCTTGGTCCATCTTGGTTCCTCCGGGGTGGATGGAATATGGAGTGTCGTGGGCTTCTTGCAGAATCAGCGTCTTCAGCTCGGTGTTGTTTGGTACGCAGATGCGACCTTTGTACCAAACAATCCCGTGCTCGTCTTCGGAGAATCCTAGGGCCTTGCCCAGCTTCATCTTCTTCTTGATGCCTTCGATGCTTGCGTGTCCATCTTGTGCCTTCTTGACGTCGTCCATCAGGGTCGGTCTGACTTCCAAATAATCCAGAAATCCAGGGGTGACCAATTCCAAACTGAATTGTTCGATCTCCTTAAACAAGGCTGGCTGCCTTTCTTGAATAACGGCATTCAAAGAGCAAGCCTTCCTGCTTAAGGCATCGGCCACCATGTTAGCCTTCCCAGGGTGATACTGAACACTGAGGTCATAGTCTTTGATGAGTTCCAACCATCTCCGTTGCCTCATGTTCAATTCCTTTTGGGTGAAAATGTACTTCAGACTTTTGTGGTCTGTGTAAATCTCACACCGTTTCCCTAGGAGGTAATGCCGCCATGTCTTCAAGGCATGAACTACTGCCGCTAGCTCAAGATCGTGAGTAGCGTAGTTCTCCTCATGGGGTCGTAGCTGCCTGGAGAGGTATGCTATGACGCGGCCTTCTTGCATCAGAACGCTTCCCAATCCGGTTCGAGAGGCATCACAATATATCACGAACTCCTTGTGAATATCAGGTGTTGCCAGAACTGGGGCGGTGGTCAATCTCTTCTTGAGCTCTTGGAAGCTCTCTTCGCATTTTGGCGTCCACTCGAACTTCTTGTCCTTTTTGAGGAGCTGAGTCATTGGTAGTGCAATGCTAGAGAATCCTTCCACGAACTTGCAGTAATAGCCCGCTAGTCCGAGGAAGCTTCTAACTTCCTTGACGGTCGTTGGAGATTGCCATTGGGTCACAGCTTCGATCTTTGCAGGATCAACAGATAATCCTTCCTCGGTCAAGACATGACCTAAGAATCCAACTTTATGCATCCAGAACTCACACTTGCTGAATTTGGCATACAGTTGGTGCTCACGAAGCTTGTCTAGGACCATCCTCAGATGCTGCTCGTGCTCTTCCTCCGACTTCGAGAACACAAGAATGTCATCAATGAAGACAACAACAAACCTGTCCAAATATTCCATGAAGACTTTATTCATGAGATACATGAAGTAAGCTGGGGCATTGGTTAACCCAAAAGACATGACCGTGCACTCGTACAGGCCATATCGGGTTACGAATGCCGTCTTCGGAATATCTTGGGGTCTGATCTTCAGCTGGTAGTACCCAGATCTGAGGTCGATCTTGGAGAACACCTTGGCTCCGCTGAGTTGATCAAACAGATCTTCGATCTTGGGAAGTGGATACTTGTTCTTGATTGTAACTTCATTGAGGGAACGATAGTCAATGCATAAGCGGATGGTACCGTCCCTATTTTCCACAAACAGAACAGGAGATCCCCAAGGGGAGGCACTTGGGCGAATAAATCCCTTCCTTAACTGCTCTTCCAGCTGCTTCTTCAACTCGGCTAATTCTTCCGTCCCCATTCTATAAGGCTTCTTATAGATGGGTCCTGCTCCGGGCATGAGCTCGATGATGAACTCAATGTCACAGTCAGGGGGCATTCCCGGTAGTTCATCCGGAAAGACATCAGGATACTCACATACCACCGATACTTGATCTAGCCCAACTTCGGACAGACAGTTGACTTTAGCGGCTTGAGCGGAAGAGGAGTTGGAAGCAAACTTGACTTCGACTCCTTAGTCATTGGTCACAGTGACTATCCGATTGGCACAGTCTAACAAGCCTTGGTGCTTACTGAGCCAATCCATCCCTAAGATCACATCCAAGCCTTGCGATCTCAGGATGATAAGGTCTGCTAGGAAATCTACACCGTTAATGGTAATACCGACTCCTTTACAGCCTATCTTGGCTCTCATCTCGGCTCCGGGGGTTTGTACCACCATAGGGTTATTCAGGGGTGTAGGGGTCATGCCACTTTTTAATGCAAATCTTTGAGTGACAAATGAATGCGTTGCTCCAGAATCAAACAAGACAGTTGCAGGTGCTGAGTTGACAAGGTACGTACCCAGCACGACGTCCGGGTCTTCCTGGGCTTCTTCAGCAGTGACGTGATTCACACGCCCCTTCCCATGGTTCGGTGGATTGCGAGGAGCTGGGTTCCTTGGTGGCATTCCACGGCCTTGTCCCTGGTTCTGCGCATTGGGGCGCGGGGCATCAGGCTTCTTGTTGGGGCACACCCTCGAGATGTGTCCGGACTGACCACATCCAAAGCAAGTGACTTGGTTTGGATTGATCTTGTTGCCACCACTGGTATTGGGGTTGAAAGCTGGCCTGGGGTTAGCATACTGCTGAGGCTGAGGGTTGGCACGAGGTGCAGGAGCTCTTGGCTGCTGATAGGTTGGCTTGGCCGGGGCTGACTGCCACGGGCGAGGCTTCTGGTTGCTGGAACTTCCCTTACTGACCAACTTGCGCTTGCGAGTGTCTTCCAAAGCACGCCGCTTGTCTTCAAGCATAAGTGCCTTGTTCACCAGGTCAGGGAAAGACGGGCAGTCGCACACGACAAGCGAGTATTGCAGAGTCTGATTAAGGCCTTCCATGAAGCCCTCCCTTTTGGCAGCATCAGTGCTGACATCTTCAGGGGCATACCTTGACAGAATACTGAACTTCTGCATGTACTCCTTGACAGTGCCACTTCCTTGCTTCAGGGCTCGGAACTCACGCTTTTTGATAGCCATGATTCCGGAAGGAATGTGGGCCTTGCGGAATTCTGCCTTGAAGTTAACCCAAGTGATGTCTTGTTCAGCATGCATGACCTTGAATCCATCCCACCAAGCTCTAGCAGTTCCCCCGAGGCAGTGGGCTGCATAAGCCACCTTCTCGCGGTCTTCGGTGCATCCGACTAGTTCCAGTATCTCCTCAATGGAACGGACCCAGTCGTCTGCATCTAGGGGTTCAGCAGTCTCAATGAAGGTTGGCGGTGCATGCTTCTTGAACTCTGCCAACGTGGAACGTCCATTGCCATTCCCCGCCGGCTGGCGGTTGTTGGTGACAGCTTGAGCAATCAGCTGAAGGGCTGCAGTGTTGGCTTGGCGTTCCTCTCGGAAAGCTTGGAGAAGCTGAGCCATGTCTATGCTTGGAGGAGGTGGTGGTGGAGCTTGGTCGTTGGTTTGGTCGTGGCCTGCCTCTGGCTGAGAGGATGCTCCGGCTTCGGGCTGCTGGGTAGAGGTACCAGTACGAGTTACAACAGGCATCCTGTTGGAGCGGTAAAAGGTCTCATGACTCGGAAGAGGGAAAGCAAGATAGATGGGTGCCTAGTAAGGGGGTGGGTGTGACACTAAATCAAATTATGCAAGGGCCGTAAGGCCAAAACACATTCATTAAAATCCAAATGGGTGATGTAGTCGTTTACACCTTCCTGAAGGAAGAATACGACATACATCCAGACACAACAAAAGCAAACACTAGATGGTTTCATATGAACCATACAAGGACTCGACTGAGCATAGGGGTTACGCGACCTATCCTACCGTAGGGGTTACAACTGGCATATCCGAGTAGCGAATAATGCCTAAGCGGCGGAATGCTCGGTCGCGTATTCCGGCTCTTCTGGGTCTTCCTCCTTGTCTTCATCTATCTGGGCCCCCTTGTCACTAGAGGGTGTGGGGGAGTGGAGGAGTTGGATACGATGGTGCTTCGTCGGTGGTGTAGGGAAAAGCTTGCGATATTCTCTTGCCGTCATCCAGCGTCGCCGAGGTGGTTCTTCACCCTTGGAAGATACATCCTCGGAGGGCCTTCCACCTCGATATGCGATAGCGGATTGTCCAGAAGGTGCTCCTTCCTTCTTGATCCTATTTGCTTTCTCTTGAGCTCGATGAAGAAGTGCCTTGGTCTTGTGAAGTTCTTCTCGAAGCTTCATTGATTCCAAGGCCAAGTCTTGTGCCAAGCTGTCGGCACATAGACTGAAGTAGGTCTGGAATCGAAGCGAGAGTCCTTCCTTCAGTGGAGGGGCTAGTGCGCTGCTTTCCTCTTCACCTTCCTTCCGGTAAGGTAAGAAGAGAGTTGTCATCTTGGCTGCCATCTCCGGAAGAAGCTCACGAAGACGGTTAATGCCTTGAGTGCAGCAGCCTCGACAGCGAGTGGTAGTGTTGCCATCTGGGGTCCCTCGAAGAACCAACTTGTGGGAGGATCGTTTGCCTTCACGATCACTTCCACGTGGTACTCCAACTCAGTGTCGCTCACCCAATGCTCAAGGTAGGTGAGGATGGGTGCTCGGTGTAACTGACACTCCTGGAGACTATCCTCGAGAAGTAAGGGAAACCCAGTGGTCAGGTGCTCTTCGGGTACAGCGGCCATCTACAAAGGTGGAATAGGAGGGGTTAATAAGCTGATGAAATCTCAGGTTTAGAAAAGAAGAGAGGTTCAGAAGGTTTTTGAAAAAGGGTCTCATCTAACTAACGCCCATGCTAACTAAGGCTTCCTACAGTCAGGATGGCTCTGATACCAGCTCTGTGGGGACCCCGACTTAGAAGTCGAGATCACCGAATGCACGTGTACAGTGATCCCAGAGATCAATGCTCACTGAACAAATAGTCTTACACGAATTAAGGCCATTATGGCCAAGTCTTACATAGATAGAGCCTCACGGGCTGAATAGCAAATAACTCAAATAGCGGAAGTCTTCGATAACGGGTAGAACCCATGCCATCTGCCTTAAACCTACAGGTATTCTGACTGGGATAGCGTCCTAGTTCGCATGTTTGTCTCCAAAGAACTCTTCCTCAAATTCCTGTTCTTCCATGCCTGGCCAATTAAATAACCAGTGGCAAGCCAATGAGTACTTTGAATGTACTCGCAAGCAACCCATGATGTGGTTCAAAGTAACAGTGCATTTGAAGAATAATGATCAATCTAGCAAGGCTAGAACAAATATTCTACCATCAAGTTTATGCATCAATAACCTCGCGTAACCTCGAAGACAGGTTACCGATATGAACATGAATATGATTCATCTCATCGAGTCAAGTCACCACCTTGACTCATATACGCACGCATGGTTTCACAAACATTGGACGTAGCCCAAGAGCGGTTACCCAACTGTCCATGACCGTGGACACGGCTATTCGAATAGTTTGACACTCTGCAGAGGTTGTACACTTTACCCACAAGATCCGGGGAACTTCCGTGTCATCCACTACCCGTGATACCTCAAGTACCCGGGGTAAGCACCCGGTCATTATCTTTCCTTAGACGACGCTAACATAGAGTCCACTCGTTGGTACACGGCCTTCAGGTACAAACAATAGATCACGGGACTTGCCCTAATTTCAATATCACACGTACCCGAAGGGACCAATGGTGTGTCCGGTGCCCTGTGAAAACAGTCATGGTCGTCTATCCAAGCACGACCCCGTCCCGGGAAAGACCTCAAGTCTTCCCGTCACTAGTAATGCGGGCACCATGCTAGTATCGACCTAAGTAATCAATAAAGCCCCGTCCCATAAGGGGTAGTGTGGTTGCACATGTATGGTTGGAATAACGGTCGCAACTTAAACCAATCCGTTTGAAAAACACACACACTTGCCTTGGTACACCACTTCGTCATCAAGTGGTCACCTAACTCATCATCATCTCCCTCGGGCATGAATGGCACCCGACGGGGTTTTATATAAAGACTTCAACCACGAAGGTTCATGTCACACATGCATCACTAATCATAACCACTAACCATATGAAAGTCATCTAGCACATAGCAAGATCAAGATCATGGTATGCATCATATGGTGGAATCAACTAGGTCACTATCGTAACCCTAATCATCATGCACTGGAAACATACGGGTTCCGAAGAACAAGTGTATCATGGTCAAAGGGCTGCTTGCCTGGATTGGCTTGGTCTTCAAAGTCTTCAAATCCTTCTCCTTCTTCTTCCACAGCAACTTCGTCAAATACGGGATCTATACGTCGCATAATAACCACGGGAAAATAAGAATACAATCAAAACAGAAAAATCAAAATGCTCAGAAAAATGTCAACTCATTTTTGTAAAATACTAGAGGAATTTCTAAGGTGGGGAAAAATCTTAGTTGGAGTTTTGGAGTAACAGAATGGAATATATTGATTTTAGAACAGGAGTTTTACTGCCCAAATTTGAATTTAAATTTGAACAGAACAGAAAAGTTTCATGGATTTGAGTGAAAGTGGTACCGTTAAATAGGTTGGAATATTACAAGATTTTAGGAGTTGGAATTATTTAAATTGGACAAGTATTCTTTTCTGTAGAAATGTTTAAACATTTACAGAAAAAGAAAAAGAAAATGTATCCTGTGCACTGGGCCAGAGAAGGCCACAGTGCACGGCCCAGACGGTCCAGCCCAACCGCACGGGAGCCTGCGCGCGCACGTCAGGTTTTTGAACCTGACGGGCGGGGCCCGTGGGTCAGTGGCAGAGAGGAGGGGGAGAGAGGTGTGGGGATGATAGGCGGGGCCCGCCTGTCATCTCCAACCTTGCGGCCACGGCGACGGCGAGCTCACCGGCGAGGTTCCCGGCCACGGCGACGGCAACGGAGGGCAGGGATGGACTCAGCGTCGTGTCGCGGATGCATGGGTGGTGGTGCGGCACGCCGGGGAGGTCCGGTTCGCCGGCGGCGAGGTGGGACGACGGAGGCTCGTCGGGAGGTGGTTGCTATGGTTGTTTCCGACTGCAAACGGAGGGGGAAACAAGGGGGAAAGGATCAGTGAGGCGAGGGGGTTCCGAATCGGGTAAAAGGAGAGGCAGGGGAGGCCCGTACCGCGAGATCACCGGCGGCCCGACGCGGCGGCGCTCCGGTCGATCCCGAGTACTGGGACCTCTTGGGGTCGAACTGAAGGTGCTGGGGGGCTCAGTGGAGAGGAGTGAGGCTGGTGGTGCTGCTGGATAGGTGGTCGACGGAGGCCAGTGGTCCAGTGCGCCGGCGAGCTCCGGCTCGAGGCTACAGCGCACGGGAGGCCAAGGGAATGAGTCTGTGGAGTTCCTGGACGATCTCCACGTCCAGTAGAAGTGAGAGGGGGAGCGGGGGAGCGTCTGGAGCGTGCGCGCGTGTGAAGCAGCAGAGTGGCCGTCGCGGGCGGCCAGCGCGCGTGTGACGACGACCACTGGAGGGCGCAGGAGGAGGGGGGACAGCGTCGGGGAGGTTGCGGACGTCGAGATGCCTCGACTGGCGTGAAGGGGAGGCCCGAGGCTGTCGGGGGAGGCCGATTGGCTGAAGCTACAGTGCTTGTCTGCACTGTTACGTGCTCCAGAGCGCGCGTTTGGCTGGCATCGCCGCGCTCTCGTCGTCCTGGTCAAAACCAACGTGTCCAGCAGTGTCTAGAAGGTCAGGGGGGAAGTAAAGAATTGGCCTGAGGCCTTGGATGCCCTTCGAGATGCTGAGAGAGAGTGAGGGTGCTGGTGAATTGGTGAAAACTTGCTGTCCAGCAAGGTAAAACAGGGTTCTTACCCCTCAATCATGGAGCTGGGGTGCTGGGGAAGTTACTGGGGGTAGCTAGTAACTCAATGATCAGGTGGTAAAAAGTTAAGGCCATGGAGAAGAGTAAAAGTGATCAAGTTGGAGGTTTTAGTAAATCTGCAGAAGGTGTTTGATCAGTGTTTGGTCTATTAAATGACCTCCACTTGATATGGCACTTAATAGGGTTGAATAACATGTGAAAATAGGGTGCTTCACCAAAATTGGGCTCATTTGAAGAAACTAGCCAATGCAACTTTGGTGAACCCTAGAAATCAACATAAACAGTTTCATCTTGATTGAGTCAAGCTAATCATCTCCCCTTGATGCACCACTTGGTGTAGCATCATCATTTGGGGTATTTATCATGCCCACAAGGTTTGAAGCTCCAGATAAAAAGTTGGTAATGTAAAGTTGTTCAAATTTGCATTTGAACAGAAAGGGTTTTGAGGTGATCTGATCAAGTTTCTCTATTACAAATCTTGTGCCGTTTGGTCTAGATGCCTTATTAGGTCATTCTAGCATGTGCACCAAGTTTGAGAGCATTTGGACAAGTTTGGCAATGTAAAGTTGCTCAAACTTCAAATATGGACAGAATGGTTATGAAGGGGTTTGAGGATGTTTTCTTGCTTCCCAAGGCATGGGACTTGGCAAGATCATCAAATATGTCATATATGACATGATAGAATTTCCCTGGAATTTTTGGAGAAAATTTCCTTTGTAAATATTTCAAAATCTTGAAATATCCAGAAAGGGTTTTAGAGGGTTTAGCCCATTATTATGAACATGACCAAGTGTTGAAACTCTTATATATGGACAATATATGTCCTCTGAGTCTCTATGAATTTTGGCAAATATTTTTGAAGCAGTTAAATAATTTTTCCCTATTAAAGACCATTTCTGGCCTTAAGAAAAAGCTTTTAAATAAAATAGGAAAATAACTTTTAAAATTATACCTTTGTGGTTTCTGGTAGTCCTATGACTACTAGGTCTCAAATAAACCTTTTGAAATAATTTTCTCACCCTAAATCAAGTACTTGCAGTGCAAATCTCAATTCAGGGGTTTTTGGAAAACTAAATTTATAAAATACTTTTTGGCCAAATTAATTTTGTAGGAAAATACTATACTGTTATATAACACTTGGCATGATCATTGGGCAGAAGTTTTGGGTATGGAGATGAATTCTACAAGAGGTCATAGTTGACTTTAATGAGCACAAGAAAAATCACATGAAGAAAACTCAATTCAAGATAAAAGCCAAATGATGCTAAAAAAATTTGTTGGTCCAAATTTTCATGCTTCAAAGTTACAAATAACATGTTACAAAATGCAGGGTGTGACACTTGCGGGATCTCAGGCAAGATGACCATCACCTTGGATACCTTTACTATCATTGCCATGCTAGTTGTCTCGATGCTATCGTTATATGTCGCGCTACCTGTCTTTTGTCAGCCTCTCCTTGTTGCCATGAAACCTCTAACCTTTCACACCTTCCCAGCAAACCGTTTTTTGGCTATGTTACCCGCTTGCTCAGCCCCTCTTATAGCGTTGTTAGTTGTAGGTGAAGATGAAGATTGCTCCATGTTGGAACTTGGCTTGTTGGAATATCACAATATCTCTTAAATATATTAACACACCTATATACTTGGCAATGAGTGGAAGGCTTGGCCTTTTGCTCGGTGTTTTGTTCCACTCATGCCGCCTTAAGAACCGATGAACCGGTGTTATGTTCCTTGATTTTGCGTTCCTAACACGGTTGGGGTTTCTGGGCCCCCCTTGATATTTCACACTGCTTAAAGCTTTTCCAGCAAGGCCCATCTATGTTTTTAATTTGCAACATAATAAAAACTTAATTAATTAATTAAATTGCATAGGGGGTCGCGTCCCCGGGTTCTTAATTCTACATAATAGGGGGGCCAGTGCAGATGGTGTTGGTCCCAAACGGGAAGACTGCGGGGCCACCACGGGGAAACTCGAGGTCTGGCTCCCCTAGGATCGCCCATCCGATCATGGCCTGAGACGAGATACGCGCGGCTACTATCAGGGTGTCGGCACGCCGGGAGGTCTTGCTGGATTAGTTTTACCTTTGTCAAAATATCTTGAGCATGGGATTCCAAGAATACTCGGGTCTTCCCAACATGGAGTTGCGACTCGACAGGTCATGAGCTTGTGATGAGCTAAGTTGGGACACCCCTGCAGGGTTATAATCTTTCGAAAGCCGTGCTCGCGGTTATGTGGAAGATTGGAATTTGTTAATGTACGGTTGTAGAAAACTTGACAGAGGATCCAAAGTAAAACACACGAACCGCGTGAGTAACCGTGACCGGCTCTTTTCACTTTGAGAAGATAACACGATGGGGTTATGCTTGACTCGTAGGTAGTTCAGGATCTTTAGCGATCATTACTAGTTTGCGACCGTTTGCGTAGAAGCTCATCTTATTCTTGTACTCGTAAGTTAGCCACCATATTTATGCTTAGCCGCTGCTGCAACCTCACAACTTAACCTCTTCCTACCCATTAAGCTTTGCTAGTCTTGATGCCCATGGTTATGGGATTGCTGAGTCCTCGTGGCTCACATATACTACAACAACAGTTGCACGTGCAGGTGTGCGATGACTTGACGTGAGAGTGATGTACTTGTGTTGGTGTTCTTTCTTCTTCTGCTTCGTCTATCTTGGGGTTAGGTTCCTGGTCGGCAGCCTGGGATAGCAGGATGGATGTCGTTGTGCTTTTCATGTTTGCATCTGTAGTCAGATGTCTTGTATTGATGTTGTTATATTCACGTGACTTGTATGATTGTTGTATCCCCATGTAGTTATGTAATGGTGTGATGTAATGATATCCATCTTGCTAAGCGCTCAAAATGCGGTTGTGCCCCAATCATGAGTGTATCACGTGATCGGGATAGAATCGCATCATGGGCGTGAAACCCCTGGTCCTCAAACACTGAGATTAGATCCACGCTCAAAGCCAGGTCTGAGATAGAGGCCAACCCGAAGATAGGGTTGGGAATAAGGTCTAAAGTTGAAGCTTTGGGATTTTCGGGCTTATCAGGTAAGGCTGAGATCCCAGTGATGATCAGATCATCTCGGGCATCAGTGACATACACTACGTTACCTAACCGGATTTCCTTCTGAGGGGCGAAGCTCTCAATCTTTTATAGATGACCCGTTGAGTTGGCATGTAGAACGATGCCGCCAAACGTGGAGATCTGGCCGGGCACGAAGACGTCCCTAGTGCGGATGCCATCACTGATGACTAAGCGAGTCATTGATCCTTCGATGATGCTACAACGAAACTCTCAATGAAAGCACCAATATCAGTGTCAAAACCGGCAGATCTCGAGTAGTGGGTCCCAAGTTGTAGATCTTGGATGGATGGGTAACAAGGAATGCACATACAATATTTACCCATGTTTGGACCTTCTCGAAGAGGTAAAACTCTATGTCTTGCTTGATTGTATTGATGTGTTTGTATGACGGTTACAGAGTTGATCTACCTCGAGATTGGATGAACTAAACCATAGATGAGTAGGATGATGGTTCTAGCCTCTACGGACTAAACCATCTGGTTTATATAGACACCATGGGTACCTAGGGATACACATGGTTGGTTTATCATTAGGGGATAAATACGCCTATTCCATTATATTGACTTGGAGGATACCCAAAGGCTTCAGAGGTTTCCTTCCAGAACAAGGCGCCGCCTATAGTTCGGCCTTCCAATGACAAATCAAGAGCGGCCCACCTGTCTGGCCCATGTGAGATAGGTCGGCACCCCGGGGACCCTTAGTCTGGGACACCCTGATACGTCCAAAACGTATCTATAATTTCTGCTTGCTCCATGCCACTTTTGGGTGATATTGCTATGATATTTATACACTTCCATACACTTTTGAGCATATTTGGACTAACCTACTGTCACACCCCGATTTTCATGTCACATTGCTTAAGCTAATTTTCATGTTAAAAATGTGGATTTGCAAAAACTTTTGAGTGTTTTTGACCTTGCTTGATTTGACTTTCATCTGCTGTTTGCTAGTGCTCTAAAAATCAAATAAATCCTCCAACTCTTATACTTCATCTCCTTGACCCAAAACCTTTTCCCAATGATCATGCCATGTGTATAGACCAGTATAGAATTTTCTTATAAAAATATTTTGGCCAAATGGTATTTTCTAAAATTAGTTTACCGAAAACCCCTGAATTGAGGTTTGTACTGCAAGTACCTTATTTAGGGTGTGAAAAACCTTTCAAAAAGTATATTTGAATCCTATTAGGTATAGGACTCCCAGAAACCACAAAAGTATAATTTTAAAAGTTATTTTTATATTTTATTTAAAAGCTTTTTCTTAAGGCCAGAAATGGTCTTTAATAGGGAAAAATTATTTAAGCATTTCAAAAATATTTGCCAAAATTCAGGGAAACTCCTAGGACATATATTGTCCATATATAAGAGTTTCAACACATGGTCATGTTCAAAATATTGGACTAATCCTTCCAAAACCCTTTCTGGATATTTCAAGCTTTTGAAATATTTACAAAGGAAATATTCTCCAAAAATTCCAGGGAAATTCTATCATGTCAGATATGACATATTTGATGATCTTGCAAAGCCTCATGCCTTTAAGATCAAGGAAACATCCTCTAATCCCCTCAAAACCATTCTGTCCATATTTGAAGTTTGAGCAACTTTACATTGCCAAACTTGTCCAAATGCTCTCAAACTTGGTGCACATGCTGGAATGGCCTAATAAGGCATCTATACCAAATGGCACAAGATTTGGAATAGAGCAACTTGATCAGATCACCCCAAAACCCTTTCTGTTCAAATGCAAATTTGAACAACTTTACATTGTCAACTTTTTATCTGGAGCTTCAAACTTTGTGGGCATGATCAATACCCCAAATGGTGATGCTACACCAAGTGGTGCATCAAGGGGAGATGATTTGCTTAACTCAAACAAGGTGAAACCATTTCTGTTGATTTCTAGGGTTCACCAAAGTTACATTGGCCACTTTGCCCAAATGAGCTCAAATTTGGTGTAGGGGCCTAATTATATGTGACGTTTGATCCTGTTAAGTCCCATGCCAAGTGGAGGTCATTTGCTCTCCCAAAACCTGATCAAACACCTTCTGTCCAATTACCAAAACAAGTGTTTGGACCCCTTTTACTATTTCCCCTTACCCCAAATTCTTACCACAGCTTCCCCTGATCATCCTCTAGCCCCAGTAACTCTCTATGGCCTCAGCTCAATTATTGGAGGGGGGTAAAACCCCAATTCCTACTGCTGGACAGCAGTTTTTACCTTCTCCATCACCTCCCTCATCATCCCAGAGGCTCCCCAGAGCATCCAAGACTGCCTCCCCATTGTTTACTACTTCCTATACCCTCTGGACACAGTTGGACACGCCCTGGGTGCCAGGCCACGCCACTGGCAGCCAAAAGCCCGCTCTGGAGCGCGCTACAGTGCTCAGGAGCACTGCAGCCGCCCTCCAATCACCAGCCCCGACCACCTAGGGCCTCCCCCTGGTGTCCCCCGAGGCTGCCTCGGCGTCTGGGACACGCCGGGCGGTCGGCCCCCTCCTCTCTCCTCCTCCCTCGCCCCTGCTCGCACGCGCACCGGCCGACCCTGTGCACCAGTGAGCGACCTCGCACGCGCGGCCTCTCTGGCGCCTCCCCGCTCCTCCTCTTTCTTCCTTTAGGCGTGGACCAGCCCCACGAACGCCCTGGACACGCTCACTCCTGCCCTCGTGGCCTTCAACGACAGCAACGACCTCGCCGGCGCATGCATCTACGGTGGACCGGCGCTCGCCTATAAATAGGCCGCCCCCGAGCCCCCTCGCGGCTCCGATGGCCTCCACTCCCTCTCCTGATCCTCCTGGACCCGCTCTCTCTCTCTCCCGCACCCCCTATCCACCACCGTAGCCGGAGCAGAGCCGCCGGCCGCCGCCTAAATCCGGGCGCCCCAGGCCCTTTCCCCTCCACCTAGCCGCTCCATCACTGCCTCAGCATTGCCCCAGGCTTCCCCCAAGCCCCAGCTCTTCCTTCCCCCGCCTCTTCCCCGCTGTGCCGAACTTCACCGACGGTAGCCTCCGCGGACTTCCAGGCCGTCGCCGCTTCGGCCCTCCCCGGCATGCGTCCGATACATGGATGGGTGCGGCGTGCCCTCCTGAGCACGCCGGTGGGAGGAGCGTCACCGGAGACGCGCTGTGGCTCCGGCAATCACCGGCGGGAGCAGCTCACCCACGGCGAGAACGCGCGGTGGGAGGTTGAAGATGGCCGGAGCGCCGGGTCCCACGCGTCAGCGACCTGGAAGCCAGGCCCACCCGTTTAAGTGGAGGCGGCATCAGCGCAGCCCGCTTCCCCCGCTTGGAAGCGCCTTTCCTGGCGGGCGCCTTCGACGTGGCCGGATCCCTGCGCGCTGCTGAGCAGATGGGCCGGCCCGGTGCACAGAAGCACTAAGCCTCGCCCAGAGCACTGTATAAGGTTGAACCCTTATTCTTTTTCTTTTCTTTATTCTGCCAACTTCAAAAATGCCTAGATATTTCAAATGAATTCCAAATTGCATGATTCAAATTTCCTATGGCTCCATAAATCATGCTCTATCACATGGTGCAACATGCACATTATTCCAGAAACATTCCCTTCACATATATTTATCAAATACCCTTATTTCATTTTCTGTGATGAACTTTAGAAAATCACAGAGAGCTCAATTTTGATCCAAATGCAGTGGTTCAAATTCCTAGATGCTTGTCATGTCCAAACTTAGTTTTGGAACATTTTTATTAATACTTTCTGTACCCCACCAAATAATGAGCCATTTCTTCCTATTTATCAGCTTTGGAAAATCCTAGGAAATTCATTTGAATTCCAAATCCATTGAAATCAACTCCTAGATGCTTCTAAAATCATGACTTGTTGATGGGTGCCTTGGCTCATCATTCAAGAAAATATTTCCGTATACTTCTTCCAAATCCATAAACCCTTTGGTTCCATCATATTGGAATGTTCCAAATCACCCATTCATCCAATACCTATGAAACCACCTTGGTCATTTCTAATATGACCAGTGGTATCCTAGAAAAGTCCAACTCCTATTTTTAGAGCACTTTTATTGTTGCTTTGATTGTGTTGCTTATTATGATTGTTTCCATCGTTAGTTGACGAAATAAACGAAGTACTCGGAGATGGACCAGAAGGTTTGAAGACTCAGAAGAATAAGGCAAGCAGCCCTTTGACCATGTTCAAGAGACCTTTTTATGCATGTCTCATGCACCTTATTATCAATGCATCGGAATCATGTTGAGGTGGAGACCACTTTGGTTGCTACCTTTGTTGCTTACTATTGAAACTTGCATCAAACATGACCCTACCTTCCTATGAGGGTTATGTGGGTGGGAGTAGTTAGTTTGCTTTAATAGTGGCTACGCAAATGGGACGGGTATATGGATGGTGACGGAGGCAGGATACTTTCAAAAGACTTTTCGAAAACCCCGTCGGGTGCCATTTATGCCCGAGGGAGATGGTGAGATGGGTAACCACTTGATGACGAAGTGGCGTACCGAGGAAAGTGTGTGTGTTGTTTTGAAAAACGGATTGGTTTAAGTTGCGACCGTTATTCCAACCTTACATGCGCAACCACTCTACCCTTATATGGGAAAGGGCATTATTGATTACCTAGGTCGATACTAGCATGGTGCCCGCATTACTAGTGACGGGGGTGACATGAGGTCACTCTCGGGACTGGGTCGTGCTTGGATAGGCGGCCATGACTGTTTTCACAGGGCACCGGACACACCGTTGGTACCCCATTCTTGTGATATGTGATGAATACAAAGCGAGTCTCCACAAACCTTCAGATGTGAAATGTTTGGCACGGGGCTGTTACCAATCGAGTGGACTCCATATTAGTGTCGCCTAGGGAAAGATAGTGATCAGGTGCTTACCCCGGGTACTTGAGGTACCGCGGGTCATGGATGACACGGAAGTTCCCCAGATCTTGTGGGTAAAGTGTGCAACCTCTGCAGAGTGTCAAACTATTCGAATAGCCGTGTCCAAGGTCATGGACAGTTGGGTAACCGCTCTTGGGCTACGTCCAGTGTTTACGGAACCTGGTGTGTGTGTGTGAGGAAGCAACATGGTTCGGTAATGTTGATGATGTGATTCTTGAGGAAGTCACAATGAGCTTGAGCATGGGTTGATTACAACTCTTTCTCGATATTGATGTATGTGACCTCCTGATACTTGTTACAGACACATGCATGCCCTTGTTATATGTTGATCATAATTGCATATGAAAAACTAGCTTTCCGCAAAAACTGCCAACCTAGCAGTAGAGCCTTGCATAATTAATCTGTTATCACACTTGGGTTGCTTGCGAGTACATTCAATGTACTCATTGGCTTGCCACTGGTTATTTTATTGGCCAGGCATGAGAGAACAGGTTATGATGAAGATTTCTTGGTGACGAACATGCGAGCTAGGACGCTTCCCAGTCAGAATGCCTGTAGGGTTAAAGGCGGATGGCATGGGTCCAAGATGTTATTGGAGATTTCCGCTGCGATGATATATTCAAGACTTGACCATTATGGTCTTATTTGTGTAACACGGTATGTAAGGAAGTAAGACTCTTGTTATTCAACTTCTGTGTGTTCAGTGAGCATTGATCTCTGGGATCACTGTACACGTGCATTCGGTGATCACGACTTATGAGTCGGGGTCCCCACACCTACTAATCCAGTGCACCCCAGTGCCAGTTTCTGTTTTCGGCTATTTTTGTATTTCAGGTTTTCACATTAAGAGAACTGTCAGGAAAAATCCAGAAAAATTATATAAAAAATCAGCGTTCCAGAACCTACCTTGCGCCCGATGTACAGCCGGGGGGGAGGGGCGCCTGGGCCACCCGAGCCCCGTCTGGTGCCCTCCTTTGGCATATATTTAGAGCGTCCTTCGAAACCCTCGGGACGGGAACTCTTTTTCGCGATCTCATCTCTGTTCCGTCGCCGCCGCCGCCGCTTCCAAGATCGAGAGCACCAGGAGAACTCTTCCCAGCACCCTGCCGGAGGGGAGGATCACCATCGGGAGCTTCTCCACCACCATGGACGCCTCCCGGATGAGTTGTGAGTAGTCTCCCTTGGACCATGAGTCCATGACCAGTAGCTATGTGATGTTCTCCTCCCGTTCTTGTGCTTCACTAATTAGTCCTCGTGAGCTGCCCTACATGATCGAGGCACATATGTAATCCTTATGATGTTGCTATGATGAGTTTGCTGGGATCCGATGGATTAGGAGATTATGTTCAGATTGTGATTGAGTAATATATTTGATGTACCTCTTTTATATTTATGTTCATAAGTAATTCTTGCATGTTCTCCGTTGTTATTTATTGCTTTGGCCAAGTAATAGGTAGTGACTCCAAGAGGGAACGTTATGCTTGATTGTGGGTTCATGCCCCTCGATGACTAGTTTGAGTGACAGAAACATGAGTCTAGGGGATGTGCTGTTGCCACAAGGGGGAAAACAACGGTGCTTGTGCCCGCGGGTGCAAGGATTGTTTACTTTATGCAAAGTTCTTTTAATGCAGTTGTCTGTTGCTTTGAGTTTACACTATGCGTGGGGCTCGCAACTTAATACCAGCGAGATGTTCTGGATAGATATCTCAAGGTGTATGATTAGTAGTAGATATTGATGGATTTCGGTCTACTTGCTTTGGCGTACCGCCCATGCTTTGAACCTCAACCTTTCTTGCAATGTAGTCAGCATTGGTTTGCGTTCGTGGTCCTGTCAATTTCCCAGCTGTAATTCGTTTACCTCACATAGCTGTTTTATCGTCTTTTGGGAGAGAGACATCACTAGTGAACATCATGAGACTCCGGTCCATATTACCATCATTGATCACATCCGCTATTTACTTTTCGCTTTTACTTACTATTGCAAACATTATCGATCACTACTATCATTTGCGTTTAATCCTTTGTGAACTACAAGGCCGGAGGGATTGACAACCTCTCTGTACTCGTTGGGAGCAAAGTTATTTGTATCTGTGTGCAGGTCCACGTTGATTGCTAATATCTGGCGCCATTAGCAGTTGACACCTACTTGTTGAACCTAGGAGTCTCTGGGTAATTTTTGGCATCTTTGTGAAGGGAAAAACTTCCACAACACTGCATCTCACACCTTCCACTTGGGGTAACCAACGAGGGGTTAGAGGCCCATCAAGGAGTTTTTCTGGCTCCGTTGCCGGGGACTCCACTCTTCAGGATAGGGGAGTTGCATGCTATCTTTTACCTTTGCTTTTTAGTCTTGTTAGTTTACCTTTCAGTTTTTGCTTTAGTACCTTTTTATCGAAAATCACAAAAATAGTTATCTTGCTTGCTTGCTACTATGGGTTCCACCAAGAACACCAAGTTGTGTGACTTCACTAGTCACAACAACGATGACTTTATCAGCACACCTATCACTACACCTGCCACTTCAGCACCTTCATATGAAATTAAACCTGCTTTACTGAACTTAGTCATGAAAGATCAATTCTCCGGTGCTGGAGATGATGCTGCTTTACACTTGAACAACTTTGTTGAACTTTGTGATATGCAAAAGTACCAAGAAATAGATGGTAATATTGTTAAGCTTAAGCTTTTTCCTTTCTCCTTGAGAGGAGGAGCTAAAATTTGGTTTCAGTCTTTACCTAGAAATAGCATAGATTCATGGGACAAGTGCAAAGATGCTTTTATTGGAAAATACTATCCACCTGCTAAAATTATTCAACTTAGAAGTAACATAATGAATTTTAAACAATTGGATAATGAACACATTACCCAAGCTTGGGAACGTATGAAATCTCTTATCAAGAACTGCCCTACTCATGGTTTGACTACTTGGATGGTTATCCAAACTTTTTATGCAGGCTTGAACTTTACCTCGCGGAACTTGTTAGATTCGGCCGCGGGAGGAACTTTTATGTCTACTACACTTGGTGCTGCCACGAAGCTCCTCGATGAGATGATGACCAATTATTCCCAATGGCACACCAAACGCGCTCCAACAGGTAGGAAGGTAAACTCTGTCGAGGAGATTTCCTCCCTTTATGAAAAAGTTGACTTGATCATGTCTCTACTTTCGAAGCAATCTTCTGTTGATCCTCGTGATGTTCCCTTAAATTCTTTGATTGCTCGAGAACAAGTAGATGTGAACTTTATCTCTAGAAACAATTTTAATAAGGAAAAAGTCCATTTTAAACCCTGAATTTGTAGAGGTTCGGCGAAATGAACCCCCAAGTCAAAATCCCGGTTGATTGCACCCTGAACTATGCAATCCCGGTCCAAATCGAACCTTCGGGTTGTTTGGATGGCCAGGATTCAGACATTTCGCAGAGGGTGCACACCAGCTCCTGCTGGGCCAGCCCGCTTTAGTTTTTTTTCATTCAAAAAATAATTCGCAAAGGCACTACTCCCTGCTGGGCCGGCGCGCATAATTTTTTTCGTTAAAAAGCAAATGAAAAATAAAAACTACGCTCGAACACAAGACACCATGCTGGTGCTGTTTGATCAAAAAAAATTTGTAATAGAGAATTTGAAAAATAAAAATAGTTTACAAATTTTGAAAAAGAAATCACGGACCTAAAAAAAGTTCAACAATTTTGAAAAGAAGTTCATGGGTTTTCAAAAGAAAAGTCCACGAATTTGGGGAAAATTTTCGTAGATTTTGAAAAAGAAACTGTAAAACTGAAAAAGTATTCATGCATATTTTTTTTATTCTTTCTTTTTATCTTTTTTTTTTATTTTTCACGTATTAATATATTTGCCGTGTAATGTTCATTTATTAATATATTTAAAAAAAAATGATATCATATATTTGCCGCGAGTTTGAATTATCTTCCACACACCTTTTCATTTTTGTTCGCGTTTCAAAAAATGTGTACATTACAAATTTTGTGCGCTTTTTAAAAAAAGTTTATGTTTTAACTTTTTTTTGTCGCTAAATTAAAAACATCCCTGTTATATATTTTCTAAAAATACTAAAAACTATTCACAATCTGAAAAAGTGTTCGTGTTTTTCGTAATTTGTTTGTTTTTCAGATTTTGTTAAATTGTTCGCGTTTATGGAATCTGTTTGCCATTTGCAAATTTTGTTCGTGTTTATGGAATTACAAAACACCTTCACTTCTCCAAAAATATGGAACACAAAAAAGTGCGGCATCTTAAAACTGCTTGCAGTATTCAAGAAATGTTTTTGAATATATTTTCCAATCTCAACGCTGCTGTCTATATTTATATATTTCCGCACCTTAATTTTCAGCTGGTTGTTTGTGGTGTAGTGGCTATTGGGTGATGGTTTGTCTCGCCGTCGTGGGATCGAGTCCTGGTACTTGATGTTGAATTTTTATTATTTTTTTGTCGCGCGGAAAAGGAAACAAAACAACGGACGAGTTGATGGGCCGGCCCAGTCATGCATCAAGCCTGTGCGTTGAGTTACTGATGTGCCGCTCCTTGGCCCACCAACTAGACAAATCCCGGTTAGCTGCAGCCAGGGTTTAATTTAGACCGGGATTGAATAGTTTAGGGTGCAATCGACCAGGATTTCGACTTGGAGGTTCATTTCGCCGAACACCTACAAATTCAGGGTTTAAAATGGACTTTTTCCTTTTAATAACAATGCTTATAGGAGTAACTTTGGTAACAATCCTAGACCGTTCCCCTCTAATTCCTATGGGAACAACAATGCTTATCCTAGTACCAAGAACTCCACTACTGAACTAGAGACTATGCTTAAAGATTTCATCACTACCCAAAAAGCCTTTAATAAGAGTGTAGAGGAAAAACTACATAAACTAGATGATCTTTCTTTTAAGGTAGACCATTTAGCCAATGAGGTAAAATTGCTAAAAATTAAAACTCCTCCTCTTGAGGAGAGGGAAGTCACTCCTATAAATGCTATTCAAGTGTGAATTAATGAAAACATTAGGATGATGGCTAAACTTAAAGAGAGATGGGCTAGAGAAAGGGAGGAAGAGGATAGAATTAAGAGCCTTCCTACCCACCACACTGTTGCTACTATCCAAGTTGTTGAGGATGTTCAAACTCTTAGCACCCAATGTACTCCTGGTCCCATTGGACCTATTAATGGTGATGCTATGACTATAGAAACTACCAAACATGTGAACCTAAAGGACACCACTACCACTTTACTTGATGCTAGTGACCTTGATTTTGATAGTTGCACTCTTACCGAAGTTATTGATTTCCTTCACAAGATGTCTAGAGACCCCCGCACTAGCACGCTTAACCTTGCCTTCACAAAGCATATCACTAATGCTCTCATCAAAGCTAGGGAGGAGAAACTTAGAGTAGAAGCCTCCATACCTAGAAAGCTAGAAGATGGTTGGGATCCTATGATAAAAATTAAATTGAATCACTTCTCTTGCTATGCATTATGTGATGTTGGAGCTAGTACCTCTGTTATGCCCATAAGAATATATGATATGCTTAAATTGAAACCTTATGATTCTTGTTCTTTTGGTGTTCGTCTCGTTGATTCTTCCATAAAGAAACCTTTGGGGAGGATCGACGATGTTCTTATCATTGTCAATGATAATTATGTTCCCGTTGATTTCATTATTATGGATATTGAATGTGATCCTTCATGTCCAATTATTTTGGGACGTCCCTTTTTACGCACCGTTGGTGCTATCATTGACATGAAAGAGGGTAATATAAAATTTCAGTTTCCTCTAAAGAAAGGGATGGAACACTTCCCTCGTAAGAAGATCAAGTTACCTTTTGAGTCCGTTGTACGGGCTAGCTATTCTTTTACTCTTGATAAAACTTGATCTCTATGCATTATGCCTAGCTTAAAGGCATAAAAGAAAGCGCTTTTGGGAGGTAGCCCACATGAATAAATTTTTATATTTTGCTTTTGTTGTGTCTTGATGTTGTTTACTACAGTAGCATCATCATTGTATCTTTGCTTTTCATATTTGTGCTAAGTATAGCCTCTGATTGCTAGAAAGTTCAAAAGTTGTGAGGTGCTGTCCAGGAAACAGATTCTGTCCTTGGATAGAAAAATTAGTATAAAATCACCAGATCATCTTTTTGGTCTGAATTGTTTCGACAGCGTTCTCTATATAATTGTCTTTCGTGTGTCTGTTCTGAGTTTTTTGATTTGAGTTGCAGAAGTGCCCCAAACAAATCATTTACTACCTGCTGTTCTGTTTTTCACAGATTCTGTCCTGTTTTGCCTTTCCTTCATTTTGCAAACCAAGAGCTTGCTTTTTCTTTGCAAAAACCTTTTGGCAATCTTGAGAAACAGTAGAACTTCAATAATATCTTTATTTCCAGCAAGGAACAATTATTTTATTAAGGGTACTAACCTCGCTAATCAGATTATAATGAGTTATGTATGAAGGGAGTTTTGAAGTGTGCGAGGGAAGATAATAAAAAGAATCAGGAGTGTCAAGCGCTCAAGCTTGGGGATGCCCCCGTGCACCCCCAAGAAATATTCAAGGAGACTCAAGCGTCTAAGCTTGGGGATGCCCCCGTGCATCCCCTTCTCCATCAACATTATCAGTTCGTCTTTCGTTCCGCTATATTTTTATCACTTCATGTGTTAGGTGCTATGCTTGGAGCGTCTTGCTTTTAGTTTCCTTTTTAGTTTTTCATAACGAGTCAGAACTCAGCGTTCTTTATGTGGGAGAGAAACACGCTCCACTTCTACCTAGAACATAACATATAATTTTCATGTCTATCTTTGTTGTGTGTGTTCTTTGTCTTTTAAATAGCTACTATCATGCTCAGCTCTTAGTATTCATGCTTATCTTTTCACAGAGCTTTTGTTTAGTTGGTTGCTTGAACTCTCTTTAATTATCATGCTTATCGTATTAAGAGAGTTTGCTTCCGTTGCATTGGTTGATATGTCTATGATAAAGATGCTACGTGCATAATGGCGCTTAGTAGTTCAGGTTTTCTTATGGTTAGTCTCAAATAGCTGGGGGATTCCCAATGTGTTATTGGAGTACCAACATGATTTGTTTGCCTATGATGTGGTATGGTTTAGTAATATCTTCCTTCGAGAATTTATTTTGATTGACTTGGCGTATGCTCACGCATATTTAAGACTGTAAAGAAAGTCTGTCAAGCCTTGATGATCTTTTATTTCTGAGTAGCGATATAACTACCATGCCTGATTCAATGTTGCTTTGTCGCTCTACATGATTATGACCGTCATTGCTCTCTTAGTTGGTCGCTCCCAGTCTTTTGCTAACCTCCACCTGTACTAAGCAGACTAACTTTGCAATACATAGCTCATGGGAAAGTAGCTTAAAAACTATTGTGGTAAAGAATATGTTGCCTATGTATCTTATTTCTTATAAGTTGCTTGCTGAGCGGTAACCATGTTTCTGGGGACGCCATCAACTGTTACACTTTTGTTGAATATCATGTGAGTTTCTATGCATGTTCGTCTTGTCTGAAGTAAGGGTGATTTGCCATGGGTTGAATGAGTATGCATATTGTTAGAGAAGAACATTGGGCCGCCAACCAAAGCCATGTATCACGGTGGAAGTTTTAGCTTGGACATTAATCCTCAATCTCTTATGAGAATACGCTTATGCATTAAAGAGGAGTCCATCATCTATTTTCTATGTTGTCCCGGTATGGATGTCCTCAAGTTGAGATCTATCAAAAACGAGAAATCAAATGCGATTTATCTCCTTGGACCTTTGTACAGGTGGCATAGAGGTACCCCTTTGTGACACTTGGTTGAAACATATGTAATGCAATGATAACCCATGGAAATCCGAGCTGATTAGGACAAGGTGCGAGCACTATTGGTATTCGATGCATGAGGCTTGCAACTTATAGGATGTCTTATGCATGACACATATGAAGTACTACTACCATTGAAAAAATTGCTTCTATGTTTTCAAAATAAAAAGCTCTAGCACATAACCATTCTTTTACTTTTATGTTGAGTCTCCACCTTCTTTCTTCAAGCACCAACTACTGAGAGCATGATTGTCATTCTAAGTGTAATGTGCATTGTTCCAAAGTAGCATAGTCTTTTGCATGATTGTGATATCGTTTATTTTGAAATCATTGTATTTAGTCATCACTTAAACCTTGAAGGTGCCCCTGCATTTATGTTTTACTTCACTAAAGGGGGCAAGCTAGATATCACTTTATCATATTTGCACATCATGTTCATTGCAAATCTATTTGATGCTTCAATATCATGTTGTAAAACTTTCAGTCATTTGTGATTTTCTCATGAGGCAACTTAATTACTATAGAATCATTGTCTCAGTAAGCTTTTGTCATATGACTATAAAAAGTCCTATATGGTTAATAGCATGTCACCACAGAAATTATTCTTGTTATCATTTACCTACTCGAGGGCGAGCAGGAATTAAGCTTGGGGGTGTTGATACGTCCAAAACGTATCTATAATTTCTGCTTGCTCCATGCCACTTTTGGGTGATATTGCTATGATATTTATACACTTCCATACACTTTTGATCATATTTGGACTAACCTACTAATCCAGTGCACCCCAGTGCAAGTTTCTGTTTTCGGCTGTTTTTGTATTTCAGGTTTTCACATTACGAGAACTGTCAGGAAAAATCCAGAAAAATTATAAAAAAAATCAGCGTTCCAGAACCTACCTTGCGCCCGAAGTACAGCCGGGGGGGCCACCAGGGCCCCAGGCGCCCTGGCGGCGCGCCCCCCACCTGGGCCGCGCCGGGGGGGCGCCTGGGCCCCTCGAGCCCCGTCTGGTGCCCCCCTTTGGCATATATTTAAAGCGTCCTTAGAAACCCTCGGGACGGGAAC
This sequence comes from Secale cereale, assembly GCA_902687465.1. Classification (NCBI taxonomy): domain Eukaryota; kingdom Viridiplantae; phylum Streptophyta; class Magnoliopsida; order Poales; family Poaceae; genus Secale; species Secale cereale. The sequence goes on along the minus strand of LR738715.1, from coordinate 526,991,425 downwards.
TCTTTTTCGCGATCTCATCTCTGTTCCGCCGCCGCCGCCGCTTCCAAGATCGGGAGCACCAGGAGAACTCTTCCCGGCACCCTACCGGAGGGGAGGATCACCATCGGGAGCTTCTCCACCACCATGGACGCCTCCCGGATGAGTTGTGAGTAGTCTCCCTTGGACCATGAGTCCATGACCAGTAGCTATGTGATGTTCTCCTCCCGTTCTTGTGCTTCACTAATTAGTCCTCGTGAGCTGCCCTACATGATCGAGGCACATATGTAATCCTTATGCTGTTGCTATGATGAGTTTGCTGGGATCCGATGGATTATGAGATTATGTTAAGATTGTGATTGAGTAATATATTTGATCTACCTCTTTTATATTTATGTTCATAAGTAATTCTTGCATGTTCTCCGTTGTTATTTATTGCTTTGGCCAAGTAATAGGTAGTGACTCCAAGAGGGAACGTTATGCTTGATTGTGGGTTCATGCCCCTCGATGAGTAGTTTGAGTGACAGAAACATGAGTCTAGGGGATGTGCTGTTGCCACAAGGGGGGAAACAATGGTGCTTGTGGCCGCGGGTGCAAGGATTGTTTACTTTACGCAAAGTTCTTTTAATGCAGTTGTCTGTTGCTTTGAGTTTACACTATGGGTGGGGCTCGCAACTTAATACCAGCGAGATGTTCTGGATAGATATCTCAAGGTGGATGATTAGTAGTAGATATTGATGGATTTCGGTCTACTTGCTTTGGCGTACCGCCCATGCTTTGAACCTCAACCTTTCTTGCAATGTAGTCAGCATTGGTTTGCGTTCGTGGTCCTGTCAATTGCCCAGCTATAATTCGTTTACCTCACATAGCTGTTTTATCGTCTTTTGGGAGAGAGACATCACTAGTGAACATCATGAGACTCCGGTCCATATTACCATCATTGATCACATCCGCTATTTACTTTTCGCTTTTACTTACTATTGCAAACATTATCTATCACTACTATCATTTGCGTTTAATCCTTTGTGAACTACAAGGCCGGAGGGATTGACAACCTCTCTGTACTCGTTGGGAGCAAAGTTATTTGTATCTGTGTGTAGGTCCACGTTGATTGCTAATATCTGGCGCCGTTAGCAGTTGACACCTACTTGTTGAACCTAGGAGTCTCTGGGGATTCGATCCTTGGCATCTTTGCTAAGGGAAAAACTTCCACAACACTGCATCTCACACCTTCCACTTGGGGTAACCAACGAGGGGTTAGAGGCCCATCACACCCTCACTCACCCCATAGGTGGCTCTCATGATGGATTCATGTGGTGGCCTAATTTTCTTCCTAGGAAAGTGTGGCATACCCTTCTTTAATGGAAAATGGAATTTAATATTCCCTTCTTTCATGTCAATAACGCCACCTACAGTTCGTAAAAATGGTTTACCAAGTATTATGGGGCAAGATGGATTTCAATCAATATCAAGCACAATAAAATCCATGGGCACATAGTTCCTATTTTCTAAAATAAAAACATCATTATTTCTACCCAAAGGCTTTTTATAGTAGAATCCGCCAAGTGTAAATTGAGAGAGCACTCATTAATATTGGTAAAACCTAGCACATCACATAGACCTTTCAGAATTGTGGAAACACTAGCACCCAAATCACATAAAGCATTACACTAATAATTTTTTATCTTGACTTTAATGGTGGGTTCCCATTCATCATGTAATTTTCTAGGAATTGAAATATCTAGTTCTAACTTTCTTCTAAGGCTTTCAACATCGGTTCTACAATATGTTTAGTGAAAACTTTATTTTGTTCATAGGCATTGGGTGAATTTAGCATGGATTGTAACAAAGAAATACACTCAATCAAAGAACAACTATCATATTTAAAGTCTTTGTAATCCAAGAGAGTGGGCACATCACTAGTTAAAGTTTTTACCTCTCCAAACTCACTTTTATTGATTTTTTTTCAACAAGATTTTCGCCCTCCGAATCATGGGGACGTCTTCTAGATAAAGTTGACTCTTCTTAAGTCTCCCTGTCATCAAGTTTAACATTACTAAACAAAGAGTTAATAGAAGAAACACCAATCATTTTAATATCCTCATCGTTACTACGAGATAAATTGGGTGGAAACGTTTTTTCTAGAAGTTCCCGCTTAGCTCTTAATCCAGTAGTTCTTACTTTACTGTCATCCATAGAGACATCAAAAGCTTTAAGTGATTCACTAGTATCAATCTTAGGTGGCAAAATTTCATTATTGAGAATTTCCACATCATGAACAATTTTATCAAAGCTCCTAGACATATCATCAAGTTTACTCATTTTTTCTTCTATCATAGTGTTGAATTTTTTTTGAGCATTGATAAATTCTTTTATATTTCTCTCAAGATTAGAGGGAATCCTATTATTATTGCTGTAGGAATTACCATAAGAACTGCCATAATTATTAGAGGAATTTACTGGAAATGGTATACGATTAAAATTTCCTCTATAAGCATTTCTATTAAAATTATTTTGCGAGACAAAATTCACATCTACGAAATCATCATTTTGGTCAATTAAAGTGGACAATGGCACATCACTAGGATCAACAAGAGTATTTTTACTAGCAACCAATTTCATAAGCACATCAACTTTATCACTCAGAGAACTAATACCATCGTTAGAATTCATCATTTTGCTAGTAGGAGTTCTTTCGGAACGCCACTGTGAATAATTGGACATGATATTATCAAGAAATTTAGTAGCTTCTCCCAATGTGATTTCCATAAAAGTACCCCCCGCTGCTGAATCTAACAGATTTCTAGAGACAAAATTAAATCCCACATAAATTTTTTGTATGATCATCCATAAATTCAATCCATGAGTAGGGCAATTTCTTATCATCAATTTCATCCTTTTCCCAAGATTGGGCTACATGTTCATGCTCATGTTTCTTGAAATTCATAAATTGAAGAGAAATAATTTTCACGGGTGGAAAATATTTAGTGATAAAAGTGTCTTCACGCGTATCCCAAGAATCAATACTATTACGGGGAAAAGATGAAAACCAAATTTTAGTGTGATCTAGGACTGAGAGCGGGAATAATTTTATCTTGACAATATCATTGTCTACATAGTTTTTCTTTTGCATATCACACAATTCTACGAATGTGTTTGGATGGCATGCAACATCTTCATTAGGACTACCAGAAAATTGTGCATTCATAACAAGATTCAACAAAGCGGCATCAATATCACATGTCTCTGCACTAGCGGTGGGAGAAGCAATCGGAGTACTAATAAAATCATTATTATTAGTACTGGAAAAGTCACACAATTTGGTATTTTCTTGAGACATCGTCACTAGGCAAAAAAGATAGCAAGCAAACAAAGATGCAAACAAGAAAAAGGCAAACGGGAGCACGACTGGGCCCCCACGTGGCCCAGGTAAGTTGTGCGCACCTCAGTGGCCTTCTACACCGCCTCCTCGCTCTATAAATGCCCAAATATTCCAAAAACCCTATGGGAGTGGACGAAATTTTGTTCCTGCCGCCGCAGGCTTCTGCATCCATGAGATCCAATCTAGATCCCTTCTCCGGCACTCCGCCGGAGGGGGAAACCATCACCGGTGGCCAACTTCATCATCCCGGTGGCCACCATAATGAGGAGGGAGTAGTCCACCCTCGGGGCTGAGGGTTTTACCAGTAGCTATGTGTTTAATCTCTCTCTCTCTCTCTCTCTCTCTCTCTCTCTCTCTCTCGTGTTTTTGAGATGCACAATCTTGATGTATCGCGGGCTTTGATAATATAGTCGGATCATATGGTGTTTTCCCCTCTCTATCTTGTTGTGATGAATCGAATTTTCACTTTGAGATTTCTTTGGATTGAATACTTTTATGGATTTGAGAACACTTGATGCATGTCTTGCTATGAATACCCATGGTGAAAATGGGGTATCATATTGATTCATTTGATATGTGTTTTGGCACTCAACTTTCGGATTCTCGCGGTAACATTGGGGTAATCTATGTAAAGGGGTTGATGCATGCTATTGTCTTTGTTTCTCCGGTAGAAATCTTGGGCCACTCTTTGAGGTTCTTTGTGTTGGATTGAGTATTATAAATCTGAATTTGTTTTGGTGTTATTCTAGTACGAACTCTTGATAGATCGATCAGAAAGAATAACTTGTGTTATTCTAGTACGAACTCTTGGATAGATCGATCGGAAAGAATAGCTACAGACCATTTCTTCTTTTGTTCTCCGCTAGATAGGAACTTTGGAGTGATTCTTCATCACACATTAAGGGATGGTTATGTGATCCAAATATATTAGCATTGTTGAGAGATTGCACTAGAGAAAGTACAGACCCTAGGCCTCATTTTCAAGCATTGCAATATCGTTTGTGCTCACTTTTGTAACTTGCTACCTTGCTGTTTTTTATTGTTACTATTACAAAAACCAATATATACTTCATTACTACACTTGTATGACCATCTCTTCGCCGAACTGGTGCACCTATACAATTTCCCATTGTATTTGGTGTGTTGGCGACACAAGAGACTTTTTATTATTTGGTTGCATGGTTGTTTGAGAGAGACCATCTTCACCCTACACCTCCCACGAATTGATAAACCTTAGGTCATTCACTTGAGGGAAATTTTCTACTGTCTTACAAAACTCTACGCTTGGAGGCCCAACACAAGTCTACAAGAACAAGTTGTGTAGTAGAAATCAAGATCTTTTCTGGCGTCGTTGCCTGTGACACCCCGAGACCAATGCGACATATGTCATCCTCTTATTCGCCGTCGTTGCCATGTCATCTGCTTGCGTGTTGCACTTTGCCATTTCATCATGTGCATTGCATGTGCATAGTTTTCAAAACTTGCATCCATCCTTTAGTTGTCGGGTCTCTCCGTTGTCCGTTCTAAGCCCAGACACACTCACACGCACGCGGCACCTCCGAATATTTATTTTACAAGTGGCCGGAAAACGTTCTCAGAATTGGTTGAAACTTGGCGTGTCGTCTTATTATAGTGTAGACAGACCGTTTGCCAAATTTCGTCGCATTAGTAGTTCATTTTATAGCCCAACCGTTAACTATAGTGGCACTATCGCCGGACAAAACGTCGGACGTTTTCGGTCTCCGAAAACCCTCGCGGGCCTCCCTCTCTCTTCTCTCCCCACATCCCACTAGCCCGCCTAAACTTCCCCTCCGCTCCGGACTGTCAGATCATGATCCGAGCTCCGAAATGGAGCTAAACCCCCTAACCCTAGCACCTTCCTTATATAAACACCCCCTCCTTCCATTTTGGGCACCCTAGCTCTTCCCCTACCTCCTAGCCCCCTCCTCCTCAAAAATCGTGCCTCCAGCTGCCCCCTCCTCATTCTCCGGCGTAGCCTAGCCACCGGCTGCCATGTGGCGCCACCCCATAGGGCCACCTCAGCCATCGCCTCCTCCTCCGGCCAATCCAGGGCCTCCATGCCTCACCCCTAAGCCTCTCCACCGCGCTGGCCCTCCAGGCCCATGCGTGGCCCGCCCAAGCCCATCCGGGCCCGAGCGAGCTCGTGCACGCCGCCGCTCGCCTCCGAGCTCCTCGCCCCGAGCGCCTTCGCCGCCCTTTGCCGGACCCCGCCGCCGACCTCCCGCTCGCCACCGTGTCTCCCCTCGCAGCACCCCGCCGCCACCGCACAGGTCGCCTGCCCCGCCACAGCACCACCCGCCACCCCTCTGCACACTCGTCCGTGCCGCCTCCCACCGGAGCTCGCCTTTGACCCGGCCGAAGCCGCAACCGCCGCCTCCCACCGCCGGTGGCCTTGCCGAGCCGCCCTACACCACGAACCTGCCAGATGCGGGGCGCCCGTGCCTGGACCCGCGCCGTCCTCGCCCCTCGCCGGAGGCTCCGCGCCTCGCCGGAGTCGCGGGCATCCGCCTCATCGTCGGATCCGGGCGAGTGGACAAGATCCACCCGTCCCGCAAACCAAACGCCTCCGCCTCCCTAGATCCCCTTGTCCTGGAACCTCCCCGTCCACGTTTTCCCGAGGTGGTTTTTTTGCCTAAGTCCCCAGAAAACCTATCATATGTGTGCATCTTTGTCTGCTAGTATCTTCTTGCGTGGATGTCCAAATTGAGCATATAATATGTCAAAATGTTCGTCTCTCTGTGCTCTACATGATGGTTGCATTTGAATACATAATAGTATGCATCTTGACATGTTAATCCCTGTTGCAAATGTGCGAAGTGATGTTAACTGCTGAAAGGTAACATAACTTGCTGATTTGTCTTTTTCATATCTTTTTGTGCGATTTTTGTTTGAGCATAATGTCAACATGTTTTAGGAGCACAATCATGCCATCTTTTTTGTGGTGCAATCCACTTTTCATGATATGCCTTGTGGTGACTGGAACAAGCTTGCAAAGTGACCTGCTCGCTGTTGCTGTTTTTCTTACACTTGTTGAAAACTGCTAAGTCTGAATCTGTTATATTGTGATGCCATGTTTGCTTGATGCGACAGTCATATCCATGAATGTTTTGGCATGTCCAATGATCATGTCTTGAATACCATGTTATTCTCTATCCATCCATGCCCTTGTTTGCAATTATAGGTTGTTGTTGCTTGTATCTTTCTTGCTCTCAAATTGCTATATAAGGTTTCTGTCAACCTGTTATCAGTAAGTTCAGTTTTGCCATGTGAATAGCTAGTGTTCTATGCATCATATGACCATGTTCTTGCCATGACTAGCTGCATAAACATGTCTTCTTGCTGTTCGTTACATTCACATGCCATGATATCATTTCAGATGAGTTGCACAAGCTTCCAAACATGCCTACTTGTTTTTGTTGCTGCCATGTTCAATTTATTTCACTAAGTCTGTGAAACTGTTATCGTTTGCAATCTTGCCATGATGTTTTGAGCATGTTTTAGTGGTGTTTGGCAGTAGCTCAGTGATCATGTTTGTAGTGCTTCACATGTACATGCTTGCCATGCACTTTGATGCCATGAAATGTTCCTGTAGCATGTTGTTTTGATGATTGCAAAGTGCCTAGTTGCTGTTTTGGGACAGATTGTTGTTATATCTTGTTTCATGTCTATGTGTTCAATCGTTGCTCCGTTTTGAGCGGGCTCGATATGAAACTTGCTTGTCTTTGTATGTAGATGCATCATATCATGTTGTATACATGTTTGGAGTGTGTTTGCTTGATGTTTGAATGCATCTTGCATCTTTGCCATGCTTAACTTGTTTTGATCATATCTTCTAGGCCGTAACTCCGAATTAAATGAACTTTATATGTAACTTGACTTGAATTTCATGTAGATCATCATGGTGCATGTTAAATTGCTGTTTAACAACTTTAACATAAGGTTTGTTCTGATCTGGACCAATTTCGAATTTTGCATATGAGGACTTACCGGAATTGTTATATGTTGTTTTCGGCCTCATTTAAACTTGCTTGTTGTGTGTTCTTGTTTGCATCATCTCTTGTCATGATAAGCATCATGTAGCCTTGTAATGCGTCATACTTAGATCAGCATCATGTCTTGTCTATGTGTTGGGTGTTTACCATGTTGCTTGCTTCTTCTCGTTAGTGCTTGTTTCGTTGCGATCGTGAGGATTCGTTCGGCTACGCGTGGTTCATCTTCGTGGCTTCTTGTTCTTCATGGACATGTTCTTATTCCTAGCGGGATCTTAGGCAAGATGACCGTCACCTTGGATCTCACTACTATCATTGCTATGCTAGTTGTCTCGATGCTATCGCTATATGTCATGCTGCCTATCTATTTGTTCGTCAGCCTCTCATTGTTGCCACGAAACCTCTAAACTTTGATACCATCCCAGCAAACCCTTATTTGGCTATGTTCCCGCTTACTTAGCGCCTCTTATAACATTATTAGTTGCAGGAGAAGATGAAGATTGCTCCATGTCGGAACTTGGATTTTGGGAATATCACAATATCGATTACTATAATTAATGCACCTAAATACTTGGCAATGGGTGGAAGGCTTGGCCTTTTGCTCGGTGTTTTGTTCCACTCATGCTGCCTTAAGAACCGATAAACCAGTGTTATTTTCCTTGATTTTGCGTTCCTAACGTGGTTGGGTATATGGGGACCCCTTGACAGTTCGCTTTGAATAAAACTCCTCTAGCAATGCCCAACATTGGTTTTAATTTTGCCTCATAATAAAACTATTAATTAATTAATTAAATTGCATAGGGGGCCGCGTCCTTGAGTTCTTAATTCCACATAACAGGGGAGCTAGTGCCGACGGTGTTGGTCCCAAACTAGAGCACTTTGCGGGGCAACCCCTTTGAAACTTGGGCGTCTGGCTCCCGTACGCGTCGCTCATCTGGACGTGGCCTGAGACGAGATACGTGCTGCTACTATCAGGGTGTCATCACACTGGGAGGTCTTGCTGGAATTGTTTTACCATTGTCGAAATGTCTTGTGCACCGGGATTTCGAGCCCAATCGGTTTGTCCCTAAGATAAGGGATTTTACCCCTGCTGATCGTGATAGCTTGTGATGGGCTAAGTTGGGACACCCCAGTAGGGTTATGATCTTTCGAAAGCCGTGCATGTGGTTATGTGGCAGATTGGAATTTGTTAAAGTCCGGTTGTAGAAAACTTGATAGAGGATCCGAAATAAAATACATCAACCGCGTGAGTAACCGTGGCCGTCTCTTTTCATGTTGAGAAGAGAACATGGTGGGGTTATGTTTGACTCGTAGGTACTTCAGGATCTCTTAGCGATCATTACTAGTTTGCGACCGTTTGCGTAGATGCTCATCTTATTCTTGTACTCGTAAGTTAGCCACCATATAATGCTTACCAGCTACTGCAACCTCACCACTTAACCTCTCCATACTCATTAAGCTTTGCTAGTATTGATACCCATGGTTATGGGATTGCTGAGTCCTCGTGGCTCACAGATACTACAACAACAGTTGCAGGTGCAGTTTTCCGATGACTTGACGTGAGAGCGATGTTTACTTGTGTTGGAGTTTCTTCTTTTTATTCGCAAGACTTGGGATAGGTTCTTAGTCGGCAACCTTGGATAGCAGGATGGATGTCGTTATGCTTTTCATGTTTTCATCCATAGTCGGATGTCTTGTGTATGAATTGTTATATTCACGTGGAAGTTTGTATGACTTGTATGTATCCCCATCTTTGTATGTAATGGTATGATGTAATGATATCCATCTTGCTAAGCACCCGAAATGCGGTTGTGCCCCAATAACGAGTTCATCACGTGATCGGGATAGAATCGCATCTTGGGCGTGACATTGCCGGGGAGGTGAGTGCTTGAAGGTAGATCTTTAGATCTTGCAATCGAATATTTTAGTTTCTTGTTTTATCACTAGTTTGGTTTTGTAAAAGAAAACTACAAAAAAAATTGAATTGAGGTTGCATCATATTATTCGTCTTTATAACGTCTTTCGTGAAAATGATGTAAAAGAAAATTGTGCTCAATTAATAGAAGAAGAATTCAATGAAATGTTTAGCATAAAATCTTTGAATGATGAGCATGCTTGCAATGTTGTTAGTATGAATTCTATGAATATCCATGATGCTAATGATATGCAAATCCATAAGCTTGGGGATGTTATGCTTGACGAAGATGATATTTGTAGTCCCCCAAGATTTGATGTGCAAATTTGTTATATTGGTAGCATGCCTCCTATTTATGATGATCATGATGATGACATGTATGCTATAGAGAATATTGATAACCATGAAAATTATCATTATTATTTTAATGCTCAAATTGATCATGCGAATCAAGTGTCTCATGATAGTTACTTTGTTGAGTTTGCTCCCACTACTATTCATGAGAATAAATTTGCTTATGTGGAGAGCAGAAAAAATTTCTATGCTTATGCGTCATGAAAATAATGTATGTGAGAGCTATATTGTGGAATTCATTCATGATGCTACTGAAAATTATTATGAGAGAGGGACATATGCATTTACTTATCTCGATAATATCAAGTTTCCTCTATATGTGTTGAAAGTTTTGAAGCTATGCTTGTTTTGCCTTCCTATGCTAGTTGATTATTGTTCCCATAAATTGTTTGCTCACAAAATCCCTATGCGTAGGAAGTGCGTTAGACTTAAATGTGCTTGCCATCTGATTCTTGGTGCTCTCTTGCATGTTTCAATTCATATCTTTTATGTGAGCACCAGTGAAAACATCATGCCTAGCTAAAAGGCATTAAAGAGAAGCGCTTGTTGGGAGACAACCCAACACTTATACCTACTGTTTTGGTGTGTTAACATGGTTAAGCTACTGTAGTAATCATGTTCTATAGATTTTGTTTCAATTAAGTGCCAAGTAAAGCCTTTGGGATAGTGTGGATGATAGTTGATTTAATTTTGTGCAAAAACAGAAAGTTTTGCGTCTAGTGTAGAAAACTAAATAAATCACTTGAACGTGATAATTAGTTGAAATTTCGACAAATTATTGATATACAAATTTCCTACGTTTTCCTGATTGTTCAGAATTTTTACAGTTGTATAAGTATGGTGGTTATTCAGATCATTACAGACTGTTCTGTTTTTGACAGGTTCTGTTTTCAATGCATAGTTTGCATGTTTTCTAGTTTCTTTGACTTATATTGATCAATATAAATTGTAGAAATGATGTGCTACAGTAGGCATTGTGTGGAAACAATTATTAATCTTGTCTTTGACTGTACCAAAAGTGAATGATTTGTTTTATCATACTAACCCATCTCACAAAGTTCCGTTAAGTTTTGTGTGATTGAAGTTTTTCATGTTTTGGGTGAGATATCGATATGAGGAGAATAAAAAGTGGGGTGACCCTAATATTGGGGATTCTCAAGGCACCCCCAATGTAATATTCAAGGAAGACCCAAGCAACTAAGCTTGGGGATGCCCCGGAAGGCATCCCCTCTTTTGTCTTCAACATTATCGGTAACCTCACTTGGAGCTATATTTTCATTGGTCACATGATATGAGTTTTGCTTTGAGCACCATTTTATTTTGTTAGGATTTGCTAGCTGGTATTTAGAATAATGTTTTTATCTTCTATTTCAATAAAAGTGTCAAGGATAGCCTTTACCATGCTTATTTTACAAGTCTATATGTTGTTGTTTGAAAACATAAAGTTTATCGCTGTTGTAAAAATTCCCAAGAAAAGTCAGAATGTGATAAAATGTTGAAACTTTTTGCACAGCAAGCTATGACAAGTTTTTTACAGTGTGTTAAAATTTTAGAATTTTTTGAGTTAGAGAAGTATGGACCGTCTTGCATTCTTTACAGACTGTCCTGTTTAGACAGATTGCTGTTATATTTGCATTGTTTGCTTATGCTTGCGTGTTTAATGATCTATTTTAGGATGGGAGTATTAGATATACAGAGGCATTTAGTATGCAATGTTAAATAATAATTTTAGTTATTTGCTACAGTAGATAATGATAAGGTTTTGCATTGATTTATACAGACTTATTTCATGAGTTATTGTTGAGTTTTGTGTGGATGAAGTTTTTGAGATTTAGGAAACCGTGATATGAGAGGAATTAAGGAGACACAAAAGCTCAAGCTTTGGGATGCCCAAGGCATCACAAGATAACATTTTAAGAAGTCTCAAGCATCTAAGCTTGGGGATGCCCCGGTAGACATCCCACCTTTCTTCATCAACAATTCAGTTAGTAGCGATTGATCCTAAGTTTTTGCTTCTTCACATGAGATGTGCTATTCTTGAAATGTCATTTTATGTTGTTTTTCTTGCTGTTAGAATAAAATACTTAGATCCGAAAGTTTTTAATAAAAGACAGTCTTCACATAGCTACCTATTTACATAACTACTCGCTTGATCTTCACTTATATCTTTTTGGAGTAGTTTGTCATTTGCTCTAGTGCTTCACTTATATCTTTTTGAGCACGGTGTGATTTATTATTTTCGAAGAAAATCTCTCATGCTTCACTTAGATTAATTTGAGAGAAGAAAATATTATGCTCATGTTCTTCACTTAAATTTGTTTGAGCTTATCAAAAGCAACACATAAAATTAGTCCCAATATGATAAAAAAAGGATAATGTTACATCAACTATACAATGTTCATGGGGAAGTGAAGAAAAATCTACAAGTAGTCTAGCCAACTCTACATTCCTTCCTTCAAACTAGCCTTTGCTTTCTTGATAATCATACAAAAGTGTTCTTTGAAAGAATTGATACAATATGTCATATTATTTTCCTTGTGATCAAATATGATACCATTCCTATGTTTCCGTAAGCTCCAACAACCTGCAATCAAGCATTCCTTATAGAACATAATATTATTATGTCTCCTGCCATCCAACAACATTTCAAGGATTTCATAGTCTGTATTCCATTGGATACCAATGTTCATCCAGAAATTCTTACTGAAATCACAACTAAAAAAAGAGATGCATCAAGTGTTCATTAGGTTCATCATCACATAAAACACATGAGGTAGATTGGATGTGGAAACTCTTCCTGGTGAGGAGATCTCTTGTGTTAGGCCTGTCCTGCAGGAGAAACCAGAAGAAGAACTTTTGCTTAGGTAGAGAGTGTGATTTCCATATCCATTGGAATGGCTTGGGTGCATCCATAGGATTGCCAATGAATTCCAGATATATTCTTTTGTTGGAGTATTTTGTGCCACCCCAATAGAAATTCCAAGTGTCAGGTTGATCATGGTTCTCGCTATCATTAATTAAACCTCTTAACTGGATGCTTTGCTGAACAGCAGTACTTGACATTTGCAGATGAAACATCTCATAGAAGCTATCATAATCAAGATTACTAGCCTCCTTTAATGTGGTACTAGCACTCTTGGCATAAGAGAATAATTGGGCCATCATGATTGTCAATGGTTGAGGGCACCATTTTCCAGACCAAAGTTTGATGGTATTACCTTGTCCAGCAGTGCAAATAGTCATTTCTTTAAATTTCTCCATGATAGAACAACAATCTCTCCACCAAAATGATCCCATTAAGGTAGGGAAAATGGTAATTTTCCATTGTTATGGTAATTGTTCCATACCAGCCTCACCTAGGGGATATCCTATTTATTGAAGAATTTGTAAAGGAATTTAGTGAGGAGAGATTTGTTTTGCATTCTGAGATCAAGAACCCCTAATCCACCTACTTTTTTGGGAAGAAAAACCTTGTCTCATTTAACCAGACAGTTTCCATGTTTGTTAATACCTTTTCCATACCAGAGGAAACTTCTACCAGATTTCTCAAAATGATCCAGGATGGTATAAGGTACTCTGATGCAACACATAGCAAAGATAAGCAGATCAGATACAATTGCTTTCAGTTGCGTGAGTCTACCAGAATATGTCATCATAGATGTAATGCCAGATAGTCTATTATCCAGTCTAGAAACCATCGACATTAAGTCCATAACTTTTGGTCTGGTAGATCCCATAGGTAGTCCAAAATATGTGAATGGCATAGCCTCCCTTTTGCAATTGAAAATGTTTGCCATATCCCAAGCTCTTTCATCAGAAATATTAATAGGGACAATCGAGGATTCGATGTAGTTGACAGTAAGTCCAGTGACTGCTGAGAATTTATCTAAGATGTCAGTGAAGATTCTGATTTGTTCAACATATGCTGAAAGAATAATTAAAGTGTCATCAGCATACTAGATAATAGGGTAGGATTCAGTGTGATTTGTGTTAATGGATAATTTAAGAATTCCCTCTCTCCAAGCTTCATTGACCATAGTTCGTAGTAGTTCTCCAACCATGACATATAGGATGGGCGAGAAGGGGTCCCCTTGTCTAACCCCACATTTACAATGAATGGTTTTCCCTGGGATACCATTCAGGTTAATAGATGTGGTAGTAGAAGTCAGAATCATGTTGACCCACCTAATCCACTGATCACTGAATCCAAGATGTTTCATCATAAACAAAATGGCATTGTAGCTCACTTTATGAAAAGCCTTTACAAAGTCAATTTTAAATATAATGATCTCTTTTTCAGATTTGTGGCACATATGGATGTACTCAAAACTCCAGGCCAACCAGTCCTGAATATTCCTGGTTTTAATAAATCCATATTGGTTCTTGCTAAGCCCGGATCGGATAATGGGTTGAATTCTATTAGAAAGTAATTTGGTGAGAATCTTAATAGGCATATTTACCAAAAAGATAGGTCTGTAATCATTGGGGGATTCAAGATTTTGAGTCTTAGGAATGAGAGTGATGTATGCGGTGTTAATGGGCTGCAAAGATATATTTCCCTCATGGAAATATTTGATAAACATTTAGAAACAATGTTTGATGATGTGTCAGCATTTCCTCATGAAGTGTCCATTGTATCCATCAAGTCCAGGTGACTTGTTCTTTGGCACCAGCTTGATGATTTCATCAATTTCCTAAGTGGAAAATGGTCTGTCCAGATTAGTAGGAAGGCTTTGCATAGCTAAGTGTGCAATGTCAAAAGATTTTCTACATTCTGCTTGGGTACCAATTCTTTCGTTGAAAGATTCCCATAGGATAGCATCTTTTTGATCATGATCATTAACCTGTTGACCATCGGAAGTTAGAAGATAGTTAACGAAGTTATGTCTGGAAACCTGAGAAGCAATAGCATGATTTTTTTAGTATTTTCATCTCCCAGGTTAGCCCATCTGATGTTGGCTCTAATCCTCCAGTATAGCTTCTTAGCTTCCAAAAGTTTGTTTGTGTGATTGATTAGGATCTACCTAAAATTCTTTTCTGCAGTGGTAAGTTCTCTCTGGTCTTCCAAACCGTCCAGTAGTTTAACATAAAAACAACAATTTTCAATGGTCTTGTTAAGTTGGGAGATTTGCTTGCTCCATTTTTTCAGCCCTCTTTTGAGGATTTTAAATTTAGCATTCAATTTTTTTGCAGAGTCAGCAAAGTGGGTTGAGTTTAACCAGTGATCCACCACAACCTCCATAAAACCATTGAATTCAGTCCAAAATTCCTCAAACCTGAAAATGTTGCGTGTGGGAATATTGCTTTCCATCTGAACTTTAATGGGAACATGATCAGAAGTAATTTTTGCCAGAGTAAAGCCATTGTACATGGGTATGTATTGGTCCAATGAGAACTAGTAAAAACCCAGTCTAACTTCTCCAGTAAAGGTGAGTCTTGTTTATTGCTCCATATAAAAGATCTACCTTTTAAGGGTATCTCCACTAGATCAAGATTTATAATGATATTATTTAAGATCATCATGCTATTGGGATCACCAACTGGTTTATTCCTATTGTCTGGCCCTCTAATGAAATTGAAATCACCCAAGATCATCCATAACTTGTTCTGAGTAATGTTGAGGTTTTGCAACCATGTTATGAATTCAAGTTTGTCTTCGGCAGAGTTAGGCCCATATACATTGCTCAAAAACCAACTGCTATTGTCCAGGTTAGATATAAATTCAATGGTAATGTGGAAATAATCCTGAGATATAATTTTCCCTTTGAACAATTGTCCATTCCAAATAGTAATAAGACCACCAGAACTACCATTTGAAGGCGAATAACAGTACTGGTTGAACCTCTTGGGCAGAAATTCTTGATATAAGCCCTATCAAAATTTCTCTCTTGGTTTCCTGGAGAGTTAAGACTACATGCACTTTCATCAATCTTCTGTCTAATATCATTCCAGCTAGCAGTAGAGTTTATACCTCTAACATTCCAATTTAAAATATTCCATCTCCTATTCATATCTAAATAAATGTTGTGTGCATGATATTATACTATGAATAACATAGCATAATAGGCCAGTGCTGTCAGGACCCCGACCCTAAGTCACACAGGTCTAGCCTATAACACATCATATCACTTTGCGGCCTCACGCACTGTATCCCCACGGGTGCCACCTTACCTGGCCCGGGACCGTTTGCGCATTTTGGCACACGTATATGATAGTGTCGCTAGCATCCATATGACACAGAACCCGGCCCGACATGACCAGTTATAACCCAAAAGTGGCACTAAATTACAGAGACAGGCATACATGACCCAGCAACGAACGTGTCGGTCATCAACATATGAACCCAAGTTATAGCAAGCTACAAGGACTAAAAGGAACAACGCGTGACATTTCCCCTAAGGGACAGACACAGGAACGAAGAAGGACACATGCCGGCCAGCCTAAGTGTTCCGGAGCAGTAGCAAGCTACCAAGGCTCGGTGGAAGCACTAGGAGACATTTCCCTGTAAGATAGGCTACCAAGGGTAAACAACTAGGTGTCGGATCCCACACATAGCAATACACATTACACGTACGCATAACATGCAAGTATGTGCTTTACAACATGGCATCACAACATAACTCAACAACTCATATAGATAAAGGCCCAGAAGAGCCATCATAGCATTTATTACAAGCAGAAGTCACATGACCCAACATACAGAGCATACAGGCAACGGAAGCATAACATGTCTGAGTACAGACAACTACAAATGAAAAAAGGCTGAGAAGCTTGACTATCTACAAGACCCTCCCAAGGCTACAAGATCGTAGCTGAGGTAACAAGCTAAACGTCGAAGTCCACGCGGAACCACTAGTGAGACTGAAGTCTCTATGCAAAAACATAAATTAAGCAAACGTGAGGACAAAGGTTCTCAGCAAGACTTACATCAGAACTAGCTACATATGCGTCAATCTCAACAAAGGGGGTGGTGGAGTTTGACTGCAGCAAGCCAGCTTTGACTCGGTGGCTATCCTAAACTACGACTGCAAGTAACTCTTTTGAGGTGGCGCACACGAGTCCACATATTCACCAAACGATACACCACTATGGACCCGCTCCCGTCTCCCTATGAGAAGGCCATCCATAGCACTCACGCTTATCTTGCGCGTTTTTAGCACTCACGCTTATCTTGCGTGTTTTAGAGTATCCACTTCCACTTGTCTATGAACTGTACAGGTAACCCAGAAGTCCATTACCGCGGACACGGCTATTCGAATAGATCATATATAACCCTGCAGGGGTGTACTTCTTCACACACTCTCTCGCCACTTACCGCAATTTATACGTCATGTATCTCGGCAACCTTCAAGCGGAAGACTGGCGAGGGTGTCGGCCACAACCTGACTAACCACACAAGTCTCTAGTCCAGGTTTATTGCCTATTTGGGTTCCATCCGTGGGGAGATCCGGCCGAGGTGTCGCTCACGGCCCCAAACGATGTGTACAGGGTTCCCGAGCCACCAAACGGGCGACCGGTACACCCTGCCACATACCTGCCGCATCACAGCCCACCCCGAGGGTCAGCGCTGCGCACGACCTCCAGTAAACTACAAACACCAGAAACTAATTGCAACTCCTGGACAGAGATCATGTTGATTAATAAGTCGAGAGAGTCAATTAAGGATCCCAATGTGTGGTAGTAGTTGTTTCATGGATCACAAACACAGAACTCAGTTCCTGAGGATGGTTGCAATGAGACAACCCACCATGTACTCCTACATGGCCTCTCATCGCTACATTTACCAAAACGTGTTCACACACTTAGTTCTCAACAATAGGACATGTTCACCACATTCCAATTCATCCCCGATGAATCAGACCTGACACAACTCTAAGCAATAGCCGGCATAACCAGAAAGCATGAATGAGTAGGCACAACATGGCTCAAACAACTCCTACTCATGCTAGTGGCACTACTGGAATCTGGCACTTTGCCATCTGCCATGGCAGATGGCAAAGGCATGGTCGACGGATGGCAAAG
>LR738715.1:526956002-526973002 GCA_902687465.1 Secale cereale | reverse complement strand
ACATTCCAATTCATCCCCGATGAATCAGACCTGACACAACTCTAAGCAATAGCCGGCATAACCAGAAAGCATGAATGAGTAGGCACAACATGGCTCAAACAACTCCTACTCATGCTAGTGGCACTACTGGAATCTGGCACTTTGCCATCTGCCATGGCAGATGGCAAAGGCATGGTCGACGGATGGCAAAGGCTTTGCCATCAGCCAGCAGATGGCAAACAGTTTGTCTGAATTCCAGTGGGCAAAGGCTTCTTTGCCATCTGCTGGCTGATGGCAAAGAGCCTGTGCCTTTGCCATCAGCTGGCAGATGGCAAAGCCTCTTAACGGGGTTAGCCCCGTTAGAAGGATAACGGCATACTTTGCCATCAGCCAACAGATGGCAAAGGCTGCAGGCTCTTTGCCATCTGCTGGCTGATGGAAAAGGCTGCAGGCTCTTTGTCATCTGCCAGCAGATTGCAAAGGCTGCATACTTTGCCATCAGCCAGCTGATGGCAAAGAGCTTTGCCATCTGCTGGCAGATGGCAAAGAGCCCAAATAGGCCAGTCCAAATTTTCTCTCTGGATGACACGTGGTTTCTTTGCCATCTGCCAGCTGATGGCAAAGCTCTTTGCCATCTGCCAGCAGTTGGCAAAGTGTCTATATTGCCCCATTTAATTTAATTTTTCTTATATCAATTCATTTTCACAGAAAATCAAACACAAATATATTTATATGACCAATATAGCATATTCAACACATATTACCAATAGTCATGAACACATATATATCCAACACATGTTACCAATAGTAGCAAGTTTCATTCGTACATATACATAGTTTCATCAATATTACACAGTTTCATCCATAGGTAGCAAGTTTCACAAGGTCAAAACAAAAACTAAATACAAGCACTCCATCAACCCAAGCTTCCGTGATCTTAAGCAAATCTGTAAAATGGGAAAGAAGAAAGTTAGAAGAAGAAGACTAGAAGAAGAAGATTATTATGATGCAACTAAAATGTGAAGATTATTATGATGCAACTTATATCTGTAAAATAGGTCATTTTGGAGCTAAGTAAGGTCATTATGTCATTTTGGAGGTAGCTAAGCATATGAAGTCATTTAGGAGCTAAAATATGACATTTCTTAAGCATATTATGTCATTTTAGAGCCAGTTAAGCATATTAAGTGATTTTGGAGGAAAAGATGCTAAGTATAGGTCATTTTAAAGCTATCCTAGGTTAAATAGGTCATTTTTAAGCTGGCTAAGCATACTAAGTCCTTTTGGAGGAAAAAATGCTAAGTATAGGTCATTTTAGAGCTATCCTTGGTTAAATAAGTCATTTTGGAGCTAATCAAGCTTATCTTGTCATTTTTTAGCTAGCTAAGCATATTGAGTTATTTAGGAGGAAAAAATGCTAAGTATAGGTCATTTTAGAGCTAGCCTAGGTTAAATATGTCATTTTGGAGCTAAGTAAGGTTATTATGTCATTTTGAAGCTAGCTAAGCATATGAAGTCATTCAGGACCTAAAATATGTCATTTCTTAAGCATATTATGTCATTTTAGAGTTAGCTAAGCATATTAAGTCATTTTGGAGGAAAAGATACTAAGTATAGGTCATTTTAGAGCTATCCTAGGTTAAATAGGTCATTTTTAAGCTAGCTAAGCATATTAAGTCATTTTGGAGGAAAAAATGCTAAGTATAGGTCATTTTAGAGCTATCCTAGGTTAAATATGTCATTTTGGAGCTAATTAAGCTTATTATGTCATTTTTGAGCTAGCTAAGCATATCGAGTCATTTTGGAGGAAAAAATGCTAAGTATATGATTATGTCGCTAGTATCCTTATGGCAGAGAACCCGGGCCGACATGACTAGTCATAGAACCAAGGTGGCACAAACGTACAGGGACAGGCATACATGACCCAGCAATGCATGTGTCGGTCATCAGCGAGTGCAACCAAGTCGTAGCAAGCTACAAGGACTTCGGTGATACACTGCGTGACATTTCCCCGTAGGGACAGACACAGGAGCAAAGAAGGACACATGCCGGTCAATCCATGTGTTCCGGAGCAGTAGCAAACTACCATGGCTCAATGGAAGCACTAGGAGGCATTTCCCTGTATGAAAGGCTGCCAAAGGCACACGACTAGATGTCGAATCCCACAAATACAATGCATTTCAAACATACACACATTATGCACGATATGTGTAGATACAACATGGCATCACAACAAAACTCTATTAAGCAAAACACTTGGGAAACTTACCGTTATCACGGAGGTGTAGGTGTAGGTGTAGGTGTAGGACCGGTCGCGCCAGTGGCAGACGGAGAAGGATCGGTCGATGCTTGTCGGGAGTTACGCTGCACCAAAGATTATTTCCAATGTATCATTAGCATGATGCAACTCAAATGTGAAGACTAGTAACTAATGACCGTTCAAATGAAACTCACCGTGCCCACCGGAGCAATGACTGGCATCGACGGAGGGGTCTGGCCGTTTTTCTCGCACATGGACTGCACATTTGGTTTTGACGAGTCAGTCATATTAGTTACTAATGAAAGGAACATTGTGTGCATGATTTAGCTAATATGCAAAAGAAACTTACCACGAAGAGATCGTACATGGCCCGGTTAGCCGAGTCGTTCCGGTTCCTCTCCTCCTCCAACAGCCTAGCCGTCCTCTCCTCATTCTCCCTCTCCCTCTCAGTCGCCTGCCGGTCCCTCTCCGCCAACTGCCGGTCCCTTCCTCAAAAGCAGCATGGGTCTTCGCTCTCTCTGCCTCAATAGCAGCCTGCAACACCACTCGTTAGCATTGTTTGAGCGCACGCTGAAAAAGCTATGAATATAATAATGGCAAGAGCCTGAAAAATCTATGAATATATTTTCATGCTGAATATAAGAATGCCAAGAGCCATGACACTCGATAGGAGAAAGACATCCCAAATAAGAAAATAGGATGTCCATAAAATCACTTTAGAAGACATAAGGTCTACATTCTCAACAATGTCCTAGAAAAACCTAACATGCGAGAAGAACAGAAAGTAAAAATGAGATGACATTATGGACAACAGAGAAACAAACACAGAGGAAAGTATGGGCCATTGCTCTAACTGGAATTCTCGTACATGTACAGTCTATATTAGAATTGAGATGCAATTAAAAATGTATGCAAGATGATGGCATTGCTAGTAGCCCCCGCTCTGATAGGAACCTAGGACCATTATAAATGTTGGTGCTATGTTCTTTTCCAAATACAGCTGAAGCCTCCCTAGAATTTAGTTCAAATATTTCATTCTTCTTGTACACAAGACCATCTCTTCTGCAACCAACAACACCGGTAACTTGCAGGGTCGCATTTAGAACAGGCCTATCTGAAGACTGTCATTACAGAGAAAATGAAATATGATTTAGTTACTTACCTAGAAAATAAATAGGAACATACATAATTATTTTTTGTATACAACAGACTTCATTTTTCATATATTTTTTACCTTGGAGGAAAATGGCGACCGTACGCGTTCCTAGGTTATGCATAACTTCAAAATTTTAGGTGAGAGATTCTAAGGATAACTGAAGTCCATAATCTCTGTACTGCGGCTATTGCAAACAAAAAAACAATCCATGGTGGAAATTGAAGCAGCAAGCAAAGTCCAAAATTGGATGTGCCCTTACCATCAAGAAGTTCGTATATTAACACCAAGTTATTCCTAAAAGCATCTTCATCAATAGTTCCACCAAAGTAGGACCTGAAGAGGGCCACTGCCAGATCATTTCAAATAATCTTCGACAGAAGTAGCGGCGAATGAGATAGGTCATATTGAAATACCTTAGTGGACTCCTCTACTGTTTCGAGGTCAAGAAGATAGGACATATTAAATTGCTACTAAGAATGTCAATGTGTACATTGAGTAGGATCTATACATTGAATTAGCAAGTGTAGTTTCATCACTGAATCATCTTTGTCCTAACTTACAAATTAAACTCCTAGACAAAACACTGTCTTCCAAATAGGCCCTCGATAAATCATATAGAGCACAAAGGGCTCTGTTATTCATTTAGTCCTATGAAAGTATTCCCAGAAGTGATGAACATTGGAACATCACACTACCTAGGCATTCTAAATTTCTAGGAGTACTTTTAGTACCACCTGCTTAAACCCTGTTGAGTTTGTCGATTCTGATGTACCATCGCCAGTAAGTTTTTGCAAGAGAAAATTCTAGTCGCGAAACAAAGCCAAACATTGATACCATTATTAGATGACATGATCATTTACACCTCTCGGTTTGAGATGATACATTATCTTACAATTTGACAGAGCAAAAAAAGGTAACTCCAGAAACACAGCTGGTCTGCTAAGTAACTAATCCATTCTGTTGCTTTGAACAGATTTGTGTTCTTCTATGCTCACTCATATATCCTTAGTTTTTAAGACCAAAGTTTCTGAAAGTTGTATAAGTATTCTATTATCTGTGCAGATTATTTTTTCACTAAACCAAATGAGGTTCAGTATTTAAACCGCTGGAGCTCTATGATTCTCATTTGAAAAACATTATCCAGTCATTTATTGAGTTACCTCCATGTGGTCATGCAGTGTAAAATATGGCAAGCTACCAGATTTCTATTCATCGTGTTTCTATTTTTAAGGTTACTTTAGCCATTACGGATGTTTTGGTAACCTCCCACAAAAATACTTGTTATACAACTAGTTGGTTGAATCGCACATCAGGAGTGATGAAGTAAGTTATTCATCATACTTTAACAGAAGCTAAGCTACACACACATAGTACATTTTTCAGTTTTAGTATGTATCCCCTTATTAATGTTGTATAGCTACTTAGCTGAATCGCACATCGGGAGTGATGAAGTAAGTTATTCATCATACTTTAACAGAAGCTAAGCTACAGACACATAGTATGGTTTTTAGTTTTAGTATATGTATCCCCTTATTAATGTTGTATAGCTACTTGGCTGAATCGCACATTGGGAGTGGTGAAGTAAGTTATTCATCATACTTTAATAGAAGCTAAGCTGCAGACACATAGTATAGTTTTCAGTTTAAGTATGTATCCCCTTATTAATGTTGTATAGCTGCTTGGCTGAATCACACATAAGGAGTGATGAAGTAAGTTATTCATTATACTTTAACAGAAGCTAAGCTAATTATATTTCTAGACCCTAACAACTTAGCATGCCCCTTATTTATTAGGAAGGTTTATATAAGGATGAATGACAAATAATTATATGAACAGGCTCGCGACAAACTATTTGTTTTTATGGGTCAATTTTTGAATATTGTGTTTTTGTTCCTTGCAGCAACTACTTGACCACACTATAGTTCTCGAGTAACCAAATTAAATAGAGATGTTTGAAACAAGAAAACGGCGAAAATGGTGAGCAACTATACATCATGACATAATGAAATTGATTGACCGATACTAAAAGTGAGATCTGATTAAACACAATGAACAATGAATACTAAATAATGTGGTCTGATTTAACTTCCATACCTCTAGTTGTGCTCAGGTCAGTCGAGCGGGAGAATATGTCATGATCATTGCATTTGAAAAGGAAGTAGTAAATCAATGAGCTCGCATCCTCCATTTTAAGGTGTTGAGCACCGAAAGCTCAATCATTTTTACGGTCCTTGCTCGAGACACACAGTTTGCCTCAATCACCTGTCAAGCAAAAATCATCAATTGATTGAGATGAAACTGAAAGATAGGACCTTTCAAGAATGTGTGCATAACTGTCATCAGATGAGATGCATCACTTACTGGCCTGCAGGTCCACAGGGAGTGGCACACATGCCTCCTCCATCTTTGAAGCGATACAAAAGCAAGCCACTACAAAGAGCTGTGTCATGCAAGATTTGCCTTCCTGCCATGAGAAACCAGTTCCTCCATGATTGCAACAACTTTGTGGGATTTTAGCAGGGTTGCTTTAGTTGCTACTAAGAAGATAGACTTACAGGAAAGGGATAGACGGAGAGGAGCCTGTCAAGGTAGTTGACACACAAGGCCATAATCAATGTCGCGGAATTGAAATGCTCACTAACCTGTGTGCAAAGATTTTGCAGATTTAATCGGTTATCACAACAACATACATCAGGACTGTTTTATCAAGCATCAATCCAAATCCGGCCCATGACATCTCAGTACCATGCTAGAAAGGAATGATTCAAATCAAATCAAGATATAGAGTCTCACCCAGCAAATCCAACCTGTGGTGTCCCTCCTGACGGCGGCCAAATCCAGGTCTCCAAGTCGCCGCCGCAACATCTGCAAGTACCCGTCGGCAGGAATGTGCTCCTTCCCATCTCGGCGAGCGCTGCAAGGCAGTCATCGGACTGCACGGGGTGGTCCACTAGGAACACGTCCACCAGGCACCGACTAGGAAGCTGATGGTATTATCGGGCGGGGAGATCACCGTCCAGAAGACCAGAAGGCTTCCCTGGGGCGAGGGGATCTCAGAGAGTTCGGGATCTGTCCGCCGGGATCCAGGCCCAGGAGACTGATCTCCCGAGGCCGAGGAGGCGGGGCGGCAGGGGTAGCGCCGCTCGGGGGGTCTGCTCGCCACGGGGCCACCGCAAGTAGGTTATTGCCATGGTGGAGGGTCGAGCACCGCGGGGAGGGGGGAGGCGAGCGGCGGAGTGAAGGAGCCGAGGAGGCAGGGCGGCGGGGGTTCGAGGCGTGGGGGGCGAGCGGTTGGAGAAGGGGCGTGCGGGTGCGTGCGGGACTACGAGATTCGTTTTTTTTTGAGAGAGAGGTAGTGGGTTTCGTTAGCGAGGGAGAGATTTCGTTAACGAAAATTTTAGTTAACGATGATTTTAGGCCTTTGGATTGTAGATTAGACGGCTAATTTGCTTAGTTGGATCTGCCCTCTCTTCCTTTTATAGGGGTATATATATATACGGGTATAGGGGTAGTAGATGTAGATGGGTGGGGAGAGAGGGAGGGGATAATTAACCCCACATTTTTTTACCTGAAAAAAAATAACCCATCTCTTTGCCATCTGCCAGCAGATGGCAAAGATTCTTTGCCATCTGCTGGCAGATGGCAAAGAGGTGGGGCTGGTACGTTGTTAACCCCTTGACGGCAACAGGAGTTGGCTACCTCTTTGCCATCTGCTGGCAGATGGCAAAGAATTGGCTGATGGCAACCATGTTCTTTGCCATCTGTCAGTTCTTTGCCATCTGTTTTTTATAAGCAGATGGCAAAGAAGTTCTTTGCCATCAGCTAGCAGATGGCAAAGAGCTGGCTGATGGCAAAACCCAGATTCCAGTAGTGTGGGTTTCAACTATTTAGTGTGGCAATGACAGGTCATGGAGAGGAAAGGGGTTCCACTACCACATCAGGTAACAGTTGAAGCGTTGTTGTCCTAATGCAGTAAAAGAGAGCAAGAGCGAGAGAGTGGGATTGTATCAGAATGCTCAATGGGGTTTTGCTTGCCTGGCACTTCTGAAGATATCACTGTGTCTTCATCAGTGTCATCGATCACATCGTCGGAACCACGTCTATCGAGAGGGGACAACAACCGGCAACAGAGAAAGAAACACAATCAATTCAATGCACAATATGATGCATGACCATGACATGGCATTATGCTGTGATTTGAGCTAATGCAACTAGCAGTGATTTAAATGAAGTTGATTTAAACCAAAGGTTCAAATTCAAACTCCATATGTGATTATTCAAATGCCATTTAATTGATTTGACCTGATCAGCAGGTTTAACTTGTTCAAACATGCATGAAAATGCCATGAACAGATTCCTTGAATTTTTCTGATCATTTTTCATATATAAATTATTTTCATTGGAGTTATAGATTATTTTCTGTGATTTTTAGAAGTTTTAGCTATTTTCTGAAATAAATAAATCATTTAAAATTTATTTTAAATTCCAGAAAACATTACTGCGTCAGCATGACGTCTGTGTGATGATAGCAAGTCAACAGAGCGGTCAGGTCAATCCTGACATGTGGGGTCCACACGTTAGTGACTCTGCTAATTAACATGGTTAATTAGCACTAGTTAAATTCTAAACTAAACTTAGACAGGGCAGGGCCCACACGTCAGTGACTAACTAACTAACCTAATAAATAATACTAAACTAGGTTAATTAACAGGGTGGGCCCTACTTGTCATTGACCCAAGGGCGGCTGTTAGTGGTCAAACAGGTCAAACCGACCGGCGGTTAGCCGGCGGCGGCGACAGGCGCGACGGAGGGGCTCGGAAAACGCCCTCCGGCGACCAGATCAACGGTTGAGCCCATCTACGAGTAGCTGGAGCTCGCGCGCGTCGATTGGTGCCCTCAGCTTCGCCGGAGGTGGCCTAAAGTGACGGCAGCGACCTCAGACGCGGCGGCCGGCGTTCGGGTGATGAAGGAAACGATGCTACGGAGTATGGGAGAGAGAGGTGAACAGTGCTATGGATTCCTAGGAGCACGCTGAGCATGTTCAGATGCACGTCCGCGAGTTGTAGCAGCTATGGCGACGGCGGCGCCATGGCCGGCGGGGCGAAGCTCTCGGACACGGTGGCTAGGCTAGCTAGGGGAGGCAAACAAGCTTGGGGAGAGAGGGGAAAGACGGCGAGGCTCACTGGGAGGTCGGAGCGCAGCTCAGTGGGCTCGGGGTCGACCTGGAAGTGGCGAATTCGTCGATGGCGTCCGGCGGCCATGCGGGGAAGACGAGCTCGAGGACGAGGCCTCAGGGCGTTCGGGGTCCTGCGGTTCGGCGTAGAGGTGCGCGAAAGCGAGGCGGAGCTCGTGGGATAGCTAGCTGGGCATGGGGAGAACGGTGGACGCGGCGAGCGGCGACGGTGGCAACAACTCCATTCGGGCATAGTAGGAGAGGACGAGGGGGAGATGAAGGGGGAGAGTAGGGAGGTCAGGGGGTCCAGACGTCTGCCTCAGGTCGTTTGAGTGCCGGCGCGCGCGAGCGCCGTGCTCGGTCCTGCCTCTGCCATTAGGCAGAGGTTGAAGACAGGTATGCCCCTGGTGGGCTGGGCTGCTTCTGCAGGGTAAGGCCCAGGTATGTGCTCTCTCTCTCTTTATTTTTTTCTGTTTTTTGTTTTCTTTTCTTTGTTTATTTCTTTTGCCACTGTTTGAATTTGAACAAATTCAAATAAGTGCCAAAACATCCTCTGAGAATTTTTATGTTTCCCATGGACTTTTCCAGGAGCACATAAATTAATTCAAAGTTATTTGGAAATATATTCTATATATATTATGAATATAACTCCAAATTCAAATACAATATGGATTTAAATTCAGTGCCCAAAATATTCCTAAAAATGTTCATTATTTTTGGTTTGGTGCAAAAGCCTTGCCAAAAATATCAAACAATTAACAGGAACACTTTGGAAACATTGAATGCAATTTTTTCAACTGGACCTATTTGAAAACTAAAGTGCTAGGGTTTGATCATCCCCATTTCCAAGTTTCTGAGAAAATTAGACATGATGCACACAAGACTAACTAGACCAGAGCAGACCAGAACTAGGGATGTGACAAGTGCTAGAGCTAGAAATCAGTGATTTGTGATTTCTCATGTAAATCCTCATAGCAGATATGAACTTGCAATAAATAATATAGGAGCATACCTTGTAGATGATAACAGACATATAGCAGCAGGGTAGAGCAACTGGGAATTCAAGTGGACCAAGGTACCATAATAGATTTTTTTTATAGACTAGATAGTACTGAGATGCACGCAGACATCCAAAAGATATGGTAGATAAGACTAACATCATAAAGAAACTAACTGTATAGCAGATGGGGCAGCCATCCAAGCCCCAAGAAATATAGCAGAACCTAATCATTAGAGCTATCATAGCTCAGAACCTTTGATGACATTTCATGAGGTGCTATCTTGCATGGTACAATACCAATAGCTTGGAGGGTCTTGACTGGCAGATCAGGTGGAGGAGGAGCATTTTTATCAAATTGAAGCCCAAAATTAATATACACAACCTTCTTTGGTTTCTTATTGCTCTGCTAAGTGTTCTTTGCACTAGTCTGACTATCATTCACCTTACTGGCAGCTTCAGCAGCACATTTATCCTTAAATCCCTTGGAAATGAGTGCAATTCTATCACTCCTGGAAGCTTCATTAATAATAAGCTTTTTTTTCTTCTTGTTTGCAGGCTTCTGGACTTCAGCAAATTCCTGTCCAGTTAGCTCCTCAATACTGACAGAACTGGTGTGCTGTGACATTTCATGTCCATCATAAACAGTTTGTATCTGAAGATAACATCTTTTGCTGGTGCCATTGGCTCAAACCACATCCACAACATTACACTTGGCATTGATGATCTTATTGCCCCCAAGTTTGTGAATAATCTCACTAGCATTTGTGACCAGGTTGCCCACCAGGTCTTGTAATACATCAATGTGCTCAGTGATGCCCTCAACAGAGATGTTGCATGTCCGAACATGCTGAGCTGTGCTAGATGAGGGGATATCATTGTAGTTCATACTAGCATAATGAGGCAGGAAGCTAGGGCTGGTAGGAACAGGAAGTGGTTGTTCATATTCAGGAGGGATGAAATTAGGTCCCATGGTATCGTGCAACATCTATCCATTAGTGGCAGCAGGTTGATCTTGAGCCATGCCATTCTTCCTAGTCTCTTCAGCAATGACAAGAGTTTTAGTGCTGCTATTTATATTCAGATCAACACCATTTCCTGGCAATACATTATTGAGATCCATATTAGCAATATTGGGAGCATGCACATCCTCATAGGGTCACCTAGTCCAGCATTGTGAGGATTTATGACAACCTAATCCATAGGAATATTGCCAAGAACCTCATCATGCCAAAACCACCATGAACATGAGGCAGGGGGTATGGATTACCACCATTAGATGGAAGATGATCTTCATATCCTCCTTGTTGCCCAATAAGTTCGCGTGACAGAATATAAGTAGGGCATGTCCAAGAGTCTCCAAGACCAACATCATCTAGGTTACGAAGCACAACTAAACTGATTGGTATAGTGTCAACATTCATGACTCTAAGCTTGACTATAACTCTGGTTTTGTCTCTAGGGTACTTATTCCAAATCAGAAACCTTCTATATGGTGGCACAGTGCGACTAATCATAGCAACATCCCAAAATTCCAGCGGAAAATTCATGAGCATGATCCAAACATCTGGAGTAATATTAATGCTACGATAGTTCAGACCTCGATCTTGCCTACTAAGCCTCAAAACATAGTCATCGATCTGAAAAGGATTGATGCTAACAGCAGTATCTCTAGAACATGCAGTTGTAAACTAAATCAATGTTGTGCCCATACCACACCACGAAGAACAGTTGATGCGCCATCCAGGACCTTCAAGGTAGTTGGTCATGAGGGCGATGACACCATGGAATTCCTCAGCAGAGACCTCGGGGATGAGCGTAGCGATGGCCCATTTATCGCAGACCATAGGGAGTTCACCGCTGATGACAACATAGCCTCGGCGAGCATGTAGAAGACCAGGTGGAATGACAGTGGTGCCAGGGGGAGGTGCGGGAGAGGGTTGCAGGGGTAGCAGGCCATCTCGGAAGGTGGTGAGCTCGCAGGGGTAGCAGGCCATCTGGGAAGGTGGTGAGCTCGCAGGCGTAGCAGTGGGCGGTGGGCGAGAGGGAGAAGTCGAGGAGACTACGCGGGTTTGGTTTATATTAGGCGGGGGAGGCTGAGTTTGTTTGATATGATAAGCATGACTCTGAATTTTCTTGTTAAAACAAAATCTCGCAATGTGGTTATAACCAAAACATGATCTGCACCTGATTGTATTGTGGCATTGGTTCCGCAGATGACCATATCCGAGACATTTGAAATAGTGCAAAGATTGTGTTGATGCGACACCACAGATGGGCCGAGACCCTCTGTCTTCCAAATAATCGGGCTGAATAATAGACTCAGATAGATGCGGCCCAGTAGAGCTAGCTGGTGGTGGGCATGCATTTGATAGTACCATGGGCCTGGGATCTGCCGATCCGTTATGCATGGATTCAGTTATGCGGCCTAGTAGAGTCCAAATATGATAGATATCCAAAGGGGATATAATAAAAACTTTCATGAAGATCATTGGACAAAATAAACTTGATTCTTTGTATTAGTTTTGAGATATGATGATAGTGATATGTGAGCCAGGTTAATGAGTAATTATGTTTTAGTAATAATATTGATGTTAAGGTTTGTGATTCCCTCTTCAAGCACGAAAGTCAATAGTTATGCAATGAAATCACATCCTACTTATGGTGCATTATTCGGTGTTAGTTATGCTCAATTCTTGCTTATGTGATTTTTCGTTTCTTGGTTGGTCACTTCTCAAACTATTTGCTAGCCTCCACTTGTACTAAGTAGAAATACTACTTGTGCATCCAAACTTTTTAAACCCTGTTTTGCAACATGAGTCCACCATACCTACCTATATGCGGTATTCCCTTACTGTTCTAAGAAAATTTGTATGAGCCATCTCTAATTTTCAAAATAAACTTCTCTTTCGTGTGCCCGTACCGCTCATGAGGCGGCGAGGGTTGGCCGATATTTTGCCATGCTAGATGTGTTATTCTCAAGTTGAGTGTTTATTCACTTGTCATTGATCGAGAGTACGACAAAGGTATTAGGGATGCCCAGTCCCAAAATGAAAAATAAGTTTACTTTACGTTGTCAAATAATAAATTCCTTGGATAGTGTTGGTATGGAGGGCAGCCGTGGATAGGGTTAGCCATGGATTGTGAAAGAATGGTGGAAAAAGGAATAAAATTTAATTTCCGTTTGGGAACCGCCTATCATATATATAGCATGGAAAGTATTGAAAACTCTTCATTCTCGTTGATGGGAAAAGTATGTCTCCCCAAATTTTTTATCTCTCAATTTAAGCTTTGAGCTCTGGCACCTCTACAAATCCCTACTTCCCGCGAAGGGCCATTCTATTTACTTTATGCAATTTTATTTTTATTCGAGTCTCCATCTTCTCTTATAAAGCACCAACTAAGGGGCACTATGATCGTACTTGAGCATTGGTTGTAGCTAATATGCGAGTGTGTTTCATGAATGGATCGTACTTGCTTTGGTATTGATATTTTGAAAGGCATGATTGTTTGTTGATATGCTTGAGTATTAAAGTCATCATGTCAAAACTAGACTATTGCTTTGAACCATATAAAAGTCCAATTTTCCATGCTATAAAGAACAGAATAGGTGATGAACATGATAGGCAGCATTCCACATCAAAAAATTTGTTTTTATCATTTACCTAGTCGAGGACGAACAGGAATACAGCTTGGGGATGTTGATACGTCTCCAACGTATCTATAATTTTTGATTGTTCCATGATGTGATATTATCATTCTTGGATATTTTACAATCATTTTATATCATTTTTGGGACTAAACTATTGACATGGTACCAAGTGCCAGTTGTTGTTTTTTGCTTGTTTTTACATCGTAGACAATCAATATCAAACGGAGTCCAAATGCAGCGAAACTTTACGGGGAGTTTTTGGATCAGAAGACACCTGTTGGACCAAAGAAGCACCTGCGGGGTGCCTCGAGGGGGGCACAACCCACCAGGGCGCGCCTGGGCCCCCAAGCGCGCCTAGGTGGGTTGTGCCCACCTCAGTGGCCTCCCGCACTGCCTCTTCGCTCTATAAATGCCCAAATATTCCAAAAACCCGAGGATAGTGGATGAAATTTTGTTCCAGCCGCCGGAGGCTTCTGTATCCATGAGATCCAATCTAGAGCCCTTCTCCGGCACTCCGTCGGAGGGGGAACCCATCACCGGTGGCCATCTTCATCATCCTGGCGGCCACCATGATGAGGAGGGTGTAGTCCACCCTCGGGGCTGAGGTTTTGTACGAGTAGCTATGTGTTTAATCTCTTTCTCTCGTGTTCTTGAGATGGACAATCTTGATGTATCGCGGGCTTTGATAATATATTCGGATCATATGGTGTTTTCCCCTCTCTATCTCTTTGCCATGAATTGAGTTTTCCCTTTGATTTTTCTTGGGATTGAATATTTTTATGGATTTGAGAACACTTGATGCATGTCTTGCTATGAGTACCCGTGGTGACAATGGGGTATCATACTGATTCACTTGATATGTGTTTTGGCACTCAACTTGCGGATTCTCGCGGTGACATTAGGGTATGCATAGGGGTTGATGCACATTCTTTGAGGTTCTTTGTGTTGGATTGAGTATTATAAATCTGTATTTGGTTTGGTGTTATTCTAGTACGAACTCTTGATAGATCGATTGGAAAGAATAACTTGTGTTATTCTAGTACGAACTCTTGGATAGATCGATCGAAAAGAATAGCTACAAACAATTTCTTCTTTTGTTCTCCGCTAGATAGGAACATCGCACGTTGAGGGATGGTTATGTGATCCAATTATATTAGCATTGTTGAGAGATTGCACAACGAAAGTACGAACCCTAGGCCTCACTTTCAAGCATTGCAATATCGTTTGTGCTCACTTTTGTTACTTGCTACCTTGTTATTTTTATTGTTACTATGACAAAAACCAATATCTACTATCATTACTACACTTGTATCACCCCCTGTTCGCCGAACTTGTGCACCTATACAATGTCCAATTTATTTGGTGTGTTGGGGACAGAAGAGACTTTTTATTATTTGTTTGCAGGGTTGTTTGAGAGAGACCATCTTCATCCTACACCTCCCACGGATTGATAAACCTTAGGTCATCCACTTGAAGGCAATTTGCTACTGTCCTACAAACCTCTGCGCTCGGAGGCCCAACACAAGTTTACAAGAACAAGTTGTGTAGTAGACATCAGTGAACATCATCTCCTGTGTCCCTGTTACCATTGATCCGAGATCCATAGCTCAGGACCCCTACCCCGAGGTCTGCCAATTTTTAACACCGACATTGGTGCTTTCATTGAGAGTTCCACTGTGCGATCCACATAAGAATCAATGGGATCATCGGTCAATGGCTTCGAGCTCGCAGGGCTGGCTTTCACGCCTGAAGCATCGAGCTTGAGGATGTCTCCATGTAAATTGGAGGCAAAGCATAACTCCTCTTTTGCCCTTGCGGGGATTCCCCTAAAGACGAGGGTCTAAGGTACTTTTTGGAAATCAATTCAAACGGCGGCCTACCAATGGTCAAATCAACTTGCCCAGGCCAATGACCACTGGTTTGACATCGGGTGTGGGCAGTAAGGTTTCGGACCCACAATCCCTAGAGGTTGGGACGCGCCCGCTCGCATCCCACGCGAAGTATCGCCTTGATAACTTCGGCCCGCCTAATGTCCGGGACCTAGCTTACGTACAACAACTCCCAGATGAACCTATTAGGTGCTTCTGGGCTAGATTCTGTTCTGTCAAAGACAAGATATCGATCTACGAGGACTCTGATATAATCATGGCCTTCCAGTGTGGGTACACGGATAAAGGTGTGTTGTACACCCTTGCCTGTGGCTGCGTTCAAACGCTCCCGGAATTTGCCAACCTGGTGGCACGATTCTGTGCCGTTGACGACGCCTGACTGAGCGATGAAAACATGGATTCGATCTATGAAAATTACTCAAAACATGACCATCAGCACCTTAGCGTGAACCTCGCAAATAGAGTACCCCGAATGATCGACCTGGGAAGAAGAATAAAACCTCTGGTCACCCGTGACAACTCTGAGCGGCTTCTTGGACAAACCATGCCTGCTCCACGACGCGCTGATTAACTCATGCCCAACTCACAGCCTTCAAGAATGTTGGGTTGTGAGGCGAGGTACCTCTTGCTGCCTTGAGCACACCTCGGATGAAGATGAGGTCTTGATGATCTATGAGAATTTCACGTTCAACAACGAATGCAAATAGGCCCTTCGAAAGTCAATTATGTCCGGTGGGTACCATCTCGGGGCACGTGGATAGACACGATTGTAACCTTCTACCATAACTATCAGCCAAGATCGGCCCAGGATAGGTGTCCCGCCACGCTGATCCTCGACCCCATCGTGGACAAATGATGACTCTACAAGGTCCTTATGGATGGAGGCAAAAGTTTAAATTTTGATATATGCATACTCTAGACAAGATGCACATCGATAAGTCACGCATAGAACATAGTACTACCATTGATGTCGCTTGAGCAACGTCGGTATTTCCCCAAAGAGGAAGGGATGATGCAGCAATGGTAGGTATTTCCCTTAGTGATGAGACCAAGGTTATCAAACCAGTAGGAGAACCACACAACAATATGTAAACAGTACCTGCACACAAATAACAAATACTTCCAACCCGACTTATAAGATGGGTTGTCAATCCCTCCCGGGTAATAGATCGGTAAATAGATAGATTGATAGATGCAAATGGTAGAACGGCAAAGAAAACACAGCAAGGTATTTTTGTGTTTTTGATAATATAGCTTTAAAAATAAAAGTTGCAAATAAAGGAAAACGCACGTAGCAATATAGATCTGAAAGTATATGACAGGAAATAGACCCGGGGTCCATAGATTTCCACTACAAAAAAAAAGACACATCCGTGACATTTTGGTCCAAATGAAACTTTTTTCTGTCATACTTATGACACTTCTATGACAATAATTGTGACAAAACACGGTATCATCATAGATGTGGTGGGGTCCTACTTCTATGACAAAAAATCATGGCAGAAAATGGTCTTTTCGTCCTGGGCAGGCCGGAGACGCAGCTGCATGACATTCTTTGGGACGTCCATGATGGAAAAAACCATGGTAGAAGCGAGCGCAAGGAAAATATCAGGGTTATCCCGGTTACGGTGGGTGGTCGGGGCCGAGCGATGCGTGTTTCTCTCGTACATATGCATGTGCGTGGGGTGCGAGGCGTTGGGCTCTAACTGAACCCGAGTGAGGTGTTGGGCTCTAACTGAACCCGAGCGATTGCACCATAGGCTACGCTTTACTGAACCCCAGCGATCGATCGATGGCTGTTAACTGAACCCGATCGAGCGATTCCTTCGCTACTGCTACTAACTGAAGCCGATTGATGCTGCCTCTGCATGAACAGTGAGCGTTGCTGGGGGGG
>LR738715.1:526894999-526955027 GCA_902687465.1 Secale cereale | reverse complement strand
GATGGGGGTGGCTGAACAGGACCCCGAGGTGCTGCCTCTGCATGAATAGGACCCTGGTTGGGGCTGCATGAACAGGACCCCGTGGAGGGCTGCATGAATAGGACCACCCCTTGGAGGGCTGCATGAACAGTAGATGGTGGAGGGCTGGATGAACAGTAGCCCGTGGAGGGGTGGTTGAACAGGAGCCTGTGGAGAGGGTTGGTTGAACAGTAGCCGGTGGAGTAGCACGCGGTGGAGGCTGAACAGTCGCAGGTGGAGGCTGTAGGAGGTCAACGATGGATGAACAGTAGCCCGTGGAGGCTGGAGGGGGTCGACGGTGGTGATGAACAGTATCTCGTGGAGTCCCGTTTTGCGGTACGCCACACCCCTCCCGATGAACTGCACCCCCATTTCGACCGTAGCGCTCCAACACAAGTCCGTTTCCTCTGTTTTGTGGTATGCCACGCCCCTCCTGATGAACAGGACCCCCGCTTCGACCGTAGCGCTCCAAACAAGTCTGTTTCCTCCGTTTTGCGGTACGCCACACCCCTCCCGATCAACAGGACCACCGTTTCGACCGTAGGAGGTCCGTTTCTTCCATTTGGCGGTACGCCAGACCCTCCCGATGAACATGATCCCATTTCGAACGTGGCTGGTCGAACACAAGGCCATTTCCTCCATTCTGCGGTACGCCAGGCCTCGTTTCCATCGGCTATTCCGTCCAAGCCGTCCCGATGAAAATGACGACGCATTCCGTTCCGACCCAGCCGGTTGGCTCCCCATTAACAGAACGACGACGATATTTCTCCGTCCCGTCCCAGCCATGTACACGAGCCCTGGCCGTACTTACGCGCGAGTAGGCGTTCGAGACCCAGCCCGTATGTACGTACGTGGCCGTATTTACTTTCTTGCACCATGGCCGCTGTACGTACGTGTACATGCTAAGTGCGCGCCTCTGCTAGGACATGTGCGCGCCTCTACATCAACCAGTATGTACGTACACGTTCGCGACCAGAATGACAATGCTACGTACGCTGCGACCAGGTGGGTCATGACTGTCTTGCACTTCCTTGCGTGCGAAGATGTAGCTGGTGGGTCCTAGCAGTCAGGGGGCGAATCATTTTTTGGCCCAGACGCACTTCCTTGTGTGCGAAGATGTAGCTGGTGGGTCCCAGTAGTCAGGGGGCAATGTTTTTTCCCAAAATACGGTGGCCCGCCCGGTGGGTCCCCGCTGTCAGGTGGAGGAATAATTATTTTGCGCCTAATAAGGAGGCACTTCCTTGCTGCGGCCGTGGACCCAGCAGTCAGGATCTCCATGTACAGTCCACGTCCGATGGAAGTCGTTCCTTGACCACATTGACCACACCGCACCGGGAGCACCAGGGCAGTGGACGACGGCGAGGCCTAGGAAGGGGACAACGCGAAGCCGGGGAAGATGCGGCAGTGGATGCCCACGCGGAGAGGAGTACGAGGGTTCACAGGTTCGGCGCGGTGTGAGGCTGCTATCGCCGCAGAATAACAGGGGGTGTGGGTGAGTGGAGGGATGGCCTGGCCAGCGGTTGGAGTAGTAGGGGCGGTGAGGCCTCCACGGCAGCACATCCGGCCATGGGAGGCAGGAGCACGAGGCATGACCGGCGCTGGTTTGCTAGCTGGTTTGGGCGGCTGGAGCAAGAAGACCAGAGGTTGAAGAAGCACTACGGCCATTGGATGGACATCGTATGGTCACTGGAGCTAGAATCGTGCATATTGACTAAGTTGACAAAGCCCTCCGTCCCCGTCAACTTAGTAGGCCCACAAGTCAGCTTGTCACTATACTGGGTCCCAGCTAACATGGGGAGTATTCATTTTTTGTGCGTGATAAGGAGGCACTTCCTTGCGTGCGAAGATATAGCTGGTGGGTCCGAGCTGTCAGCTGCGGTAACATTTTTTTCGCGGAATACAGAGGCCCTTTCGGTGGGTCCCAGATGTCAGGTGGAGGAATCATTATTTTGCGCGTAATAAGGAGGCATTTCCTTGCGTGCGAACGTGGACCCAGCTGTCAGCCTCTCCATGTACAGTCCACTTCAGATGCATGTCGGTCGTTGACCACGTTGACCAGGCCACGCCGAGAGCACCAGGGCGGTGGACGACGGCGAGGCCTAGGAAGGGAATGACATGGAGTCAGGGAAGACTCGGTAGTTGTTCCCCGCGCGGAGGAGTAGGAAGGTTTACTGGTTCGTCCGCCGTCCCCAGAGAAAACAACAGGTGTGGGTGAGTAGAGGGATGGCTAGGCCAGCGATGGGAGTATGGTGGGGAGGTGAGGCCTCCACGGCAGCACAGCCGGCCGCGTGGAGGAGAGAGGAGGCAGTCCCGCCGGCGCTTGTTTGAGCGGCTGGAGCAGGAAGTGCAGAGATTGAAGAAGCACGACGGTCGTTGGATGGACATCCAACAGTCACTGCTTGTGCGTAAACCTTTTTTTAGGAAAGCCTCAAATCAGTGGAAAACATCATACAGCCCATCTGCAATTATTAATAATAATTTATAGCCCATTTGCTATTTCTTAAGGTTTTTTTGAAGCCCATATTTTTTTGTTAGCATTACAGCCCATATTGTGGCCACGGTTAAAAAATTATACAAAATTTTGCATATTTCGGTGCGGTCCGAACAGTTTTTTAATCCCGAAATTTTGAGTCACATTTAAACTGATTTTAAAAATAAATGTATATCAATATAAAATCCAACAAATTGTCCACGCATAAAAATCAATGCAATTTAAAATCTTGAAATGAAAAAAAGAAATTTGAAACTAATTGCCGGTTTGATGTGTTTTAAAAATGTACATCGCATTTCTCATTACTGATAGGCCATTTTCTCGGCTAGCCGAATGAAGCTCTCCTCGTCTTGAAAGATTTGCAGCCCAACAGGCCTGACAATGTGACTTACTTGGCAAATCACAAAAAAACCGGGCTATGCCCGGGGACCCAGTTGCGGCCGTGGACCCAGCTGTCAGCCTCTGCACGTACAGTACTCTTCCGATGGAAGTCGGTCGTTGACCACATTGACCACGCCGTGCCGAGAGCACCAAGGCGGTGGACGACGGCGAGGCCTAGGAAGGGGACGACACGGAGCCGGGGAAGACGCATAAGTGGATGCCCACGCGGAGAGGAGTACGAGGGTTCACTGGTTTGACTGCGGTGTGAGGCTTCCGTCGCCGCAGAATAACAGAGGGTGTGGGGTGAGTGGAGGGATGGCCTGGCCAGTGGTGGGAGTAGTATGGAGACGGTGAGGCCTCCGCAGCAGCACAGCCAGCCACAGGAGGCAGGAGCAGGCGGCACGACCGCTGCTGCTATGGGCGGCTGGAGCAAGAAGACCAGAGGTTGAAGAAGGACAATGGCCGTTGGATGGACATCGTACGGTCACTGGAGCAAGAATCGTTCATATTGACTAACTTGACAAAGCCCTCTGTCCCCATCAACTTAGTAGGCCCACAAGTCAGCCACCCACTATGGTGGGTCCCAACTAGCAGGGGGTATTCATTTTTTTGTGCGTCATAAGGAGGCACTTCCTTGCGTGCGAAAATATAGCTAGTGGGTCCGACCTATCAGCGGGGGAACGTTTTTTTTTGCAAAATATAGAGGCCCTTCCCGGGTCCTAGCTATCAGGTGGAGGAATCATTATTTTGCGCGTAATAAGGAGGCATTTCCTTGCGTGCGGCCGTGGACTCAGCTGTCAGCCTCTCCACGTACAGTCCACTTCCGATGGATGTCGCTCATTGACCACGTTGACTAGGCCGCGCCAAGAGCACCAGGGCAGTGGACGACGGCGAGGCCTAGAAAGGGAAAGACACGGAGCCAGGGAAGACTCGGCAGTTGTTTCCCACGCGGAGGAGTACAAGGGTTTACTGGTTCGTCTGCCATCCTCGGAGAATACATCAGGTGTGGGTGAGTAGAGGGATGGCTAGGCCAGCGATAGTTGTACGGTGGGGCGGTGAGGCCTGCGCGGCAGCACAGCCGGCCGCGGGGAGGAGAGAGCAGGCAGTCCAGCCAGCGCTTGCTTGAGCGGCTGGAGCAGGAAGAGTAGAGATTGAAGAAGCACGACGTCCGTTGGATGGACATCCAACAGTCACTACTTGTGTGTCAACCGTCTTTTTAGGAAAGCCTCAAATCTATGGAAAACATCATACATCCCATCTGCCATTATTTGTAATAATTTACAGCCCATTTTCTAATTCGTAAGGTTTTTTTTGGAGCCCATATTCTTTTTGTTAGCATTGCAGCCCATATTGTTGCCACGGTTAAAAAATTATACGAAAATTTTCATATTTCGGTGCGGTCCGAACTATTTTTAATCCTGAAATTTTGAGGCACATTGAAACTGATTTTGAAAATAAATGTATATCAATAGAAAATCCAACAAATTGTCCACGCATAAAAATCAATGCAATTTAAAATCTCGAAATGAAAAATGAATTTTAAAACTAATTGCCGGATTGATGTGTTTTAAAAATGTACAGCCCAGTTCTCATATTACTGATAGGCCATTTTCTCGGCCAGCCGAATGAAGCTCTCCTCGTCTTGAAAGATTTGTAGCCCAACAGGCCCGACAAAGAGACTTACTTAACAAATCACAAAAAATACTGGGATGTGGCCGTGGACCCAGCTGTCAGCCTCTCCACGTACAGTACTCTTCCGATGGAAGTCGGTCGTTGACCACATTGACCACGCCGCACCGAGAGCACCAAGGCGGTGGACGACGGCGAGGCCTAGGAATGGGACGACGCGGAGCCGGGGAAGACGCGGCAGTGGATGCCCACGCGGAGAGGAGTATGAGGGTTCACTAGTTCGGCTGCGGTGAGAGGCTACCATCGCCGCAGAATAACAGGGGTTGTGGGTGAGTGGAGGGATGGCCCGACCAGTGGTGGGAATAGTATGGGGGCGGTGAGGCCTCCGCGGCAGCACAGCCGGCCACGAGAGGCAGGAGCAGGCGGCACGACCGGTGCTGCTTTGGGCGGCTGGAGCAAGAAGACCAGAGGTTGAAGAAGCACTATGGCCGTTGGATGGACATCGTACGGTCATTGGAGCTAGAATCGTTCATATTGACTAACTTGACAAAGCCCTCTGTCCCCATCAACTTAGTAGGCCCACATGTTAGCCACCCACTATGGTGGGTCCCAGCTAGCAGGGGGGTATTCATTTTTTTGTGCGTCATAAGGAGGCACTTCCTTGCGTGCGAAGATATAGCTGGTGGGTCCGACCTGTCAGTGGGGGAACGTTTTTTTTTGCGAAATATAGAGGCCCTTCCCGGGTCCTAGCTGTCTGGTGGAGGAATCATTATTTTGTGCGTAATAAGGAGGCATTTCCTTGTGTGCGACCGTGGACTCAGCTGTCAGCCTCTCCACGTACAGTCCACTTTCGATGGATGTCGTTCATTGACCACGTTGACCAGGCCGCGCCGAGAGCACCAGGGCGGTGGACGACGGCGAGGCCTAGGAAGGAAACGACACGGAGGCAGGTAAAACTCGGCAGTTGTTTCCCACTCAGAGGAGTACGAGGGTTTACTGGTTCGTCAGCCGTCCCCGGAGAAAACAGCAGGTGTGGGTGAGTCAAGTGATGGCTAGGCCTGCGATGGGAGTACGGTGGGGCGGTGAGGCCTGCGTTGCAGCATAGTCGGACGCGGGAGGAGGGAGCAGGCAGTTCCACCGGCGCTTGTTTGAGCGGCTGGAGCAGGAAAAGCAAAGATTGAAGAAGCACGACAGCCGTTGGATGGACATCCAACAATCACTACTCTCGTGTGCATTATTTCTAATAATGTACAACCCATTTGCTAATTCTTAAGAAATCTTTTGGAGCCCATCTTCTTTTTGTTAGCATTACACCCCATATTGTGGCCATAGTTAAAAAGTATACGAATGTTTTGCATATTTCGGTGCGGTCTACTCTTTTTAATCCCGAAATATCGATTCACAATCAAACTATTTTGAAAAATAATTTATATAAATATAAAATCCAAATAATTGTCCACGCATAAAAATCAATGGAATTTAAAATCTTGTAATGAGAAAAATTGAAACTAATTCTCGGTTTGATGTGTTTTAAAAATGTACATCTCATTTCTGGGCAAACCGAATGAAACTCTCCTTGTCTTAAAGGATTTGCAGCCCAGCAGGGCTGATAAAGCAAGTAGGCCTCGTTTGGGTATTTCTTTAAAAATATGGAACTGGGCTAGCCATTTTTCAGCAAGAAAAAAACACAACTGGGCTCATGATGTGGTAAACATAAATAAACCCTGGCTAGACGGGCCACAGCCCCACACAGCCCCGTTGTTACTATTTATTAGGGTGGATGGGCTGTTTTGTCTTGGGCCCAGAGAAACAATTACTACTAGTACAGTGGAGACACTCTACCGCTACCCAGAAAAACAATTACTACTAGTACAGTGGTTCCAATACTACTTCTAGCTCCTCCTAGGTCATCTTAATGTCTCCCTCTACTGAATGCCGTTATACTTTTGTTCACAGACATGCGGGCCATGCAGCGCGCGGGCCCAAATGCCATCCACCAAATTAGAAGGCAATATCCAGGCGGAGAGTCACCCCGGTCGTAGTGGGGCAATAACGAGCCGTCGTATCATAAAACCCCACCTCCCCGCAGTCTAAGTTTGATGGACAAAGCAACCATCATTTCACTCTTCGCTGAATTCCTTTCTCCCTCACCGTCTTGAAGAAAGGAAACACTCGCATCTGCCACTGTTCTTCTCCCCCAACGAAGGGAAGGTAACCGGATCCGTGATGTTGGTATATTTTCGTTCAGAGAAAAAAACTTTTGCAAAGCAGTAACCGATCCTCACTCTCTTTTTTGTTTCATTGTCATTGCGATTGTGTTTTCCTTTCAGTGGAGTCCTAGTATTCGTCAATTTCATGATGGACCAAGGAGAACCAGGAAAAGATCTGCCGATATTGGAGCAGACGCGGGAGGCTGATCCCCACGAGACATAGAGCTCCAAGAAGATGGAGGCACCACCGAGCCGACCCCAGATACGCTCACAGCCACTACTAAGATGGTCAACGCCCTGTTTGAGGTTACAGCCCCCGTGGCACTGCAGGAGCAGTTTTCCCCCTTCGAGGATGTGTCCCCCCCCACCCTCGCTGAGCTGCCCAAGGTGATTTTCCTCTTTGCCGATCTCGATTGTGGTTTTTCATCTAAGTATGTGGTGATGAATAATGCAAAATTTTATTAGCTTCGATGCCATGCTATACATAGTGGTTTAAATAACTTGTGTTTCTTATACTGGAAAGTAATTTAGAATTTGTTTTTGTTCCAATTAGAGCCCTGATGCAGACAAGGATTGTGTGGTTGTACATGTCACTCGCTATGAGGCGGATGACCTGAATATACGCACTAGGAAAACAGAGTTTTTAGGCTATTGGATCCTGGAAGCCATTTGCGCTTATACCAATGAAGAGTTGTATTCCAGCCTCACTGTTGTTAGGCATGTTGTCCAGGGTGTACTGAAGCACAAGAAGTTCAAAGCTACTCCTTTGTTTGTGAGGCATACTGTTCTTGTCAAGCTTACGCAGGAAGATGACGTGGCATGCCTCCACAAACAAGTTTATGAGTGGCAAGGCCACAAGGTTGTCTTCATGAAGGTTCACTGGATTGAGCTGCTGCCGGACGTCCTCGATGATGTTCATGGCAAGGTCCGTCTTGTGTCCAGTACAAATTAGATCGAGGCATGAAATACTTGCTCCAGCTAGTGTTTAATAGTAGTTTGGATTCTGTCTAATTATCCAAACCTTGCCTGTTATCCAGCCCTCTGGGGCTAGTACTCTGTTTGAATCCGTCTATGGGAACTGCTGCTACTTTTGTGTGCCCGTGAATCATCGTAATTGTTGCTGAAATAGATGCGTCCTCACTAGTTTTATCATACAAGCACTGTTAGTATTGATGAAATAGAGTACTCGTTTGAGAACTGTGCGCCGACATATACATAAGTACTTGTAAACACTGTTGGTGCTACCCCACTTGTAAGAAGTTGTGCAAAACATGGCACATTGGCTTAGCTCGCTTCAACACTAGGCTATCGACCAGCTAACAGTCAACAATCTGTTGTCTGACATATAAGCAACTATGCATCTTTTTACAGTGTTCATGCAGTTAACTGAGGCCAAAATGTAAATTCCAAACGTTCACACGCTAGTCCAGCGTTCATTGTAACACCCTAGATGTAACACCTTCCATTTATGGCAATATATGAAACGTTGACTTCAACAATTCCATTCTGGGCTCTTCTTTCATTTCGGGTTTCTTCGTTTTGTCGTGTGCGTGTGTGCATTTCATCCATGTCATGTTATCATGTGCATTGCATTGCATTCATGTTGTCACTTGCACCCCGTCCCACTCGCCTCTTCCCGTTGTCCGTTTTGTGTTCCGACACTCACACGTGTCCGTGGCACCCACGAGTCCTTCTTTCGTGTGTGGGCGTGTAACGTTCCCAGAATGAGGTGAGACTTTTCGTGCGATGTTGTTTTGATACGTGTAGGCCGCCTGTCAAGTTTCGTAGCGTTTGGAGTTCGTTTGGTACTCCAACGGTTAACCTAGTTGGCTAAAAGCACCTCTTCCTTTTGGCCCAAGGCCCCCTCCACAACAGCCCACTAACCCAGCACAACCACTCCCATCCTATCGGTCGTCGGATCGTGATCGTGTGGGCGAAAACCGCACCCCATTTGGAGTCTCCTAGCTCCCTATGCCTATAAAAAGGCCCCATCCCCTCTATTTTTGGGCAAAACCCTAGTCCTTCCTTTTTTTTCCTTTTTCCCCACGCCCCGCAGCTCCTCCGGCCGCCGGACACGTCCGCCCGGACGCGCCCAGCCACCCATCCGCTGCACGTGGCACCGCGACCTCGCGCGCCACCGCGGCCCGCGAGGCCCGCCGCCGGCCCCCGAGGCCCGGATCTCCTCCGCCGCCAGCCCCGGCGTCGTCCTCCGCTTCGGGCCGCGCCGCCGCCGGTCGCCGGCCGCGCCTCCGCCCACGCGCCTGCGACCCGTCGGCCGCTCCCTCGCCGCCGCCCCGGCCGGCCCCGTCCGCCGCCGGCCGCCTCGACCCCACGGGCCATCTTCTCTGCCGTCTCCGGCGTTGCTCAGCCGCCGATGCGTCGTCCCGATCTGGTCCAGGCGGGACCAGATCCACCAAGTCGCCGTTCCAAACGCCCCGTCCCCTACCCGGATCTCTCCACCCCGCACGCCTCCGTCCCGAGTTGACTTTCTCGGAGGTGATTTTTTTCACTAAGTCCCTAAACTGTTATATTTTGTTGGATCCATTGCATGGCTGTAACCTTTTGTGTGGTGATCCGTTTTGAGCGTGTAATATATCAAAATGTTCGTTGAGATGTGCTCTTAATTTTGTTCCACTGTGGCATGCTGGTTTGAGATCATCTTGATGACCTAATCATCGTGGAAAGAGTGCTATATGTTTAAAACTGTTGTTACTTGTAAATTTGTTGCCATGTTTGTGATGTGACAACTTTGTGCATGTTGGTCCAAATGGAGCATATGATATGTCAAAATGTTCATTGTGAAGTGCTTTACATGATGGTTGCTGTAGCATTCATGTTAGGTGTCATATTGCCATGTTAATCTCTGTTGCAAAAGTGCATGTGGC
Organism: Secale cereale; assembly: GCA_902687465.1. Lineage (NCBI taxonomy): Eukaryota > Viridiplantae > Streptophyta > Magnoliopsida > Poales > Poaceae > Secale > Secale cereale. The sequence goes on along the minus strand of LR738715.1, from coordinate 526,945,413 downwards.
TGTTAAGTGCTGAAACTTGTTGTGAGATGCTGATTTGACTTGCTCATTGCCATTGATGTGTTTGTCTTCATGTCACATGTCAATATGTTTTAGAAGCACCATCATATGGTCTCTGTTGTGGTGGAAACCACTTTCCATGATATGCCTTGAGGTGACTTAAACAAGCTTGTAAACATGCCATGTCAATGTTGCTGTTTTATACTTAGTGAAAAAACTGCTAAGTCTGGAATCCGTTTTAACCTGATGCTATGTTTTCTTGATGCCCCACTGAAATCCATAGATGTTTTGGTATGTCAAATGATCATTCATTATTATCCATGTTATGCTCTATCCATCCATGCCCTTTTCCTCCATATTTGAGTGCTCTATCATAATTATTTCTTGCTCCAAAGATGCCATTTGGCTATAAACTGCAGCTTTATGTGAATATTGTTTTGCTAGCCATTTGCAAACCGTGTGTCTGTTTCCGGCGATCTTTATATCGTTTTCAACCGAAATCTTCCCTTCTATCCAGTGGCTTGCTTGGATTTCCATGATGAGGCATTCTTCATCATCTTCTCCTAAGGCTCAAGTGCTTCCACATGCGTACGCACATCATACTTGCATCATGTTGATTGTGCATTGCACCGTGTTTGATATTGTGCCATGTTGTGTTCTTGTGTTGAGTAGATCCGGGAGCCGAGACCGAGTATGAGGTTCCTACCGAGGTTGAGTGTGAGGAACAAGGTTACGATCCCACCGACGACTCAACAGGCAATATGACCTTACCCAGATATCATTACTATCTTTGCCTATGCTAGATGTCTTGCTCTTTAGCTTATTGCCTCGATGCCTATGTCTGTTTATCAGCCTCCTATTGTTTCCATGAAACACTCTAACCACCCAACCTAGCAAACCTTTGATTGTCTACGTAAGCTTCGCTCAGCCCCTCTTATAGTATTGTCAGTTGCAGGAGAAGATTTGAAGATTCTTGCTTCATGTTGAAGTTATTGTTGGGATATCACAATATATAATCTGCTAAACTAAATTATCTATATATTGGTAATGGGTGGAAGGCTAAGCCTCTGCTTGATGTTTTGTTCCACTCATGCCACCCTAGGAACCATTTAAACCGGTGTTATATTCCTTGATTATGCGTTCCTAACACGGTTGGGGTTATGGGACCCCCTCGATAACCCGCTTAGCGCTAAAGCTTTTCCAGCAAGGCCCGACATTGGTTTTACATTTGCATAATAACTAAAACTTGCGTAGGGACTAGCTATCCCGAGGACTTAATTAACAACCCTCGGGCCGGTGCTCCTCATGAGTGTTGGTCCAAACTAGAGGCACTTGCGGTGCCACCCAGTTCGCTGGGATCTTCGGTTACTGTACGTACTGCTCATCCGGTCGTGGCCTGAGACTAGATACGCGCGGCTACTATCAGGGTGTCGGAACGCCGGGAGGTCTTGCTGGATTAGTTTTACCTTAGTCGGAATATCTTGAGCACGGGATTCCGAGAATACTCGGGTCTTCCCACCTTGGAGTTGCGACTCCGCAGATCGTGAGCTTGTGATGGGCTAAGTTGGGACACCCCTGCAGGGTTTGATCTTTCGAAAGCCGTGCCCGCGGTTATGTGGCAGCTGGGAATTTGTTAATATCCGGTTGTAGAAACTTGACACCATGTTCAGAATACACTACCAGCTTGAGTAACAGTGACAGTCATTTTCCGAAGGGGTTAGGGAAGTGAACACGGTGGGGTTATGAATGGCGTGCTTCACTTCGTGATCACTTTGTCGATCGTTGGCACTTTCTCTTCTCGCTCTAAACACGTAAGCTAGTGCTAGTGCAGCTGCAACCTTGTTCTTCAGCCTTGTTCCACACCCAAGGCTTAGATAGTTTTGCTAACCGTGAACGGGATTGCTGAGTCCTCCGTGGCTCACAGATTCTACACAACACCAGATGCAGGTACCATGGTGAACTACACAGGTGATGGCACAGAGTTGTATTGGGAGTTCGATGAAGAGCGTGGGCGATACTACGTGTCTTATCCAGAGGATCAGTAGGGCTCTTACTAGGATGATCGGGACCGTGTGTTATTTAATTTATGGTATCTTTCATTTGGATCTTCATCCGTAGTCGGACTCTGATGTTAGCTGGATGATGTATGTTTATGTAATGCATTGTGTGACGTAGCGAGTGTAAGCCAACTACTCTTTTGCAATTTCATCCCTCTTTTACATGAGTTGCGCAAAGATACCATTCTTGAGATCATTCCAGTATGATATTATGCCTTTAAGTCGTGCCTCATCATGTGGGAGGTATAATCTCATACTGGGCATTACAAGTTGGTAATCAGAGCCTTCTCCGACCTAGGAGCCCCCACTGATTGATCGAATCGTTGACGGTTGAGTCTAGGCACACACTTGAAAATGTTTTGAGTCCTATATATATATATCGGAGAGTAGGATTTCTTTTTACTCCTCATCTCTTATCACTCTGGTGAGGACTCCTGACGATTACTCTATCTCTTCTACTCTCAAAAATTCACTAAATCTTTTTTTAGGATCACGCGAGTATTGTTTGGATTGTTTAGATATCTTTGTGACGAGAACATTGTTCTCGATGCCTCCTGTCATTTAGGGGTTGTGGCAGTGTCCCGGGGAGTTGAGCTCCGAGGTGTTGTCATCACAAATCTATCGCAGCAGTTCTGGAATACTTAAGAAAGCCGACATCGAAAACTCTTCTATGCGGTTAGTGGAAAGATAACCCCGACATCACCCAGTACTGTGGAGGTAGTTCGGGAGTATTGCCATAGCTTGTATAGCAGATGCGTTTTGAAGGTCTGAGGTAAACGGTTTTCGGAAATAACTGGTTATGTGTTGAAGGATGGATACAGCTGGATGTAGGATTAGAGTTGAGTGCGCGGTGCTTCCCCTGTATCCCCAACACCTGATTGCATAACTGGAAACTTTCGGAAATTAATAGATGGGTTCATCTAGTAGTTCGTAGGCATTCTTCCAACGAATGCATGATATGGAGTTCGGGGTTCTACATTGACTGAAGTAGTTTTATGGGCGTTTGTTCCGACCAGGAGTTGCATCTTAAAGGGTCCTTGGCTATGCTGATCCTGGGATTGCAAAACCCTTTTGTAACACGTTCCATAAGCTTTCAGCACGAATATGTCGAACAAAACTTCTATCTTGTATTTGTTCTATCTGCTCCTTGTTGTTCTTATTTACCCTTTGTTCTCCCAAGTTGCTTCTCGAGAAGATTGTTGTACCATTAAACTGTGGATTACATTCAGTCATTTTTTGTTTGAATGTTCTTGTGAAGACTTATGTTGCAATTTCTAGCCGTTGATTCAGCTTATATATATTTTCAATCAATGGCTAATAGTTGTCATCTCATCCAGGATGGCTCCTAAGAAGGTTCCCAATGCTAACCCAGAGGGTGAAGAAGTTCCTGATCGTCCTCCTTCCCCTCCTCCTCCGTCTCAGGCCTGGAGAGCAATTATGCAAGCGACAAACTAGAACACCTAGATGCTTATGCAAATGATGCAGAACATTCAAGCCAACCAAGCAAATCAAGGTGGTCATGGGAACCAAGGCCAAGGCAATCTGTTTAATCAACCTCACTTTGCAACTCTCAACCAATTCCTGGTAAACAAACCGAAGGCATTCAGTTACTGTGTGGATCCGCTAGATGCTGAAGACTGGATAACAGACATAAAAAAGCATTTCGAGTGCAGTAACGTGAGACCTGAGGATTATGTCAAGTTTGCCGCCTTCCAACTCAAAGATCATGCCGCTGATTGGTGGCAGCAGTACAAAGATTCCAGAGAAGGATGTGAGATCTCGTGGACTGACTTCTGCAAGGATTTCCACTCTCACCACATTCCAACTAGTGTCATTGAAGGCATGCGTGAGCAATTCCGCAACCTGAAGCAAGGCACCATGTCCGTTTATCAATACAATGTCAAGTTCCAGAACCTTGCCCGCTATGCCAAGCAATACATCCCAGATGCCAAGAGCAAGATTTATCAGTTCTGTGGTGGTCTGAAGGATGAACTCCAACTAGCTCTCACCTTGTTCGAGCCGGATGAATTTGATCAATTTTATAACATGGCTCTTAAGCAAGAGGCGGCCTAGCTCAAGGTTGAAGCTTCCAAAAAGAGAATCAGAGATGCTGTTCACTCCTCCTCTTCTTTCCAAGTGGTTGCAAAGCAGCAGAAGTTTTGGCTTCCACCTCCTCCAGTGCTCCGCCCTCCAAACAACAACAAGCACTCTGGTGGCCGTGGTTTCTCCCACCCACCCAACCCAAGCATTCAGTCCAAGAATCACTTTCAAGCTTCGAAGTCAAGTGGTCCATATCACCGTCCTCTCTCAGAAGTGGTTTGCAACAAGTGCGGCCAGAAGGGTCACTATGCTAACAAGTGCCCCAACCCAAGGCGCCTTCCGCCTCCTCGACCTGTCAGCACTGCTATTGTCAAGCACAATCCCAAGGTTGCAAGAGTGAATCTGATGAATGCAGCTCAAGCAGAGAATTCTTCAGATGTGATACTTGGTAATCTTACAGTTAACTCTATTCCTGCAAAAGTATTATTTGATTCGGGTGCAACGCTTTCTTTCATTTCAAGCCATTTGTTGCCAAGCAAGAATTCGTCACTCAAGTGTTGCCAAAGCCTTTGAACATTATTTCTCCTGGATTGCAAATGTCCTCTCGGGTGCATGTTTCGGATGTATCTATTCATATGGCTGATTACCGCTTTCTGGTTTCTCCGGTAGTTCTCGGAAACTCTGATATTGATCTTATTCTTGGGATGGATTGGCTCTCCAAGTATGATGCAAACATTGATTGTGCAAATAAGGAAATCAAACTTACTCATCCTGACGAAGACGTGATTATCTTCGCCTCTCGATATAACACAATCAGGCTATTCTCTCTCAATGACAAAGGCGAGATTAATGCCATCTCTCAGATTCTGGTGGTCAATGAATATGAAGATGTTTTCCCTGAAGAGCTTCCAGGCATGCCTCCCCATTGTCAAGTTGAATTCGTCATTGAACTCGAGCTCGGTATCGAGCCAGCATGTCGGCGTCCGTACTGGCTTTCTCCTGAAGAGTTGAAGGAGCTGAAGAAACAACTCGATGAGCAAGAACGTATGGGTCTAACCAGGCCTAGCACTTCTCCTTGGGGCTGTGGTGTTCTATTTGTCAAGAATAAGGATGGCACAGAGCGCCTTTGCGTCGATTACCGGCCATTGAACAAGAAGACAATAAAGAACAAGTATCCGCTACCCAATATCAATGAATTGTTCGAGCAGCTCAAAGGAGCAAAGGTGTTCTCAAAGCTCGATCTCCGGATGGGTTGCCACCAGATTCATATCCGTGAAGAGGATATTCACAAGACCGCATTCAGAACAAGCTATGGCTCCTATGAATACACGGTCATGTCTTTTGGCCTCGCAAATGCTCCACCCACCTTCTCGAGGATGATGCATTTCATATTCAAACCCTACACCAATGAATTTGTTCTCGTCTATCTGGATGATATCTTGGTATTCTCCAAGAATGAAGAAGACCATGCCAAGCACCTCCCTTTGGTTCTGGACAGGCTCCGTGAACACAAGTTCTATGCGAAGTTCTCCAAATGTGAATTATGGCTGGATAAGGTCTGATATCTTGGCCATATCATCTCTGATGAGGGTATTTCTATCAACCCCGAGAAAGTTGAAGCTATTGTCAACTGGGAACCCCCGCAGAATTTCAAACAACTCCGAAGCTTCCTTGGTCTCGCTAGCTATTGCAGAAGGTTCGTTGAGAACTTCTCCAAGATTGCCAAGCCTCTCTCAAACCTGTTGCAGAAGAATGTCAAGTACAACTAGACTCCTGATTGTGATGTGCCATTCAAAACACTCAAAGAGAAGCTCATTTCTGCTCCGGTTCTTACTCCTCCGGATGAGTCCAGGCCCTATGAAGTCTTCTGTGATGCTTCTTTACAAGGACTTGGTGGTGTTCTCATGCAAGACAAGAAGATTGTGGCATACACTTCTCGTCAATTGAAACCAAATGAGAAGAATTACCCCACACATGATCTCGAGCTAGCAGCAGTCGTACATGCCTTGATCACGTGGAGACACCTTCTGTTGGGCAGAAAAGTGGACATCTTCACCGATCACAAGAGCTTGAAGTACATCCTCACACAGCCAAACCTGAACCTTCGCCAGACTCGTTGGGTTGAGATGATCCAAGAGTACGATCCAAGCATTGAGTACACACCAGGCAAGGCCAATGTCATTGCAGATGCCTTGAGCAGAAAGGCATATTTCAATAGTCTCCTTCTCAAGTCGTTCCAGCCTGAGCTTTGTGAATCATTCAGGAAGCTCAACCTCGAAGTTGTTCCGCAAGGCTTTCTTGCAAATCTTCAAGTTGCTCTTACCTTGGAAGATCATATCCGTGAGGCCCAACTAAGTGATGCTATGGTGCAGAAAGTGAAACATGGTGTTGCTTAGGGTACTCCCAAGTACAAGTGATATCGCGTTGATGAGAAAGACACCTTGTTCTTTGAGGACAGAATTTTTGTTCCCAAGGGTGATCTGAGGAAGCTCATAATGAACGGAGCACATGACTCCCTCCTCCCGATTCATCCCGGAAGTTCTAAGATGTACCAAGACCTCAAGCAATCTTACTGGTGGACTCGCATGAAAAGGGAGATTGCCCAATTTGTGAATGAATGTGATGGCTGCAGAAGAGTGAAGGCAGAGCATCAACGTCCAGCCGGTCTCCTCCAACCTCTTCCTATTCCCGAGTGGAAATTCGACCACATTGAAATGGATTTCGTCACTGGGTTTCCTAAGTCCAAGAAGGGGAATGATGCTATCTTTATTGTGATTGACAAGCTAACCAAAGTAGCTCACTTCCTTCCCATCAAAGAATCCATCAACGCAGCTCAGTTGGCAGAGTTGTACACTTCCAGAATTGTTTTGCTGCATGGCATTCCTCAAGTCATCTCCTCAGACCGTGGAAGTTTGTTCACATCCAAGTTCTGGGACTCCTTTCAGTCGGCCATGGGAACTAAGATCCGTTTCAGCACTGCGTTTCATCCTCAGACTAGTGGTCAATTCGAAAGAGTAAACCAGATCCTCGAAGACATGCTCAGAGCTTGTGTCGTCTCTTTTGGCATGAAGTGGGAAGATTGTCTCCCGTTTGCCGAGTTCTCTTACAACAACAACTTTCAAGCAAGAGCCGGCAAAGCTCCTTTTGAAATCCTCTATGGCAGAAAGTGTCGTACCCTGCTCAACTGGTCCGAGACAGGTGAACGTCAACTTCTTGACAATGACTTGATCTGAGAAGCCGAAGAAATTTGCAAAGTCATACGTGAGAATCTCAAATCCGCTCAATCGCATCAAAAGAGCTATGACGGCAAGCATCGTGACTTGGCTTTCGACATTGGAGATCATGTCTATCTCCGTGTTTCTCCTATGAAAGGCACCCAAAGATTCGGTATCAAAGGAAAGCTTGCTCCTAGATACATTGGCCCTTTCAAGATTCTTGGCAAAAGAGGCGATCTAGCCTACCAACTCGAGCTTCCCTCCAACTTTGCTAATGTTCATGACGTGTTTCACGTGTCTCAACTCCACAAGTGCTTCAAGACACCTGAATGCACGTTTCCGTCCGAGGAGATTGATCTTCAGCAAGACTTGTCTTATCGTGAGCACCCTGTTGCTATTCTTGAGGAAACTGCGCGCAAAACCAGCAACAAGTCAATCAAGTTCTTGAAAGTAAAGTGGTCACACCGTACCGACCGAGAAACTACATGGGAGCGAGAAGATCACCTTCGTTCCGAGTATCCTTCCTTCTTCTAGTCCTAGATCTCGGGACGAGATCTTTTTGTAGTAGAGGAGAGTTTAAACACCCTAGATGTAACACCTTCCATTTATGGCAATATATAAAACGTTGACTTCAACAATTCCATTCTGGGCTCTTCTTTCATTTCAGGTTTCTTCATTTTGTCGTGTGCGTGTGTGCACTTCATCCATGTCATGTTATCATGTGCATTGCATTGCATTCGTGTTGTCACTTGCATCCCGTCCCACTCGCCTCTTCCGGTTGTCCGTTTCGAGTTCCGACACTCACACGTGTCCATGGCACCCCCGAGTCCTTCTTTCGTGTGTGGGCGTGTAACCTTCCCGGAATGAGGTGAGACTTGTCGTGCGATGTTGTTTTGATACGTGTAGGCCGCCTGTCAAGTTTCGTCGCGTTTGGAGTTCGTTTGGTACTCCAATGGTTAACCTAGTGGGCTAAAAGCACCTCTTCCTTTTGGCCCAAGACCCCCTCCACAACAGCCCACTAACCCAGCACAACCACTCCCATCCTCTCGGTTGTCGGATCGTGATCGTGTGGGCAAAAACCGCACCCCATTTGGAGTCTCCTTGCTCCGTATGCCTATAAAAAGGCCCCATCCCCTCCATTTTTGGGCGAAACCCTAGTCCTTCCTTTTTTTCCTTTTTCCCCGCGCCCCGCAGCTCCTCTGGCCGCCGGACACGTCCGCCCGGATGCGCCCAGCCACCCAGCCGCTGCCACGTGGCACCGTGACCCCGCGCACCGCCGAGGCCCGTGAGGCCCGCCGCCGGGCCCCGAGGCCCGGATCTCCTCCGCCGCCGGCCCCGATGTCCTCCTCCGCTCCGGGCCGCGCCGCTGCCGGTTGCCGGCCGCGCCTCCGCCCGCGCGCCCGCGGCCCCGTCCGCCTCTCCCTCGCCGCCATCCCGGCCGGCCCCCTCCGCCGCCGGCCGCCTCGACCCCGCCGGCCATCTTCTCTGCCATCTCCGGCGAGCCGCCGCCGCCTCGTCCAGATCTGGTCCAGGCGGGACCAGATCCACCAAGCCGCCGTTCTAAATGCCCCGTCTCCGACCCGGATCTCTCCATCCCGCACGCCTCCGTCCCGAGTTGACTTTCTCGGAGGTGATTTTTTTCACTAAGTCCCTAACTGTTATATTTTGTTGCATCCTTTGCATGGTTGTAACTTTTTGTGTGGTGATCCGTTTTGAGCGTGTAATATATCAAAATGTTCGTTGAGATGTGCTCTTCATTTTGCTCCACTATGGCATGCTGGTTTGAGATCATCTTGATGACCTAATCATCATGGAAAGAGTGTTATATGTTTAAAACTGTTGTTACATGTAAATTTGTTGCCATGTTTGAGATGTGACAACGTTGTGCATGTTGGTCCAAATGGAGCATATGATATGTCAAAATGTTCATTGTGAAGTGCTTTACATGATGGTTGCTGTAGCATTCATGATAGGTGTCATATTGCCATGTTAATCTCTGTTGCAAAAGTGGTTGTGAAGTGCTGAAACTTGTTGTGAGATGCTGATTTGAGTTGCTCATTGCCATTGATGTGTTTGTCTTAATGTCACATGTCAATATGTTTTAGAAGCACCATCATATGGTCTTTGCTGTGGTGCAAACCACTTTCCATGATATGCCTTGAGGTGACTTAAACAAGCTTGTAAACATGCCATGTCAATGTTCTTGTTTTATACTTAGTGAAAAAACTGCTAAGTCTGGAATCTGTTTTAACCTGATGCTATGTTTGCTTGATGCCCCACTCAAATCCATGCATGTTTTGGTATGTAAAATGATCATTCCTTGTTGTCCATGTTATGCTCTATCCATCCGTGCCCTTTGTCTCCATATTTGAGTGATGTAGCATAATTATTTCTTGCTCCAAAGATGCCATGTGGCTGTAAACTGCAGCTTTATGTGAATATTGTTTTGCTAGCCATTTGCAAACCGTGTGTCCGTTTCCGGAGATCTTTATATCGTTTTCAACTGAAATCTTCCCCTCTATCCAATGACTTGCTTGGTTTTCCAAGATGAGGCATTCTTCATCATCTTATCCTTAGGCTCAAGTGCTTCCACATGCGTACACACATCATACTTGCATCATGTTGGTTGTGCATTGCACCGTGTTTGATATTGTGCCATGTTGTGTTCTTGTGTTGAGTAGAGCCGAGAGCCAAGACCGAGTACGAAGTTCCTACCGAGGTTGAGTGTGAGGATCAAGGTTACGATCCCCCCGACGACTCAACAGGCAAGATGACCTTACCCAGATATCATTACTATCTTTGCCTATGCTAGATGTCTTGCTCTTTAGCTTATTGCCTCGATGCCTATGTCTGTTTGTCAGCCTCCTATTGTTGCCATGAAACACTCTAACCACCCAACCTAGCAAATCTTTGATTGGCTACGTAAGCTTCGCTCAGCCCCTCTTATAGCATTGTTAGTTGCATGAGAAGATTTGAAGATTCTGGCTTCATGTTGATGTTATTGTTGGGATATCACAATATATAATCTGTTAAACCAAATCATCTATATATTGGTAATGGGTGGAAGGCTAAGCCTCTTGCTTGGTGTTTTGTTCCACTCATGCCACCCTAGGAACCGTTTAAACCGGTGTTATGTTCCTTGATTATGCGTTCCTAACACGGTTGGGGTTATGGGACCCCCTCGATAACCCACTTAGCGCTAAAGCTTTTCCAGCAAGGCCCAACATTGGTTTTACATTTGCATAGTAACTAAAACTTACATAGGGACTAGCTATCCCGAAGACTTAATTAACAATCCCCGTGCCAGTGCTCCTCATTAGTGTTGGTCCAAACTAGAGCCACTTGTGGTGCCACCCAGTTCGCTGGGATCTTCGGTTACTGTACGTACTGCTCATCTGGTCGTGGCCTGAGACTAGATACGCGCGGCTACTGTCAGGGTGTCGGAAAGCCGGGAGGTCTTGCTGGATTAGTTTTACCTTAGTTGGAATATCTTGAGCACGGGATTCCGAGAATACTCGGGTCTTCCCACCTTGGAGTTGCGACACCGCAGATCATGAGCTTGTGATGGGCTAAGTTGGGACACCCCTGCAGGGTTTGATCTTTCGAAAGCCGTGCCCGCGGTTATGTGGCAGATGGGAATTTGTTAATATCCGGTTGTAGAAAACTTGACACCATGTTCAGAATACACTACCAGCGTGAGTAACCGTGACGGTCATTTTCCGAAGGGGTTCGGGAAGTGAACATGGTGGGGTTATGAATGACGTGCTTAGTTAGGATCACTTCGTGATCACTTTGTCGATCGTTGGCACTATTTCTTCTCACTCTAAACACGTAAGCTAGTGCTAGTGCAGCTGCAACCTTATTCTTCAGCCTTGTTCCACACCCAAGGCTTAGATAGTTTTGCTAACCGGGAACGGGATTGCTGAGTCCTCCGTGGCTCATAGATTCTACACAACACCAGATGCAGGTAACATTGTGAACTACACAGGTGATGGCACAGAGTTGTATTGGGAGTTCGATGAAGAGCGTGGGCGATACTACGTGTCGTATCCAGAGGATCAGTAGGGCTCTTACTAGGATGATCGGGACCGTGTGTTATTTACTTTATGGTATCCTTCATTTGGATCTTCGTCCATAGTTGGACTCTGATGTTATCTGGATGATGAATGTTTATGTAATGCATTGTGTGACGTGGCGAGTGTAAGCCAACTACTCTTTTGCAATTTCATCCGTCTTTTACATGGGTTGCGCAAAGATACCATTCTTGAGATCATTCCAGTATGATATTATGCCTTCAAGTCGTGCCTCAACACGTGGGAGGTATAATCTCATACTGGGTATTACATTCATGTGGAACACTCATATTAAAGTCGGCTTCATAAAAACTAGGAAAGCATAAGTTAATCAATTTTATACATCTCAATGATTCATAAAACATAAAAAAATGTACTAGTTCATAGCAAAAGACAAAGTTGTCAGAAGGTTTGCAAATCAGGAAAAAACAAGCAAGGCTTCTCTGAGCAAAGGGCCTCCCGACAGGCTTAAATTTCCTGGAGTTCACTCTGTTTTTTTCTTGTTGCCACCATCCAGGGTTAGGTTCTCTCATTCCAAAATAACCAATTATAATTGTGTTCTCAGCTGAAATTCTTGTGCATTCCACTAAATTTAAGCACCACTATTTGCAGAAATAAGCATACCACAATGCCTCTTGTCCGCGCACCTGTCCAAAAAACTACCGTGCAGCCGTGCCAGCGAGTCCTCGGTCCATGTATGAACTGGTAGAAAGTGCATTCCGCACTAGGATGCAGTTGTTTTCGCTCATCCCTACACTGCAATCAGTAAGTCAAAAGTATGAATCAACTTCTTTTATATTGCATTGGTCATTCTACATAGTAACTACCAATGTAAGAATACCTGGAAGACGGGTGGTGTCAGGGATATTACTATCAGGTATAAACCGGCTAGGAGGGTCCGGATTACGTTGGTAATGTTATATTATCAGAAACCCAGTGGAATATGTAATAGAAGGTTATAACCCACGGAGGCTCAGGGCCCATGTGTAAAGCCCATGGTTTGTAAACCGACATGTTATGTAACTTGGAATGTAACATAGAAAGAGTAGAGACCGAGGCAGACACGTTTATGAGCCGGCCTCGGGACTCTGTAACTGGATCGGGCGTCGCCTCCTATATAAAGGGACGACCCGGCGACGGTTCAGGACAAGAAACAACAGCTCGGGACACAGGCAAAGCGGATTCGCTCCCTATTCATCGAAGCCCAAGCAATACCACACCAAACTAGACGTAGGCTTTTACCTTCATCGAAGGGGCTGAACTAGTATAAACTCCATGTGTCCTTCGTCCGCTTTAACCCCTTTAACTAACCCGAGCGATGGCCTCACGACTAAGTCCTTTAACCAGGACATCTGTCGTGCTAAATCCACGACAGTTGGCACCCACCGTGGGGCTATCACACGATGGTTTCGAGTTCTTGAAGGGCAGCTTTGAAGGGCTCAAGGGTTACACAGTGGACCGGATGACAAAGAGTCGTCACGGCCGGATCTACATCGACGACGCAGGCTGCGGTCCCGAGGCCGATTCAATCGAATACGGGTACCGGGTCCCCTTCGGTGGCATCCACGTCTTCATCGGCAAGATCGGCGAACCGGGCCCTGAGCCGGACACCTTCCCCAACATCATCGAGTCGGCTCAGCGTGCGAGTCCAGCCCGGATTCGGCCCGCCGTGAAGCACGTCTTCGTCGGAGCTGTGCATGGAGTACAAGCCGAGGGCGGATCGGATTCTGGTGGCGAGACAATTATTTATTCCGGCGATGAATCTTCATCCGGATAGACCGAATCTTTGTGTCTGTTGCAGGACGGCCGATCTGAGGGTGGTTCCGATGGCGGTAGTAATCCGGACCGCTTCGATCCGCCGAACATGGTTGCTGTTTTCATGGCCGGATCACAATCCATGCAGCAGCCCTCAACGACCGGGGCGTTAACTTCTGAGGCAATGGGAGGCAGAGCTGGAGACCTTCCCCCGTCGCCTTCTAACGTCCTATCCACCCTAGTCGACACTTTGACAGCACTCGCAACAGCAGAAGTAGCCCATGCCGACAAGGAGTAGCATGATGCAGAGATTGCTCAGGTGAAGGGCCGGATTGAGCAAGCTAAGTTGGATCTGGCTGCAGAGAAGGCTAGGATGGCTACAAGACAGGCATAGTTGGATTCTCAAGCTTTCCGGCTCAGGTTAGATCAGAACGCTTCGCAGGAGGTAATGTACAGAAGACAACGGTCTCATTTACTGCCGGTTTATGAGGCAAGGAATCTCTTTAGCACACCAGGCGTAGGAACCAGTAACCATCCAGAAATAAACCGGGGAGGAGCCCCGGGGACGGGCGTGTCGGTTCAGCCACCAGCCACGGAGCCGAATCGCCAGGTTGTGCCAACCCAGCACGTGACCACACCTCCCGGTCATTATTCTAATCCTTTGGTTAACATCGTCGATGCTGCTTCACGGCTAGCCGCCCTTCTCATTGAGGGAACGTCCCCCATAGCAGTGGAGGCACGACGTGCGAAGGAGTTGCTGGACACGGCGCTAAATCAGCAGCAAACTTATTCCTATAGCCGAGAGAGGATTCATTCAAGCCCCTACCCGAGCCGAAGTTACACGAGGCATCTGGATGAACCGGCTGTATCTAGCAGCGCGCGGAGATGGCACCAACAGAGGCAGGATAATCCGGCAGGAGCAGGAGCACATGCCCAAGAGGTGGTGGACCAGGCCAGGCATACTACCCACCACGACACCCGTCAAGCGACGCCGGTTCACCCCACCACCACAGAAACAGGAATCATGTCCAGTTCCTTGGGGGTGCAGTGTCTCATCCCCGCTTTACGGAACGTGAAATTACCCAAAGACTTCAAAGGTCCGCGCAAGGTACCCAACTACACGGCGGATCTGGCTCCGGGGGCGTGGGTTGAAAGTTATGAGATGGCTATGGAGATGCTTGATGTGGACGAAGCTGCATGCGCCAAATACTTCACAATGTTGCTTGAGGGCACAGCACGGACATGGCTAAAGGGTTTGCCACCTAACTCCATCGGATCATGGGGTGAACTGCGTCGCCGGTTTATCAATAATTTCAAAGACACGTGCAAGCAGTCGATGTTTGTTGTTGACTTAGCAGCATGTGTTCAGGGAGAGCAAGAGACCGCCAGCAGTTGGGTGCGGCGAGTGTCCGAAATCTTGCACTCCTCCAATAGCATCAACCCAAGTACGGCGATAGTAACCTTGGAAGGCAATTGTCGGTTTGAGCCTTTGAGGCAGAAGCTGGGACGGCTCAAACGTGATTGCAATGACATGGGAACGCGCATGGGTGCATTGGTAAAATATGGAGACTCTGATAACACCAAGTATCCAGATGCAGACGGAGACAAGTTCGGGAAGGCGAGCAAAAACGGTAAACTAGCGCAGGCCAATCCGGCGGGCACAGGTTCCAATGGCAAGCATAAAGCGGAGGGCAGCTCAGACTTTGTGGCCAATACCAACGTTCAAGACAACGGGCAGCGCCGCAAGGGTAAACCGCCCCCACGCAACGGGAGGCCACCTATTAATCTAGATCGCCAGTTGAACATGCCTTGCCCAAGGCACGGTACAGAGGAGAACCCGGCTACGCATCTCTGAAAAGACTGTTTTATTATGCAAGAGTTTATGAAACAGGCCAAGTATAACCACGGGCCCCCCGGCGAGTCAGGTCCCGGTTTTCAGAGTCCGGGTTATCAGGGTACGGGTTATCAGGGTGGTGAATCCGGATCAGGATACCACGACGGTAACAATAACCACAATGGCAACAGTCAGCATCAACATAACCAGCAACATGGTCAGGGTGGATACAACAACCAAGGGAATCAACAGCGTTAGCAGCAGCAGCAATCCGGATATCAGAATAATCCGAAGGAGCTAAGCAGTGGGCAATATCATGTTTTCACCACAAGTTTGTGCAAACGGGATCAAAAGGTTCTGAAGAGAGAAGTACACTCTGTTGAACCAGCGATACCACGTTTTTTGCGTTGGTCTGAGCAACCCATTGTATGGAGCAGAGAGCCGCCACGGGTTGATAATCCGGGTCAGTTGGCCCTGGTGGTGGCACCACAGGTGGGTGGTTATATGTTCACAAAGGTGCTTATGGATGGAGGCAGCATCATCAATATCCTATACTATCAGACTTTTCGACGTATGGGGTTGATAGATAAAAAGCTCCGACAGTCCAACACAGTGTTCCATGGGGTGGTGCCCGGTAAATCGGCTTATCCAGTTGGAAAAATAGATCTGGAAGGTACCTTTGGGGATGAGCATGACTCTAGATCGGAAACTGTGACCTTTGAGGTTGTAAAGATCAGGAGCCCATACCATGCTCTGTTTGGGAGGCCGGTTTATGCCAAGTTCATGGCTAGGCCGTGTTACGTTTATCTGCAGTTCAAGATGCTAGGCCACAAAGGAACTATCATGGTTCATGGGAGCCGTAAGATTGCATTGGAGTGTGAGGAAGGAGATGCAGCGTACGCTGACGCGGTTTGCGCTATGGAAGAGCTAAAATTCTATAAGGACAATGTTGATCCGGCAGATATGTCCCCGCTGAAAAAGCCAACTGCAGAGCATGATCCGGCGTTGAAGTTCAAATCGGCAGAGGAAACCAAGCAGGTTGACTTTGTTCCGGGCGATTCATCCAAGCAGTTCACCATCAGCGCTAACCTAGACCCCAAATAGGAAAGCGCGCTCCTCGAGTTCATCCGCGAGAACCGGGATATCTTTGCATGGAAACCTTCTGTCATGCCAGGTATACCGAGGGAACTCGCTGAGCATAGTCTTAATATTGATCCGAAGTTTAAACCGGTCAAGCAGTATTTGCGCCGCTTCAATTAGGAGAGGCGCAAGGCTATAGGTGAAGAAGTGGCTAGGCTCTTGGCTGCAGGCTTCATAGTTGAGGTGTTTCATCTAGAGTGGTTAGCTAATCCGGTACTGGTGCTCAAGAAAAACGGAACCTGGGGGATGTGTGTTGACTACATAGACTTGAACAAAGCTTGCCCAACGGATCCTTTTGCTCTCCCCCGTATTGATCAAATTATCGATGCTACGACGGGATGTGAGCGGCTAAGTTTTTTGGATGCATATTCAGGTTATCATCAGATCAAGATGGTAGTTAAGGACCAGGAGAAAACAGCTTTCATAACTCCCTTTGGAGCCTTCTGCTATGTATCCATGCCTTTTGGGCTCAAGAGGGCCCAAGCAACCTATCAGCGTTGTGTGCAGAACTGCCTACAAGGGCAGATTGGAAGAAATGTCCATGCATATGTTGATGACATTGTGGTGAAATCCAGGAAGGAGGAGACGATGATAGAGGATTTAAAAGAAACCTTTGACAACCTCCGAGTTTATAAAATGATGCTCAATCCGGAGAAGTGCGTCTTTGGTGTTCCGGCGGGCAAGCTCCTTGGATTCCTAGTGTCAAACAGAGGGATTGAAGCTAATCCGGAGAAGATCAAGGCGATCACATCCTTGGCTAAACCGGCGTGTATCAATGATGTCCAGCGCGTGGTGGGCCGTATTGCAGCGCTGAGTCGGTTCATCAGCCGTTTAGGAGAGAAGGCGATCCCGCTTTATCAGATGATGAAAAAGACGGACTGGTTTGTCTGGAGCGATGCTGCAAACGCTGCGTTCGAGGATCTGAAGCGGCAATTGGCAGAACCACCAGTTTTTGCTGCCCCGGTTGATAAGGAGCCGCTGTTATTATACGTGGCCGCCAATGCCCGTGCAGTCAGCGTGGCCATTGTGGTGGAGCGCAAAGAGGCAGGCAAAGAATATCTGGTTCAACGGCCGGTGTACTACATCAGTGAGGTACTCATCGAGTCGATACAGAGATATCCATACTGGCAGAAGCTGGTGTATGGAGTATTCATGGCAAACCGGAAGTTGAAACATTATTTCCAGGGCCACCCAATCACTGTTGTCAGTTCAGCTCCGCTAGGTGATATAATCCAAAACAGAGAAGCCACTAGCAGGGTGGCGAAGTGGGCTATTGAACTTAGCCCGCACGGATTAAAGTATGTGCCCCGCACTGCAATAAAGTCCCAAGCACTGGTGGATTTCATTAATGATTGGACAGAGTTGCAAGCACCTGAGGAGAAGCCGGATCATACATATTGGACTATTCACTTTGACGGTTCAAGACAATTGGAGGGCTCGGGGGCTGGAGTCGTATTAACTTCCCCACGAGGTGATATGTTTTGTTACGTGCTCCGTTTAATGTTCCCTTGTACTAACAATGCTGCTGAGTATTAAGCTCTCCTCCATGGTTTGTGGATGGCCAAGGAGATGAACTTGAGCCGGGTTAAGTGCTTTGGTGATTCAGATTTGGTGGCACAACAGGTATCTAGTAAATGGGACTCTAAGGATCCGCTCATGGCAGCCTATCGACAAGAAGTGGACGCAGTCGCAGGATACTTCAAGGGATACCAGGTGGATCACATAGACCGGCGAAAAAATGAAGCAGCCAATGCGTTAAGCCGGCTGGGCTCTCAGCGTAAGCCGGTTCCACCTAATATTTTCTTGGATGAATTGCATAATCTGTCAGTACAGATACCTTCAGAGGAGGACTTGGCTGTTCCTGATCCGGAAGCACAGTTGGTCGCAGCACTTCATGTCATTCCAGATTGGACACTCCTTTACTTGGCGTATATGAGCCGGGGTGCGTTGCCAGAGGACGAAGTCGAGGCCCGGCAGATAATCCAGCGGTCTAAGTCTATGACTATCATCAATGGAGAACTTCATCACGGCAGCATTTCTGGGGCGTTTCAACGGTGTGTATCATCAGAGGAAGGCTGCGATATTCTTCGAGAGATTCATGAAGGGGATTGTGGTCATCACGCCGGTTCAAAATCCTTGGTAGCTAAAGCTTTTCGTCATGGGTTCTACTGGTTGACGGCTCATGCCGACGCAGAGGACTTGGTCAGAAAATGTGATGCTTGCCAAAAATTCTCACGGCGTGCTCATATACCAGCGCAGGAGCTGAGGATGATTGCAATCACTTGGCCGTTTGCGACTTGGGGGCTTGATATGGTTGGACCCTTTAAGAGATCTCAAGATAAGAAAACCCACTTGTTGGTAGCAGTGGACAAATTGACAAAGTGGGTTGAAGCAGAGCCTGTCAGTAAATGCGATGCAGCAATAGCGGTTCAGTTCATCAAAAAGGTGATTTTCCGGTTTGGCTTTCCACACAACATTATAACTGATAATGGCACCAACCTGTCCAAAGGGGATATGGAGGAGTTCTGTCAAAGAGAACATATTCGCCTTGATGTATCATCAGTAGCTCACCCTCAGTCCAATGGCCAAGCAGAGAGAGCCAACCAAGAATTCTTGAGAGGTATCAAGCCCCGGCTTATGGTTCCTTTGCAAAGAACACCGGGTTGCTGGGTCGAGGAGTTGCCTTCTGTCTTATGGAGCATCAACACTACACCTAACAGATCTACAGGGTACACGCCTTTCTTCATGGTATACGGTGCTGAAGCGGTCCTCCCCAGTGATATCCGGCATGACTCACCACGGGTGGCAGCTTACGTTGAAGCGGATAATGAGCAAGCAAGATAAGACAGCCTGGACCGACTGGACGAGGAACGGACACGGCAGCAGCACGATCAGCGATTTATCCGCAAGACCTGCGCCGGTACCATAGCCGCCGGGTCAAGACCAGGACATTTCAGGAAGGAGATATGGTGCTCCGGCTCATACAGGACCAGACATATATGCACAAGCTATCCCACCTTGGGAAGGGCCCTTTGTGGTCAGCAAAAACCTGCACAACAGATCATACTACCTTGTCGACGTTCGAGAACATAAGGACTCACGTACGGCAGAGGAGGAGACCAAGCGACCGTGGAACATCGCTCTTCTTCGACCTTCCTACACTTGAGCCATTTGCTCCGCTTTATGTACAATGTATATATTATGATTAATAAAATAAACTGGCGCCCCCGGTACACCGGGAAATCAGCCATCTTTTTCGAAAAAAGAGTATCACAAGGGGGCTTCAAAAGAAACCCTCCATGGCCTCTTAAACCGGCGCCCTTGATAGAATCAGGGAATCAGCCGTGTCTTTCACACAAAAGAGTATCACATGGGGGCTTCGAAAGAAACCTTCCATGGCCTCTTCAACCGGCGCCCTTGATAGAATCAAGGAATCAACCGTGTTCTTTACACAAAGGAGTATCACATGGGAGTTTCCAAAGAAGCTTTCCATGGCCTCCTAAACCGGCGCCCTTGACAAATCAAGGAACTAGCCATCTCATTTATATGAACAAGAGTCACATGGGGGCTTCCGCGGGCAAGGAAGTTTTCTCATGGTCTCTTGAGCCGGCGGCGGTATGAAGCCCATCATAAGAGCACTGCTCTGGTTGCTTCAGCAATTTTCACATGATGATGAGGGGTAAAAGAGAGTTTTGGTGCCTAACCCAGCTCAAACATAGCCCCGATGAGCAAACAGCTCACACAATACCTGGGGGCTCGCATCGAGTTGAATACCCTTGTAGTGAACATGGCTTGGAAGCCCGGTTCACGCACCTAAAACCCCGGATTAACCCGCCTGCATCAAGTAAATCACGCCGTCCAGGTAAACCTGGTATGACCCGTCGAACCTGTCACAAGTCAATCCTTCGGGACCCTGAACTTGGTCACGTTAAATTGACGATCATCGAGTTGATTACCTAAAGACAAAATCTTTACGAGATTTTGAAACATTGGGTAGCTGTACATCGATGATTTGGTTAAGGATTGCAGAGCATCTTGACAAGCTTTGCTAAAATGGTTAATGACAGTAGCATGGCAGCTCATAAAAAGCCTCGAACTTGGATCCTGACAGCTCGTAAAAAGCCTCGACTACATGGTCTTATTTGCCCAAAAACCTTATTTTTATTTTTTATGTTTTCACAAATCTTTGTCTTCAAGGTCATTGGTTTTTTAGCCAAGTCCATTGATGCGAGACTGGACAACTACAAGGTTGACCATATGTCTACAGAGTTAAAAGTCTGGGTCATGAACACCAGCGAGAGTCAAACCGGCGTTCATCGTAACCCGGATCGGCCATCATACTAAGCCGACAAGAGAGCCAAGGGCTTCATCAGCACCCGTGCTTTAAAATATTCACACCGGTTTAAGGTCTACAAGCACACTTAATCACAGGTATGGGATATGTTTGTGTTTTATATGCATTTCAAGCTATGTATTTGAAACATTTATCAGGGCAGTATAATCCGTCCGGTGGTAAACCACCATGACATCTTTTAGCTTTGTTCATGCAGACACAGGTAATATAAGCTGTTAAAGCATTGCGAACAGAAGATAATTGGGAGTGCCAATCAAAATAATACCATAACAGTGGGACAAAGGCAGTATTTCAACTATTCTATTACAAGGCACTTGCAGGCCCGAATGAATCAAAGTTTCTTGCAAGGTATTCAACATCTAAAAATAAAACCGGGACGGTTTAGGATTCTTCCTCAGCACGCTGTGAAGACTGAGGGTCAGCTTGCTCCGAATCTTCGTCGACTTCTGGCACCTGCTGGAAATCAGGAGCGCTCCAGTCAATCTTGGCGAGGGCACGGAAATATACTTCATCGTTTATAAGATCTGACATATCAATGTCAGGAGCGAAGGTGTGCTTACCAACAGGTGGGATCAGATTTTCAGTGTCATAAACCGGCCGCTCCACCCGCGTATTCTCTAGATCGTAACCCGGATGATACCTTGTTAAATCCACTTCGTCAGCAAGCTTACTAGCAAGAGGGCGCATGTCCTTGGTTAAAGAACGGAGATCTTCAGAAGAGAAGGTTAACCCGTCCTCTTTCATGCTGGGGTAGCCATTCATGGCCTCCGCCAGATCAAAATCAAGGACCCATGCCTTGGCCCGGGTTAATGCCATGAGAGAGCCAGCTGGTGCAGCAGATTTCTTCACGTCAACAAGTCGAGTAGGCAGGACAGATAGTTTTTCTAGAGTGGCTTGGATGGTGGTCGGCGCCGGTTTATTATGTGACATAGCACTGATAGCCCTTTGAGCACCGGAGTAGAGTTGCTCCACCAGGGTATAAGCAGCCTTCAGTTTTTTCCGAGCATCGTCTCCAAGATGAGTTATGCGCCTCCCTATGTACAATTGGCGAGTTAAACCGGAGAAGGATAAGATTGCAAAAATACAAACATACGAAGACAGATACTCACCGAAGATAGCAGATGTCATCTCATCTACATGCTGTTTCAACCCGGATAGCTCCTGCGTCACCGAATTGAGAGCAGCTTCAGCATCTTTCGCTCTTTTTTCTAGAGCATCCCTTTGCACCTCCCATGTGTACCGCTCCGCTTCAAAATATTTCTTGAGTTTTTCCATGTTAGTTAAAGCAAGGACAAGTTCTTCCTTAGCTTTGGTTGAAGCAGTTTCATGGAAGGCCAAGCTATTCCGGAGCTCAGTTGCCTCTGAAGCTCTCCGGTTCAAGTCATCCTGCAGGAAAAAGGAAACATGTTAGAAGGACAGTTCAATCAAAGTCTCAAGCACATAACAAGTTATGCACTCGACACTTGGGGGCTAATGTACAATTGAAGTAAAAGAAAGCAATTTTGTCAGACAAGTCCCAAGCACGTAAACAAGTTATGACCTTGGCACTTGGGGGCTAATGTATGTTCATTCTCAGGCCTAAGAGAAGTCCCGGTTCACCTATAGTAAAGTAAACCGGCACTTGGGGGCTACTATGGCCTAAAGGTACGATTGCAAAATACAAAGCAGAAACGGAAGGCAAAAGGAAAGAAAGTTACCTCATATTTCTCCTTCATCATGTTGACTAAACCGGCTTCATAGTCACGGCTGGTGAAGAGCTGGTTCAGATACCCAGAGTGGAGCTTCTGGGCACTAAGTTGAGTATAACTTGACAAGTCTGTGCTCCACTTGCCTTTATCTTGCTGAAGTTTTTCTTCCTTGGCAGTATGTCTAGCCAAGACAACAGGCTCTGTGGGAGCAGAGAATCCTATCCCAGTTATTTCAACATCTTCCGTCGAGGTAGCGGTTGGCTGGAGGGGATCAGTAGTGCGCACCGGACTAACAGGAGCCGGGCTAGCCCGAGGAGGACTAAGCCGGATAGGGCTTGCCGGTTCAGCTGTTTTCTCCATAACATCACCTCCCAGAGCAGCAAGATTTTCATGATCCATAGGGGAAGGCTCATTGTGCTGAACTTCAACATTTTCCTCTGGAGGGTTGGCCGCTTCAGGATCCTTGGCCGGTTCAGCAGTGGTGTGTTCGGCAGCCGGTTTATTTAATTTCGCCTTTTTGCTTGGCTTGGGCATACTGACAAAGATTAAAAGAGCAATAAAAATCACAAAGTCAAAACGGAAAGGTAAACCGGACGTTTGGAAAGATGACTTACCCAGGAACGGTCTTAAGCACCGGGATTTGAGTGGCAGTAGACTCGCCGGAAGAAGACATAGGAGCCTCCTGATAGTTGGGATCAGACGGTTTAAGAGGTTTGCGAATAAGACCTGCTTTTGGATGAAGAAGGGTTGGAGTAAGCAAAACCTCGGAGCGGCATCTGCCAGCTGGCTGTGGGGTAATCTGGACGGTTCAACTATGTGACCACTATGGCGTGTGGTCCGGCGAGCTTCATGCTGCTGTTTCTTCAAAAGAAAGTTGGGATCCAATTGAGCATAAGGGTGAGAAAATGGATACTTCCGGGAAACCCGGCGAATCTTGGGTGGCAACGGTTCTGAATCAGATGAGAGAGAAATTACCTCAACTCCATCCGCTTTACTTCCCTCCGCTAGGTCCTGAGGAAAGACATTGTTAACATAAATTCAGACAAAGGGATATCAAAGGACATAAGAGTCATGCAACACCTCAGAAGCCGGATCATCTTCTTCAGGGTTTGAACCGGAAACGGCAGCAACTTTCTTCTTTTTTACGGCTAAGCTCTTCTTACGGAATGGCTTCGCCGGTTTATCTTGAGCTTTCCTCTTCCAGAAAGGATCATTGCCTGTGTGAAGGAATAAAAACATATTGAAGACAAATGATATGAACGGATTAAAGTGAAAAAGAACGGATAGAAGAGTCTTACCGGTGGTGGTTGGTTGTTTGCACAGAAAGGAGCTAAACCGGTGCGGCTGCAATCTTCTAGAGGGATGTTCAGCGTCTTCTTTGCGGATTCAGTAACTTCGTTGTCAGGAAGCACTATTTTTGTGTGACGCTGAGGATCTTTCGGATTGCCAGTATATTCACACATTAAGCTTGAGCGCCAGCTTAATGGAAGAATGTTCCAGGAGAGCCAGCAACGAACAAAGTCAACCCCGGTTAAACCGTTAGCTACGAAAGCCCTAAGCTTGGAAAGTTGAGGGGCATATCGAGCCCGGTCTTGGGCGCTTAGATGCTGCGGCAAAGGATGACTTGGCGCCAGATGGTAAGCGCGGTAACCCGGCAGCGGATTTTCTCCTTCAGGTGAAGTATCCTTGCAATAGAACCAAGTCTGGTTCCATTCTTTGGGATGGCTGTGAAGAGCGGCATGAGGGAAGCTTACATCCTTCCTCTTTTGGATGCTTACACCACCAAGTTCAGTTTGAGGCCCGTCCGAAAACTCAGTTCGGCGGTTCAGATGGAAGAAATCCCAGAATAGCTCCACAGATGGCTCCTCTTGAAGATATGCCTCTCAGAAGACTAGGAAGTTGCAGATGTTGGATATGGAATTGGGACCTATGTCCTGTGGATGGAGTTGGAAATTGGCTAGGACATCGCGGAAGAACTTTGAACCGGGCAGGCTAAAGCCCCCGGCCAGATGATCAAAGAAAACAAGGATTTCTCCTTCCTTGGGTGTAGGAGGACATTCCTTTCCAGGGGCCCGCCAGTGCAGAACCTCTTTGGGACCCAGAACACCAATTGAGGCCGCCTTTACTAAGTCATCCTCAGTAATTCGGGAAGGGACCCAATTGCAAGCAATGAATTGTTTAGCCATCT
Organism: Secale cereale; assembly: GCA_902687465.1. Classification (NCBI taxonomy): domain Eukaryota; kingdom Viridiplantae; phylum Streptophyta; class Magnoliopsida; order Poales; family Poaceae; genus Secale; species Secale cereale. The sequence continues at coordinate 526,921,072 of LR738715.1, read as the reverse complement.
TTTCCAATGCGGGAGTGCTGAAAAATACAATACAAGACCCGGTTTTACAAATCTACTGAATGCAAACCGGCGTGTTCTGTGAGAGCATTGACCTAAACGACGGTTTAAGCAAGGGACTAATGGTACCCCCTAATCCGGAGTAAGCATGCACACGACAGCCACCGGTTTATGATGATAGAAAGAAGAAGTTAAACCGTCGATTATGGAATGTAGGTTTAAATCTAAACCGTCAGTACAGGCGTATGAGGCGCTGGTCATAATTAAACCGGTAACATAAGCAGATAAGCTGCAGATCTAAAGTGTGAGAAACAACTTTCACATGAGGCAGAGGTAAAATATGGATCTACGGCACAGAGGAATAGTAAAATAATTCAAGTCATATTCAGTGAATGCAGCGGAAGGTCTCCACAGATCCAATCTAAATTAGCAGTATTGGGGAAACTAAAGTTATGGTGATGGAGAAGAATCACGCGCACGAGGGTTGACCTAATAGGTTTTACATCTACAGCTAAAAATGGCCTACGGCGATGAACTACGAAGCACAAGGGTTCGCGACGAGCTACAGAGAAACCCTAGAGCTGAGAGCTATTGGGAGAAGAAATAACGTACCTGAAGAGGTGGAAGAACGGCGGCGAGTATCTGGATGTGCTCAGGTTGATGCAGCGACCGGGCTTGCTGACGACGGTGAGCTTGAAGGACGGTGGCGGGGGCTTGAGCGCTGGAGACAGAGGAAGACGAAGCAGAAGGGGGTAAAAGAGATGGGCCTCGGTCTCATTTATAGGCCGAAGGGATAAAACGGCAGGCGCGGGAATTGAGGAGACCAAAAATCGGATATGGATTGAGCTGTCGCCTCGATCTTCGGAGCGGTAATAAAGAAAGGTAACAAACAAATGCGGGCGTTAAATGCACAGATGATTTCATGACAGATTCAAGCGATTCCAGGATATGACGTCATGGCCGGTTTAAAAAGCACACAAGAGTTGTAGAAAGGGAAATTTGTACAAAGACTTTGAAGACTGACAGGAACATGTTTAAATCAATCTGGGGCCTAATGTCAGGGATATTACTATCAGGTATAAACGGCTAGGAGGGTCCGGATTATGTTGGTAAGGTTATATTATCATAAGCCCAGTGGAATATGTAATAGAAGGTTATAACCCACGGAGGCTCAGGGCCCATATGTAAAGCCCATGGTTTGTAAACCGACATGTTATGTAACTTGGAATGTAAGATAGAAAGAGTAGAGACCAAGGCGTACACGTTTATGAGCCGGCCTCGGGACTCTGTAAACCAGACCGGGCGTCACCTCCTATATAAAGGGACGACCCGGCCACGGTTCAGGACAAGAAACAACAGCTCGAGACACAGGCAAAGCGGATTCGCTCCCTGTTCATCGAAGCCCAAGCAATACCACACCAAACGACGTAGGCTTTTACCTTCATCGAAGGGGCCGAACTAGTATAAACTCCCTGTGTCCTTCGTCCGCTTTAACCCCTTTAAGATAACCCGAGCGATGGCCTCACGACTAAGTACTTTAACCAGGACATCTGCCGTGATAAATCCACGACAGGTGGTTAGAGGACGGCAATGAGGGATAGCCATCTCATTTTGCGCAGTTCTACAAATACTGAGGTGTGTGCTTTTTATTGTGCGGATAGAAACAATACGGAGACAGACATCCCGAAACGATATGGAGACAGACATCCCTGTTTGCACAAATACGAAATATGGTTATTTAAAAAGTGACAGATATTTGCAATGACGTATGATTAACTTCAGCACCTATTGTGTTATAATTGGCACTGGATTGACAGTATGAAAGTGTCCTTAAGTAAGTAGCATCACATCACATCAACACCGCCACTAGATTAACATGCAGAAAAATAGCATTAGTATTACTTTCATGAGAGTAGCACATGGTCAGTAAATGTGCAATCAAATTTGTGCAGTTCCACTGGGATGAAGCAATGTTAGTGGTGCGAGATTTAAGTGTAACTGCAAAAACACAATTCATGGGAAATAAAGCAAGATGGAAGCACTTCATAAAATTGTGGTGGCATTGCTTCAATTTATCGATGGCACTAGAACATTACTTATAGTGACATTAGGTGGCATTGCTTAATGCTTCATGTGATTTTACATTAACAACAATGATATGGGCGTAGGGACAGAAGAGGCATAAAGTGGTGAGGTAGATGTGGTTGCCGAGAGAGGCAAACACTCAGGCAGCATGTCTGCATTTGTGCCATTTTTTATCTCATCGACAACATTTTCCTATGTGAGCACAGGAAATCTGGACCTGCTCATTCTCATTTGTGTTGTCCCCCAACACCCGTCACTTTCTTTCCTTTTTCAACCAAGAGATAGGTCCACTTCCCCCCACCCTTCGCCATCCACCATGCTTTCTTCGTCTTTTCAACCAAGAGACTGGTTGGGTAGCCAGTATCTACTACTTTCCCCCGTTTCCTCTTAGAACCAAGTCCTAGATTCATGCTACAGCTTTCCCACTTTCTTCCTTGTTTGAACCAACTCTTAGAGTCGACTGTATGAACTAGCTTTACCTCTAATAATAGTAAAAGTATAGGTGGCTTTGGAACAACGGACGGAAGTAGAAAAATATCCACATGAAGCCAAGTAGGGAGCTGGGGCAGTAGAGCAAGGCAGGTTTCGAAAGAATATATACCTCAGGGTCGTTGGCATGTGGCAAAGACGGCGTCGGGAGGCCGCATCTTGGCCACAATACCGCAGGGAGGAAGAAGGGGTCGGAGGCCCTCTGGAGCCAGCGCTCTCTCGGAGAGAACGGCACGGCCGCTGATCAGGACGCGTGGGCAGCCGTTGGTCTCATCCCTCGCCGCCGACGACAGCGTGAACGATGCACCTACACCCCTGCCCCGGTCGAGGTTGTCCGGCCGGATTTGTGACCAGCCTTGAGCTGAGAGAGAGTCTGGCCACCTATGTCTTGCTTAGATCTGGAGAGCATGAGAGAGTGAACGAGAGGAACCCTAGTAAAGCAAGCGCTAAGGCTCCAGCTTATATATATAGTGGAGTGATTTTGTTGTACCAGCTTCAAAAATGCACTCCTATGTGTACCCGCGAGTGGGTATGAGAGAACTAGTGCGTGCGTGCACCTCTTCTCTTCGTGAGTGTACAATATACTATGCCCAAAGAACGTTCGCCAGAAGAGTAATAGTATAAGTGTGTGACGTGTGAGCTAAAATAAAATGTGCGCGACATCTTTTGTTTTTTATAAGTTCTGAGAGTAGGGTGTGAAGAGCACATATGTGTGTGACGTCTACCTACAGATAGACGGTGGGTGTGAGAGGACTCGGGAGGGTGCGTGTGCGTGAGAGAGAGGGGGGCACGTATCAATGCAATGCATGTGTCCGTAAATCATTATCCGACAAACGTTTCCCACAAGCCTTTTCCTGACGAACGCCGTAAAAATCGTTAGATCCGCATCCGACGGTGTCAGTTTTGCCATGTCATTTAACAAGACAGCCACTCCTCCTACACACAAATCTTCCACGTGAGTGTAAGCAACTTCCGTATGCTCCCTCCATTCCAAAATGCAGTGCATATAACTTTATTGAAAATTCGAACCTCGCAAAATTTTACCGAGTTTTCGTGTACCAAATTACGCATGTAGAATATTCATTGATATTCGGGAGGTAACTATAAAGATGGGGGAGGAATCTAAAAAGAAAGGACATCGTATCACCTGCAGCAATTTCAACCATCCTTTGGTGTGGGGGGATATCATAGGAACTCTATATGATATGATTTTTATATGATTTTTACCTTTAGAGCCAATTGGTTCATAGGAATATATTCATATACTCCACATTTCAAAGGAAATAAGGGCTTCTTTTATTCAAATAACTCTCAAAGGAATTTTTAAGGATTCAATTCCTTAGGATTTTTCCTATGTGGGGTGTTTGATTCATAGGATTGTAAACCATAGGAACTTTTTCATAGGATTCATTTGCACTAGATTTCAAAGGAAATTTTCAATCCACTCTAACCTCTTTGAAAGAATCCTACGTTTTTTCTGTGCACGATCAAACACTCATAGAATCATGTAGGATTCAAGATGACATGCCACCCCAATCCCATGTTTTTTCTATTCCTGCGTTTTGAAAATCTTACGAATCAAAGAGGCCCTAAACATGATATCATTTCTATAGCTTTAGAGACACTTGGTTCATATGAATGGATCCCTATACTCCCATAGTTTCAAAAGAAAATAAACATTAGTGTATATTCAATAGAAAAGTTCCTATGATACGAACCAAATTACATCTCTTTTCTAATCCCTCCTCATAGGAATTGAGATGCATGTCATCTCCAGATTCAATAGAAAAGTTCCTATGATGTCAACCAAATGACATCTCTTTTCCAATCCCTACTCATAGGAATTGAGATACTCCATGTATATACTTCCAGGACATGCTAGTACAACCCACTAGTAGCTTTTTTCCAAGACATGCAACTACGACACAAGAACTATATAGTGTGTGAATAACTTGAAAGATGGTCGCTAGATGAAGCTAATCCGACAGTGCAGAGATGGCAAATTCGAGCACTACTGGGCATTGGATATCATCAACATTCCACCAGATGTGCCACATGTACAATTTAGAAGACTCCATGGTTGAACTTAAGCATAATGCACAAACCTCAAAACACAAGAACTTCTCCTTTGTTCTAGAATCTTTTGTATCATAATTGTTTTTTTCCTCAATGAATTGCCATTATTTGTTTTTTACTTTATACTTTACAATGCACAACCCCATGAATCTTAACAATTTTATAAAACTATTTGATTTTGAATGAGATGAACTATAAGAACTAAACGAACATCTACATCATGCATATATGACTCAAAGCTTTACATGCTATAGTGTGTATTTATTCATAATTTGGTTTCGAAATCTCACGTGATCAATGCATGTGTACCTTACTAGTTTTGAGTAGAGCAGCAAATTTCACGCGCCCCAGTATATCAAAATGCAGGGTCCATACATCATTTCCTTTTGGTCGAACCTACGTCCACAATTTTTTGTACGTACTATATCTCCACTGGTCCCCGAACCTAAAATGCTGCCTCATTCCCCTAATACCAAGCGGACCACACATATTTAAGGCGTCGACTCGAATTCAATCCCTCTCCCGTTTACTACGACGTGGCCCCGCACGCCCCAGTAGTACTCCTACAAACCCTACCGCCGCACGCATCATCGGTTTTCTTCAATAGGACGAGGGATAAGCCGATTTGTAATGGAGGCGCTTTCAAAAAAAGAAAAAAATATATGTAGTGGATTCCCCTACCCTAGGGTGCCCTAGGTAGCTGCCACACGCATCATTGGTTTTCTCTTTTTTTTATGCTCTTGCGCCCTAGAGTGAAATGATGGTTGCTTCGTCCGTCCAGCTTAATGCGGGAAAGGTGGGGCTTTGTGATTTGACCCCTCATCGCTCATTTTCTACTACTGCGGCGCTACGACCGGGGTGCCTCCAATCCCCAACCGCTGCTTCGAACTGTACGTGGAACAAGACGGTGGATGAGCCACATGTCGGCTAAAGGGGTCCTGTTAAGTGTGTCACCATTTCGTGTGCGGACTCACCCTGCTTGAGTCGCTACGCCAACACGACAGGCCGGTGCAGCCTACCACTTGGTTTTGCTCCTTGGCGAATCCATACTATATTGATCTAAATAGATACGTACTAAACTACCCTCTCCGTCTCGTTTTTTTAGACGTCTCAGTTTATAGGGCGTGCATGTAGTTCTAGGTCATCCATTTGACTAACTAAATCTAAGTTACTATGTCACAAAAAGTATATCATTGGATTATTAAGCGGATGTAGTTTCTAAACATATACTCTTCATCACATATATAGCGAGTTAGATTCTCAACCTAGAAAGACATGCACGCCATGTAAACCGATACGGAGGAAGTATAATAGTAAAAATGAGCTGATTTTACAGAGCGATCGGCGGGGGAGCATGGCCTGTCATGTGGTCCCACGTGTCATGATGTACCAAGGCGATGCGCGTGTCCCTCTTGAGGCAGAAGCAATACTACGTGGTTTGAGATGATGGCAAACCAAAGTGTGAAATAATGGCTGCTTTCGTCCGCCTGGGAAGGTGCGACATTGTGATTCGACGTCTCATTGCTCATTACTACTACTGGGGCGGTTCGACTAGGGTGCATCCCCCCCTGCTGTTCTGCACTGTTATTTGGTGCTTGAAACGTCGACCCGGTTGCTATATGTCCCACATGTCGGCGACAGGAAGTACAAAATTCGTGAAAGCGAGCGTCGACGGAGGAGTACAAGACATGAGTTGGGTTTTTGCTGCTTCACGCGATCCATCGATACAAACCCGGACTAAAAAAAGGCGAGGGCAGGTCTTTTCCCGCGCGGCAGGCAGGGGAGTTTGGCATAGTCTATTCGAGGCAAAGAGGCAGGAAGGGAAACAAGCAAACAAAGGTTGAGCGACTTAGTTTGGGGAAAATCTGATTTTACGGAGTACGTACCCACCAGGGTTTATAGGGCTCATCTAAAAACATTCGTTTTTCCGTTTTATAAGTCTCAATTCTACTAGTAGTAGTAGTACCATCACATGTTGGATTTCGAGGTGCGTTAGATCACCCGATGCAAGCAGTGTCAAGAGAAAACTCTCTAACCAAGGTAGTAGGGACGAGGAGTAAACGGAGGGAGTAGTAAAATTTTCACTCTAACCAAGGTAGAGTGACATGTATTTTTTTATAGTGGCCTTGTATAAGTAAATGGAGGGAGTACTAAAGTACATATATATTCCAAACAATATGATAAAACCTCTAAACAAGGTAGTGGGGACGAGGAGTAATCGGAGGGAGTAGTAAAATTTTCTCCTTGTCCTGCGAGCCACCGCGCGCGTGGGCGAGGGAGCGGGCGTAAGGTGTAGTAAGCAAGCTTCACCTCATCCTATGAGCCACCGCGCCCGTGGGCGGGGGAGACGGCGTACTAAGCAAGCTTCTCCTCGTTCTGCGATTTGACGGGACACATCAAAAGTACTCAAGTGTATAGAGCCTTGCCTCTAAGGTAGGCCCCACCTGGTTTGCCTCTTTTTTAACATAACGCGTCAAGTCGCAATTTGTTTGTTCACCCGTGGTAGACGATCCTCCCTGCATCTAGTGAACAACCAGTACATGTGTCAAGTTACCACGTGGGCTGCCTTTTCGTACAGAAATGATCTCCACCATGTACCCGCGCGGGTGTGGTTGGGAAAGAGATGGGCGTACGTGCGCCGTGCGTGCACCTCTTCTCTTTGTGCACATGCCCCACCTACGTGGGTGTGTGTGAGAGGGACTATAGAGATACAAACCTAAACATAATGTGCCGTCCATCCCCATGCCTCCGCCCAGTCCGACCACTGGTCACCACCACGCCCCACTCCTCCTCACCTTATATCTCATCTTTTTTCCTACATTTTTATATACAAGGCCACTATCAAAATTATAATTTGCAGATATACAAGGCCACTGACACTAATCAATGCAATATTAATGGTGTTTGCCTCGTAGTACTACTAGAAAATGAGGACACTAATTATCCCTTGCATGCATGCGGGAGTGTGAGCATTGGCTTGATGTGCATGAAAGAGAAGAATACACATTAATTTACACGGCAAACAAGGAAACAAGGTGGCTTGCAACATTGAGTTAGAAGACATTAATTTTTGCCTTGGTACCTGTAATATGGGTTTGAGGCCTTGTATACAAAAATGGAGTCCGATAAAATTCTCGAGATACCATTTCATATAAACAACGATGGATGTCATATAAGATACCTAATTTACATACAAACATGACGGATTTCATTACATTCAATAGAACTACGCGGTGCTAGTTCTAGACAGCACATGTATATAATACCTGGCCTAAATGGTTGCCCGCCGATCGATTTGTGTTCCCAGCACGATCACCGGACTGTCGGGAGCCCCGGAGGTATATGCAGGGTCAACGAAGGTCCTCGCAACAAAAGAATCCGGCAAGACACCAGCTGTATACGCCGGCATCGCCTCCGTGGTGGCCTTCATGGGGACCCAAGCGGCGGGGCCTCCCGTGTTCTACTTCTCCTCAATGGTGGCGGCGTACGCGGAGGCGCTGGCCACCAACTCGTCGCTCTCCGGGCACCCGGCTTCTGTCGCTGCTTGCATGGTGCGGCCGTCGGCATGGGAGTTTCGGCCATAGAAACGGGAGAGGTGGTACGAGGCGGCGGCGTGGACGGCAGCAACGACGCCCGTGCGCCACTCCTCGTCGAGCTGGCCTGGAGCGACGAGTTGCTAAACCGCGCGCCGGCTTGGGGCGGCAATTGGCTCCGTCGGGCGAGGGGAGGGAGGTGGATCAGCGAGCTGCATAGCTCGTATCCGACGGGCTCGGCGGGCCACCCTGCCGGCTTGGATGCGGCATAACTACTCTTCGTAAGCCATTATAAGAGTGGACAAAATGGTAAAGGAGGAGATAGGGGAGCGGCGGAGGTGTGCGATTCTTGGCCAGCGTTTGGCCTCGTTTAAATAGGAGATTAAATAGAAGGCGGACGGGAGGAACTTGGCCGGTGTTGCGTTTAATGCCGGCCCGGTCATCAACGGATGTGTGTCCAGAGTGGGTTTCTCGGCTTTCACACGGGTGGATTTCATTGAGGTGTTTGAATGTGGCAAGGAGGCGTGTTCAGCCGGGCGTGCAGCGAGTGGCGCCCTCAACTCTGACGTAGGACAGCGCGCCATTCTTCCACTGACGTGTGGGATCTTTGGGTACATGGCCTGCATGTCAGTGACCCAACGCAGGCAGCGCATAGCAGAGGAACCTTTGGTGGGCCAGGGCAGTCAGACGCGGGCATTTCATAAACCGATGATTGTTCATTGAGTGTGACATCATCCTTTTCATGTTGATAGCCCGTTCGATACGTTGCGATTCATAAAGACGTGCCTCTACAAAGGGTGCATGCACGTATAGGTTGAGTGTGTGTCTTGCGTCGTGTGCTGTGTGCATGTAGGCGTGCGAGTGTTGCGTGTGTGCAAGGGTACGTTTCAGTGTTGCATGCATGTGTGCGTACGTGCGTGTATTTGTGAGTGCATGTGTACGCGTCAGTGTTGCACGCCTTCTTGCGTGTGTGTTTTCGTTATGTCTACGTGTCAGTGTTGCATGCATGCATGCATGCGTGTCTTGCGGGCGTGCATGTGTACGTGCGGGGTGAGGCTACACGTTAGTCGACAGACTTTTTCATCTCTGGTCATTAGATTTTCCAGCCGTTGGACACGAAATCAAGGTCCTACAGTTTATCATGAAACTCCACCCCCCTGAGCCGCCAGCCACCACCGGCCGAACCGCCGCCCCCACGGCCCGCGCCGCTACGCCGCCACGCCGCCACGCCCGCCCCAAAACCACTCCTCACGACCGGTCCGCCACCGCACCGGCCATCCCCATACCCCCCCCCTGCCGAGCTTTTTCTCTGGCGATCCCCACCCACCGCCCAATCAACGCGCCCCCGACCACCGGCGACTGCCAACCAAAGGTCTCACGACTTCGAGTACCCACCGACCACTAATTTATTACCATTTATGTCCTTCATATACGCGCTGACGGGTGGGCCCTATGGTAATGTGTGCTGCTGAATGTGGACCGTTTGACTGGTTAATTGATCGTGTCATCAACAAATTACGGAGCTGTATGGTGAGCCAATGACCGTATGATCACCCTAAAATGTACTTATTTTATTAACATAATACAGACTCAAACTACCATTTCTTTATTTCATATACGGCTGATAGGTGGGCCCCACGGTTACGCGCCCCGATGGTGCAACACTAGTTGCGCCACGTGGAACGTTTGACTGGTCAATTGATTGTGTCCTCAACAAAATACAGAGTTGTACGGGTGAGCCAGTGACCGTATAATCATAACATGTATTTTTTTAACACGGTACAGACGCATGGGCTCATATATTCGCGCAAGCACTCACCGCTATAAGCACACACACACAGACCCTACCCCTATGAGAACCTTCGAGAGAGTGGGCCAGCATATGATCTGCAGATTTTACGAAGTCACCATAAGTGCCTCGTAGTCGAGCGGAACGTCTCCTCCCACTGAACGCACATCGCCGGAAAATACTGAAATTAACCCTGGATAAATGCGAGCACCGGGACTTTAACCCTGGTGGGCTCGAGAAACCACGGTCCTCCTAACCATCCAACCACATGTTGGTTAGCACGACAAAATGAATATGGTGACCGTGATGAGCTTATTCTGAAGTCCAGTGACCACATCATGCTTTCGCTTCAAATACAGTGATCGTAAGTGTCGTCAACAAAATACGGAGCACGCATCAAATGCAAAGTCCGTCAGTGTCATCAAGAAAATACGGAGACATATCGTGAGCTAGATATCGTATCATCACCACGAGAATGTATACGGTGACCGTAATGAGCATATTTTGAACTCCAGTGACGGTATAGTGCTTTAGCTTGAAATACAGTGGTCGTCATGCGTGAATGTGTCGTGGGCAGGTGATGACCCACAACTGTAAGGGATATATTGCAGCGTTTTCGATAAGTAAGAGTGCCGAACCCAACGAGGAGCGGAAGGTATTGATAAGTGATTCTGAGCAAGGAATAACTGCAAGCACTGAAAGATAACTTTTTAGGGGGTTTCTTTATATAAGCAACAGGAAAGTAAAAGCGAGCAAAGTAAAAGGCACTGGAGAGTAACAAGTGGCCCAATCCTTTCTGAGCAAAGGAGAGGCCTAGCAACTGAACTTATAAAGGCTACAGTGTTCTTGAGGACACACGGGAGAGGTAGTCATGTGCTTTCGCCATATTCTGTATCGGTACAATGTGATGTGTTGTTAAGTGTTGAGTGGGTGGATATATGCTAGTACACCCTCTAGACTAAGATGAGTGCACTCTTATGATTAAACACCTTGCAAGCATCCGCAAATACAAGATAGTATTTAAGGCAAAAGCCTAACCATAGCAATACGATTGATGATCCATTGTTCCCTTGTGCAAAAGCGTGCGAACTGGGGTTCAGGTTTCTGTCACTCCGGCAACCCACCGTAAGCATTCTTTGTACACAATGTATTCCCCTAGGTCCTTAATAAGGAGAAGTGTTGAGTGTTCGACTCACACAACACCACTAGGAAAATAACTACACAACTTAAGTATCAAACAACACATATTACTTCAACATCATATGACTACTAACAACAAGACTTCTCCCATTTCCTCAAGAACTAAAGTAACTACTCACAAGACATAAATGAGATCATGATCAGTGGAGATAGATGGATGATAAACAATCTGGACACAATGATATTTCTCCAACAAAACTCAATAGCATTCACCACAAAGTAGTAATCAACACCGATAGGGTAGAGAGGATAGATAGTACGGATTACAACACAAGTTGCAATTGTGAGATGAGATTGGATGAAGATGGAGATGGTGCTGATGTTGGGGATGATGTTGATGATGATCTCGATGATGCCTGTGACGATGGTGATGACGATGGCGATGATCTCCCCTTCCGGGAGGTGATCTCCCCGGCGGAATCTGCCCGCTGGAGATGGCTTTTCTTCTCTGTAGGTTTTCGCCACGGAGCGGCGACGGAACTCCGTAAACTCTCTCCCTTTTAGGGTTTCTGGATGACGAGGAGTATATAGGCCAGAGGGGGGAGCCTGGAGTGGGCCAGGGGCTCCAGGCGCCTTCCTGGCGCGGCCAGGGTGGGGGCCGCGCCAGGTGGCCGCCTGGGCACCCTGTGGCCCCCCTCTGGTTGCTCTTTTGCGTATCTTCGTGATCCTTCTGGAAAATACCCTCCGTCGATTTTCAGGTAATTTGGAGGTATTCTTCTTCAGCAACTCAGCGTCCACTTTTTACCGCTGAATCCTGCGTCTGCTGCTTCGGCACCGGAAAGTTGCAAACTGTGTAAAATAGGCCAAAACAATATAAGAACATCATCGTAATGTGAAATATATCAATGAATAAGGATGAATTACGATATAAAATAGTGATGCATTTTGGACGTATCAACACCCCCAAGCTTAGACCTCGCTTGTCCCCAAGCGAATACTGAGCTCGGTAAACCTGTCCACAAGTTTAGAGAGTGAAGTGTCGATAAATAGAATACGAACAAGAAGCATCACAGTTTCTCCACCAAACTCAAATATCCTCAACAACAATCTTCAACTCATAAGGCCCTTATAAAAGAGTGGTAACACTTATAATCGAAAGTAGGGCTAAGGAAACTCATCAAATCATGGCAAACATGTCCTTTGGTCAAAGAACAACTAATAGCTTTTACTTTTGCTCTTTCTCTTTATGTTTTGATGAGATTAATTGAAGCTTTTGAAAGAACATGTTATTAGGCAAGAAGTGAAAGTGTTAACACAAAGGAAGATGTTTGCTTTAGCTGGGCTTGACAAACAACTTACTTATCAAATGATAATGTCAACAAGGATATGATATGACAAATCTAAATGCAACTTTATATGAATGAATCCTCGTTAACATCAAATGTCTGCTCTCTTTAAGAATAGAAGGAAGTAGGAATAACTGACTCAACCTAAAACTAAGAGATAGGCCCTGCTCTAGGGAAGTAGGGAAAACTCATGTGCTATCCTTAAATCAAACAGAATGAAAACAAGTTTTGAGAGGTGCACGATTTGTCAACGAATGCTAATAGATAACTCAATTACTTCTCAAACTGGACAAGTTTCGAGGAACGGCTCCCGCACGGGGACGATCACATCCCCTTAATCTCCTTTGTTTATCACTGCCAAAGTTTTCTGATTTCTCATGAACAAAGCGTGAAGGAGGGTTTGTTTGTTGTATTATCTTTTATGAGTCGGGCGCACTCATGCCAGTTCCTCCTTGTATTAGGGGTTTGCAGATTAGACATGCAATCCCGGGGTAAAACTTGTCCAACTTAAAAAGATCATGAATTAACTACTACTTCCTCATGAGCTAAAACAGGGGCACAAAATAGAAGATTTTGAACATTTAAGGATAACACATAAATTCTATACTTTAGGAGGTGGTAGTGGAATACCACGAATAGGAAGGTATGGTGGACTCATATGGAAGGTATTGGTTTAAGGGTATGGATGCACAAGCAGAATTCCGCTTAGTACAGAGTTTAGGCTAGCAAAGGCTTTGAGAGAACAGACAATTGATGATGACTAAGATGCAAAGCAATATAAAGCATAAACATTAAAATAAGCATAACACATCAAGTTGTCTTCCTTGTCAGCATAACAGTTCAAGCATAATAACATAAAGGTTTTGGCTATGTCGCTACTTTAAGAAAATCATGCTTGTTGTTATGACCAAAGCTATGTTTGCCAAGATTAAATAAAGTTTTCAAAGCCATACCTGATATAAGGTCAATACTCCCCATAAGAATCATCATATAAGGTCGATTGCGTGAAGAGAATACCGAGTGCAGCAAAGGAACCAATAGACTTCTCATTAATATTCCATCATAGACGACTCCACACTCACGGATAAAATCTCTCCACAGAAGGAGTGATAGACCTCAATGCACACACCTATTTCATATAATAACCTCCGTAGACATGATACGACTCTACTTGACTCTAAAAGACAAAAGATAAAGATAAAGATACCGGGCACTCCCCCAATCTTGGAACAAGCCAAGGGGATGCGATTACCCAAGGAGATTTCACTCCTCATTCTTGTTGACGTTGATCACGTAGTCCTCGGCGAAGCGCTTCCATGGAAGGGGTTCTCCAGTCTCATATGAGAAGTTTGTCTCCTCACATCTCTGCAAAACTTTATTAAGGTTGTGGAGACAATGGTCAAAGGAAGTTCCATAGACGGAGAAATCGCCCATGAAGACTTCCACAATCTCCTCACAGAAACCATGAAAGATAGCAGACATACACCTTTGAAAAGTAGCAGGGGCATTACATAAACCAAAAGGCATACGCCTGTAAGCATAAGTACCATAGGGACAAGTAAAAGTGGTCTTCTCTTGATCAGCAGTGTTAACATGAATTTGAGAGAAGCCAGAATAACTGATGACCCACAACCGTAAGGGATCTATTGCAGCGTTTTCGATAAGTAAGAGTGTCGAACCCAACGAGGAGCAGAAGGTATTGATAAGCGATTCTGAGCAAGAAATTACTGCAAGCACTGGAAGATACCTTTTAGGGGTTTTCTCGGTATAAGCAACAGGAAAGTAAAAGCAAGTAATGTAAAAGGTACTGAGAGTAACAAGTGGCCCAATCCTTTCTTAGCAAAGGAGAGGCCTAGCAACTGAACTTATAAAGACTAAAGCGTTCTTGAGGACACACGGGAGAGGTAGTCATGTGCTTTCACCATATTCCGTATCGATACTATGTTATGTGTTGATAAGTATTGAGTGGGTGGATCTATGCTAGTGCACTCTCTAGACTAAGATGAATGCACTCTTATGATTAAACACCTTGTAAGCATCCGCAAATACAAGATGGAATTTAAGGCGAAAGCCTAACCATAGCAATACGATCGAGGATCCATTATTCCCTTATGCAAAAGCGTGCGAACTGGGGTTCAGGTTTCTGTCACTCCGGCAACCCACCATAAGCATTCTTTATACACAATGTATTCTCCTAGGTCCTTAATAAGGCGAAGTGTTGGGTGTTCGACTCACACAACACCACTAGTAGAATGACAATGCAACTTAAGTATCAAACAACACATATTACTTCAACAGCATATGACTACTAACAGCAAGACTTTCCCCATGTCCTCAAGAACTAAGGTAACTACTCACGAGACATAAAAGAGATCATGATCAGTGGGGATAAATATGTGATAAACAATCTGGACATAATAGTATTTCTCCAACAAGACTCAATAGTATTCACCACAAAGTAGTAATCAACACCGATGGAGTAGAGAGGATAGGTAGTACGAGTTACAACACAAGTTGCGATTGTAAGATGAGATTTGGATGAAGATGGAGATGGTGCTGGTATTGGGGATGATGTTGATGATGATCTCGATGATGCCCGTGACGATGGTGCTGACGATGGTGATGATCTCCCCTTCCGGGAGGTGATCTCCCCGGCGGAATCTGCCCGCTGGAGATGGCTTTTTCTTCTCTATAGGTTTCCGCCACGGAGCGGCGGCGGAACTCCGTAAAAATTCCCGTCTCTAGGGTTTTTGGATAACGGAGAGCATACATGCAAAAGGGGGCGGCCAGAGGTGGGCCAGGGGCTCCAGGCGCCCCCCGGCGCGGCCAGGGGGGGCGCCCCCAGGGCGCCTGGGCACCCTGTGCCCCCCCTCTGGTTGCCCTTTCGCGTGCCTTCGTGATCCGTCTGAAAAATATCTCCCGTCAATTTTCAGGTAATTTGGAGGTATTCTTCTTCAGCAACTCAGTGTCCACTTTTTACTGCTGAATCCTGCGTCTGCTGCTTCAGCATCGGAAAGTTTGCAAACTATGTAAAATACACCAAAACAACATAAGAACATCACCGTAACGTGAAATATGTCAATGAATAAGGATAAATTATGATACAAAATAGTGATGCATTTTGGACGTATCAACACCCCCAAGCTTAGACCTCGCTTGTCCCCAAGCGAATATGAACTCGGTAAACCTGTCCACAAGTTTAGAGAGTGAAGTGTCCATAAATAGAATACAGACAAGAAGCATCATAGTTTCTTTACCAACTCAAATATCCTCAACATCAATCTTCAATTCATAAAGCCCTTATAAAAGAGTGATAACACTTATATTCGAAAGTAGGGCTAAGGAAACTCATTATATCATGACAAACATGTCCTTTGGTCAAAGAACAACAAATAGATTTAACTTTTGCTCTTATATTTTGATGAGATCAATTGAAGCTTTTTGAAATAACATGTTAATAGGCAAGAAGTGAAAGTGTTAACACAAAGGAAGATATTTGCCTTAGCTGGGCATGACAAACAACTTACTTATCGAATGATAATGTCAACAAGGATATGATATGACAAATCTTAATGCAGCTTTATATGAATGAATCCTTATCAACATCAAACGTCTGCTCTCTTTGAGAAATAGAAGGAAGTAGAAATAACTGACTCAACTTAAAATTAAAATATAGGTCCTGTTCTAGGGTAGTAGGGAAAACTCATGTGCTATCCTCAAATCAAACAGAATGAAAACAAGTTTTGAGAGGTGCATGATTTGTCAACGAATGCTAATAGATAACTCAACTACTTCTTGAGCTGGACAAGTTTCGAGGAACGGCTCCCGCACGAGGACGATCACATCCTCTTATTCTCCTTTGTTAATCACTGCCAAAGTTTTCTGATTTCTCATAAACAAAGCGTGAAGGAGGGTTTGTTTGTTATATTATCTTTTTGAGTCGGGCGCACTCCATGCCAGCTCCTTCTCGTATTATGGGTTTGCACATTATACATGCAATCCCGGGGTGAAGCTTGTCCAACTCAGAAAGACTATGAATTAGCTATTACTTCCTCATGAGCTAAAACAGAGGCACAAAATAAAAGATTTTGAACATTTGAGGATAACACAAAAATTCTGTACTTTAGGAGGTGGTAGTGGAATACCACGAGTAGGAAGGTATGGTGGACTCATAAGGAAGGTATTGGCTTAAGGGTATGGATGCACAAGCAGAATACCGCTTAGTACAGAGTTAGGCTAGCAAAGGTTTTGAGAGAGCAGACAACTGATGATGACTAAGATGCAAAGCAATATAAAGCATGAACATTGAAATAAGCATAACACATCAAGTTGTCTTCCTTGTCAGCATAACACTTCAAGCATAATAACATAAAGGTTTTGGCTATGTTGATACTTTAAGAAAATCATGCTTGTTGTTATGACCAAAGCTATGTTTGCCAAGATTAAATAAAGTTTTCACAGCCATACCTGACATAAGGTCAATACTCCCCATAAGAATCATCATATAAGGTCGATTGCGTGAAGAGAATACCGAGTGCAGCAAAAGGAACCGATAAACTTCTCATTAATATTCCATCATAGACGACTCCACACTCACAGATACAATTCTTCACCAAAGGAGTGATAGACCTCAATGCACACACCTATCTCATATGATAACCTCCCTAGACATGATACGACTCTACTTAACTCTAAAAGACAAAAGGTAAAGATAAAGATACCGGGCACTCCCCCAAGCTTGGAACAAGCCAAGGGAATGCCATTTACCCCAGGAGATTTCACTCATCATCCTTGTTGGCGTTAATCAAGTAGTCCTTGGCGAAACGCTTCCATGGAAGGGGTTCTCCAGTCTCATATGAGAAGCTCGTCTCCTGAATCCTGCATTCAGCACCCAAACCCATGCGCAGAAACCTTAGTTCATACTCACAGTTCTGGTTATGCAGATCATTAATTTGCCCTTGGAGCTCTATAATTCTTTCTTCAGACGCGGTGATGCTTTTCCACATCTCCTTCATCTCCTTCAGGAAGTAGTTCTTCAGCTCGTTGGTGATGTCAAAGTTAGCTTCAACACCACGCTTGATCATCTTCTTGTACTCGAAGACTTCTTGCTCCACTTCTTCCAGCCTGGCCTGGACGCTCCCCTCCTTGATAGGTCCCTTCAGATCTTCTTGATGAAGGACACCGTCCTCCATCCGAACAACCTGAGGGTGCTTCTTCACCTCAGCGAGGTAAGGGTTGATGACGTTGACGACGAACTCGTCCTTGGGGGAGCTTGGAGAAGCCATGGCACCTAAATTCAGCTGAAAGATTCCCTGGCAGAAACAGATCGAAGAGAAAACACGCAAAATCGCAAGATACGTTGCCGGAACAGTCCGGGAAAATATATAGGAAAAATTTATGCACAGAAAGGAACGTAACGGACCAAAGCGGGGTCGGAGACGGGCTCCCGGGTGTCCAGGCGGCCTCCCGGCGCGGCCCAGGGGGGGCGCGCCAGGGGGGCGCCTGGACTCCCTAGAGGTCGTCTCCGGCTCCACTTAGACTCGGAATTTTACTAATTTTGCAGAAACTTGTAATACGGAACTTTTATGGCGGTTCGCGATGTTTCCTTACCGTACTACATACCTTTTCTTTATTCTACTTCTGCTGGCGTCTGAAACAGGGCTGCAACATGTTCTTCGTGGGTTGTTGTGTAGATTATATTCACATCAACATTGACAGGGTCTCCTGCTATGTAATGTTTAAGCCTTTGACCATTCACAACTTGAGGTTTGGTGCCTTCAAAATTATTAATCTTAATTGCTCCAGACCGATAAACTTCTTCAATATGAAATGGTCCTTCCCACCTGGAAAGTAGTTTACCTGGAGAAAACCTGAAACGGGATCTGAACAACAAAACTTTATCACCAACATTAAATTCACGTTTCAGAATCTTCCTATCATGCCACTTTTTTACCTTTTCCTTGAACATTTTAGCGCTCTCATAAGCTTCACTTCTCCATTCATCTAGAGAAGTCAAGTTCATGAGACGCTTCTCACCAGCTAATTTTGGGTCAGCGTTAAGCTCTCTAACAGCCCGGAAAGCTTTGTGCTCTAACTCTAATGGCAAATGGCAAGACTTGCCATACACCATCTTATAGGGGACATGCCCATGGGGTTTTTGTAAGCAGTTCTATATGCCCACAAAGCATCTCCTAACTTATTTGACCAGTCCTTTCTATTTCTGTTTACTGTCTTCTGCAAGATCAACTTAATCTCTCTATTGGTGAGCTCAACTTGCCCACTAGTTTGAGGATGATATGGTGAAGCAATTCTATGATTAACATCGTATTTATCCAAAGCTTTTTTTAAAATCTCTGTGCGTGAAGTGTGATCCCCCATCAGTCATGAGATACCTTGGTACACCAAACCTAGGAAAAATTACATCTTTAAGCATTTTCAAAGATGTCTTGTGATCAGCACTTTCAGTGGGGATTGCTTCAACCCACTTGGTCACATAATCAACAGCTACTAAAATGTGAGTGTACTTGTGCGAAGAAGGAAAAGGACCCATAAAATCAAAACCCCAACAATCGAAAGGTTCAATCACTAATGAGTAATTCATAGGCATCTCATTCCTTCTACTAATGTTACCAACTCTCTGACATTTATCACAGGCTAAAACATAATTTCTAGCATCTTTAAAGAGAGTAGGCCAATAAAAACCTGATTGAAGAACCTTATGTGCAGTCCTCTCACCGGCATGATGTCCTCCATAGGGACTATCATGACACCGTCTGAGAATGTCCTTCTGCTCATGTTCCGGAATGCATCTTCTCACGATGCCGTCGGGACCTTCTTTGAAAAGATGTGGGTCATCCCAAAAGTAGTGCCTCAAATCATGAAAGAACTTCTTCCTTTGCTGAAATGTTAGACCTGGAGGCAAATACTTTGCAACAATAAAATTAGCATAATCTGCATACCAAGGATCGGAAAGAGATTGTACTTTTACAACGGCAAGTTGCTCGTCTGGAAAACTATCGTTAACTGCGATGGGGTCGTGTGGTATATCTTCCATCCTTGAAAGATTGTCCGCCACCGGATTGTCTTCCCCTTTCCTATCAACAATCTGCAAATCAAATTCTTGAAGAAGGAGTACCCATCTGATAAGCCTTGGCTTGGCATCCTTCTTTGTCATAAGATACTTAATGGCAGCATGATCAGTATGAATAATAACTTTGGAATCAACAATATACTGCCTAAACTTATCACAAGCAAAAACTACAACTAAGAATTCCTTCTCAGTAGTAGCATAATTTCTTTGAGCACTATCAAGGGTTTTACTAGCATAATGTATAACATTCAATTTCTTATCAACTCTTTGTCCTAAAACAGCTCCAACAGCAAAATCACTTGCATCACACATAATCTCAAAAGGTAAATTCCAGTCAGGTGGTTGTACTATAGGAGCGGTTATTAAAGCTTTCTTAAGGACTTCAAAAGCTTCCTTACAATTTTCATTAAATACAAAAGGAACGTCCTTCTGGAGAAGATTAGTGAGGGGTCTTGAGGTTTTAGAAAAGTCTTTAATAAATCTTCTATAAAAACCTGCATGACCGAGAAAACTGCGAATACCTTTGATGTCCCTTGGATAGGGCATCCTCTCAATAGCTTCGATCTTGGCCTTTTCCACTTCAATTCCCCTTTCGGAAATCTTGTGACCAAGAACAATTCCTTCATTAACCATAAAGTGGCACTTTTCCCAGTTGAGTACCAAATTTGTCTCCTCGCATCTCTGCAAAACTTTATTAAGGTTGTGAAGACAATGGTCAAAAGACTTCCATAATATCCCCGCAGAAACCATGAAAGATAGCAGACATACACCTTTGAAAAGTAGCAGGGGCATTACATAAACCAAAAGGCATACGCCTGTAAGCATAAGTACCAAAGGGACAAGTAAAAGTGGTCTTCTCTTGATCAGCAGTGTTAACATGAATTTGAGAGAAGCCAGAATAACCATCGAGATAACAAAAGTGGGTATTTTTGGATAACCTTTCAAGCATTTGGTCGATGAACGACAACGGGTAGTGATCCTTCCTGGTTGCCTTGTTCAACTTCCTGTAATCAATACACATTCTATATCCAATAATAATTCTCTGAGGTATTAATTCATTTTTGTCATTAGGAACCATAGTTGTACCTCCTTTCTTAGGAACACAATGTACCGCACTTACCCACTTACTATCAGCTATAGGGTAGATAATACCTGCGGCCAAAAGCTTGAGAATCTCAGTTCTCACAACATCCATCATCTTCGGGTTCAACCGTCGTTGATGATCAACAACTGGTTTAGCATCAGGCTCAAGGTTGATAGTATGTTGACAGATAGATGGACTAATCCCCTTAAGGTCATCAAGGGTATAGCCAATTGCGCCTCGGTGTTTACGAAGTACTTCCAATAATCGCTCTTCTTCATATCCTGAAAGGTTAGAATTGATAATAACAGGATATACTTTCTTTTCATCTAAATAAGCATACTTGAGCGTATCGGGCAGAGGTTTAAGATCGAACACCGGGTCTTCTTTCGGTTTTGATAAAATTCCCAAAGGTTCAACCGGAAGGTTGTGCTTCAGGATAGCAGGCTTCTTCAAGAATATTTCATCGAGTTCATTTCTTTCTTGCATATGCAAATCATTCTCGTGGTCCTCCATGTATTGCTGCAAAGGATCATTAGGGGGAATAGCAATAGAGGCAATACTTTCAATAATTTTATCATCACTGGGTAAATCAGTACCACAAGGCTGCTTAGAGAACTTAGAAAAATTAAATTCATATGGCTCACCATCGAATTCAACAGAAACTTTACCTTTCTTGCAATCTATTATAGCTCCACAAGTCCTAACAAAAGGTCTACCAAAAATAATTGGACAAAAATTATCCCTCTCTGAACCATGTACTAGAAAGTCGATAGGGTATATTACCTTTCCACATAGGACTTCAACGTCCCTCACAATCCCGATAGGAGAGATAGTTGTTCTGTTTGCAAGATGAATGGTAACATCAACTTCTTCAAGTTCACAAGGGGAAATCTCACCGATGATTTCTTCATAAAGTGAATAGGGGATAGTGCTTGCACTCGATCCCAAATCGCATAGCCCATAATAATTGTGATCTCCTATTTTAACAGATACCACTGGAGTACCTAAAATTGGGCCTTTATTCTTGGTTGTGACAAGGTTAGTGGAAACAGCACAAAAATTTATATTGGAATCCAAAACATCATTAGTAGCAAGGTCTTTAATCAATGCAACTTGAGGATCGACCCTGATCTGGTCCTCAGGCTCATCAACTCTTCTCTCACTTTTATTTATTATGCCTGTCACAAGAGAGTGCTCCACTACTAGAAAAAAGGCTATAGGTAATATCACTATTAGTGGCGCACCAGAGATGTGGTGCGCCACTACTATATAGCAGTGGCGCACCACAAACAGGTGCTCCACTAATAGTGACATTACTAGTGGCGCACCAGATGTGGGGTGCGCCACTACTATGTTTTTGAACAGTAACCAGCCATGCCCAGGCTTACCAGTGGCGCACCAGGACAAGGTGCGCCACTACTATTTTTGATAGTAGTGGCGCACCTTGCCCTGGTGCGCCACTGGTAAGGCTGGGCATGGTGGTCCAAAAAAAAAACCATAGCAGTGGCGCACCCCTTCACTGGTGCGCCACTAGTATTCCTGGCTACTAGTGGCGCACCAGTGAAGGGGTGCGCCACTGGTAACCTGGGAGCAGTAGCTAATTAGGCAGCCACACCTACCACACACACTCACTTTCCCCCCTCCACCAAAACAAATCTGGTCGTCTTGCTCCTCCTCCTCACCTCATTTGCACCATTGATTCACCCAAATTAAGTGGTTAAATTTCCTTTTTTTGATAGGTAAGTAAGGGGAAAGCTTTCTTTATGTTCTAGATCTACTTTTCTCTCCGTCTCGAACAACGTACACACTTTTTATGGCCTAGAGATGTACGTATGTTTGTGGTGTTGCATATGTTTGTGTTTGCAGGTACCGGTATTTGAAATGCGATAGTTGCCAATATTTTGCCGGAATGTTGATTCATTTCCGTTTCGGCGAGAATTTGGCACTATGTGCATTCTTTTTGGTCCTATTTTTAGGCAAAGTCATGCCAAAAATTTTTTTGTTCTAAAATATCATTTTTCTCTACCCCGCAGGCGACCATGGTCTGCACGATGACCGAAGGCATCGTAAATAGGTTTTTGAGCTCCGCGAAGGCCGAGATGCTTCAAAAGAACGAGACGGAGATAAGATGTCCGTGTCGAAGATGCAAGCTGAAGAGCCTTATTGCGGACCCGGATTCCGGGCAGGTGCGGGACCACTTGCTCTTGCGTGGTTTCATGGATGGCTATCGGTGGCAAGGTGATGAAGATGACTATGAAGTCATCCATGGGGGCCGGGCAAGCAGAAAAAAGGAAGGGCAGCAAGACAATAGCGGCGAGGGCGGGCGAGAAGACGAAGAATCTCCAGGACATGATCACGAAGTAGATGCAGGACACGGTCATCATGTAGAAGATGCCGGACATGATGATGAGGAAGATCAAGACGAAGGGCATGATCATGAAGATGAAGATGCCGGAGCAGACGACGATGGACCATCGATGGGCTGGGTGCATGACCCTCATATTCAAGAGCTGCTTCGCAAGCAGACGGGTAACGCAAGAGCTGCCGCCCGAGAGAAAGCCAAGCTGGATCAACTGGAGACAGACGCGGTTACTCCATTGTATGAAGGATGCAGGCCCGAGGATACCCGCCTGAAAGTAACGCTCATGGCTCTGGAGATGAAGGTAAAACACAAAATGACCGACGCATGCTTCGACGAGAACATGTCATTCTGGCACGAACGTCTTCCGAAGGGGAGCAAGTGCCCGACCAGTTTCGAGGAGGCGAAGAAAATCGTGTGTCCTCTGGATTTACCGCACGTGAAATACCATGTGTGCATGAACGATTGCATCATTTATCGGGACGAGCACGCGGAGTCTACCATATGTCCGGTGTGCGGCGTCAGTCGATACAAGAAGAGGAAGAAAGCTCCTCGAAAAGTGGTGTGGTACTTTCCGATCACTCCTCGTCTGCAGCGGTATTTCGCGGACCCTAAGCTAGCAAAGCTCCTGCGTTGGCACGCGGATAAGGAGGAGAAGAAGCGAGAAGATGACGGAAATGATCCGGAGATAAATAAAAAAGACAAGATGCTGAGTCACCCTAAGGACGCGAGCCAGTGGCAAGCGTTGAACTTCGAAGACACATAATTTGGGGACGATCCAAGGAACATCGTGCTGGGCGCGAGCACCGATGGAGTCAATCCGTTTGGCAGCCAGAGAAGCACACATAGCACCTGGCCTGTGTTTATGTGGATGTACAACCTTCCCCCCTGGATGTGCATGAAGAGGAAGTACATTCACATGAGTATGCTAATTGAAGGGCCGAAACAACCAGGGAACGACATCAATCTGTATCTGGGGCTGCTGAAAGAGGAGCTAGACACGCTGTGGAAAACGCCAGCCAATACGTGGGACGCCGCAGCGAAAGAATATTTCCCTATGAGAGCCGCACTGCTCACGACGGTGCACGACTATCTCGGTTACGGATATGTCGCGGGGCAGGTGGTCCACGGATTTGTGCATGCGTCAGGTGCATGGATGACACAACGTATCGCCAGCTAGATAGAGATCCCGGGTCTTCGAAAACCGTGTTCATGGGACATCGAAGGTGGCTTCGCGATGATGACGCATGGAGAAAACGCAAGGATCTGTTCGATGGTGAAACCGAACCCCGAAGACCCCCACGTACGAGGAGCGGCGAGGAAATAGACGAGCTGTTGAAAAATTGGAAAGAGTGCCCACCGCCGGGAAAGAAGTGAAAGGCGCCAGAGCCGCTGCTGAAGGTATGGAAAACGAGGTCTGTTTTCTGGGACTTGCCGTACTGGAAGATCCTCCGTGTGCCTCACAGCCTTGATGTCATGCATATCACGAAGAACGTGTGCGAGAGTCTGCTTGGTACCCTGCTCAACATGCCAGAGAGGACCAAAGATGGGCCGAAAGCAAGGGCAGACTTGCAAAAAATGGGCATCAGGGAGGAGCTCTGGCGCCCTAATGATGATGATGATGATGATGAGGCGAAGGACACAGAAAGTCATCGCAAAGGCAAAAAGGCCAAGAAGATCGAATATGACTACCATCCCGCGTGCTTCACTCTAAGTCAGAAGGAGATCGAGCAGTTTTTCACCTGCCTCGTAGGAGTAAAACTTCCTTACGGTTACGCGGGGAAGATAAGCAGATACCTAGACTCAGCGAAGCAGAAGTTCAGCGGGATGAAGTCTCACGACTGTCACGTGCTGATGACGTAGATACTTCCAGTTGCAATCCGTGGGATCATGGACGCGCACGACCGTGACACGCTATTTGGCCTATGCAACTTTTTCGACGTCATCTCTCGGAAGTCTGTTGGCGTGAGGCAACTCAGAAGGCTACAGGAAGAGATCGTGGTGATACTATGCGAGCTTGAGATCTACTTCCCGCCCGCATTCTTCGACGTTATGGTGCATCTGCTGGTCCATATCGTGGAGGATATCATCCAACTCGGGCCGACGTTCCTGCACAGCATGATGCCGTTCGAAAGGATGAATGGTGTCATCAAAGGATACGTTCGCAACAGGGCACGTCCAGATGGAAGCATAGCAAAGGGCTATCTGACCGAAGAGTGCATCTCCTTCTGCACGAATTATCTAGGCATCGAGAACCCCGTTGGTCTGCCCGTCAACAGGCACCTCGGCAGGCTCGCTGGATGGGGTCACCGCGAGGGTCGCCGCGAAATGCATGTCGACTTCATGGGTCGACTCGCCGACTTTGAAAGAGCAAACCTAGTCGCGCTACAACACATAGACGTGGTCGATCCTTGGGTGGTAGAGCACAAAATCTTTATTGAGAAGACGTACAATGACCGAGGCCAACAGACGACGGAGGGAGCTATAATCAAAGAGCACAACTCATGTTTCACGCGTTGGTTCAAGGAGAAGCTTCTGTCGTACCCTTTACATGAGGATTCTTCCGCGGAATAAAAACTCATATTCGCCTTGTCACAGGGCGCCGAGCACAACCTGATGACCTATGAGGCGTACGATATCAACGGCTACACATTCTACACCGAGGAAAAGGACATGAAGAGCGATTATCAGAACTCCGGGGTAACGATGGAATCCTACACCGGTAACGACAAGGACAGATACTACGGAAGGATCGAGGAGATCTGGGAGCTGAGCTACGCTGGAGAGAAGGTCCCGATGTTCCGTGTCAGATGGGCCAAGAGCGTCCTAAAAGAAGACCGGTATTTCACCACCATGGTTATACCAGAAGCCAAATCCAAGACCGCGGGCGCAAACGTCACCACGAAAAATGAGCCATGGGTACTGGCTTCCAAAGTGGACCAATGCTTCTTCATTACCGACCCGTCAAAGCCCAGTCGTGTTGTCGTGAGGAGAGGCAAAAGGAACATCATCGGAATGGATGGAGTCGCCAATGAGCAAGACTTTGACAAGTACGGCGACCCGAAGATGGAAGATGACGACGACG
>LR738715.1:526815306-526893559 GCA_902687465.1 Secale cereale | reverse complement strand
CCCCATCTCCCGTGGCATGCTCTGTTATCTTCTCTCTTTTCTTGTCCTGATTTTTACTGATGGAGTTATTTGTGAGCAGTACTACTCCCTAGTGATCTAAACGATCTTACATTTCTTTACAGAGGGGGTGTATGTCGGAATTCCGTATATGTCAATGATTACTGTGTGTTCGAGCTAGTCCTGAAAAAAAACGTTGTAACACACAGTACATGTTGAAATTGCCAAACCCTGTGTTGTTTAGCATGGCAGGAGTCACCACCCACCAGGATAGATCCACAACTTTGTATTGTTCTTACAGCAGCTAGCAGATGAATTTTGTGGCCGTTACACGGATGACGCTACTATGTTGTTCAGTATAAGATACCTGTGCAAAAAGAAGTTCAAAAATAAAATAAAAGTGAACAAGCCTGTGCAACTTGTGCTTACTGTGGAGTTGTTCTACTGTGTGAAAATGCCTGAAAATGCCTGAAAATGCTCCAACAAGTAAACAATGTGCTTTTTCTCTATCTTGTAAATGGAGCTGTTCTACTGTGGAGCTGGTTCTGCATCTTGTAAAGTGCCTGAAAACAATAAGCCCTCTTACATGTTATGCTGCTAGAGAACATTGATTCCTTGGAGCAGTTTTTATTAGTAATAAAAGTTGAACTAATTTTCCATATAATTCGGTGCACCTTTTCTATATGCTTACTTGTGCGAATGTATGACCTATTAGTAGTATGCTTATGGGATTCATAATAATTAATAAACGTATGCTTTCATTGGTCAGTTTATCTATTATTATTAGTGCTTGGGCTGTAACGTGCGGCCTCCAAGTAATGGAAACATGGAGCATACTACTAGTTCAGCAATGCACCACAAGGACAGTTTCAGCATTTCACTTGATGCCTATTTTTGGCTTGGCTACTCTTCCTACTCCTTTATTGTGCCACACTACACTTACCGCTGCCTGGTGTAGCTGCTGCTCTGCTTATGGCAATTCGTAACTGCCCCTCCTAATGTGGCTGATGAATCCGTAACGTCCATTGTAATGTGGCTGATGAATTGATCTCGACTAGTTTGTATTTAAGGTTATATATTGGGTCCCTCTTACTTTCCACCATGGATGGATAGTAGTAATCTGCACACTGTTTCCACATTTCAGTATCCTGAATTTGAGTAACTCAGTTCTGATGCCACTAGCATCTTCAGTCTTGCAACCAATTAGTAACAGGTTCTCATACTGCATACATGGAGTATATTCCTTTTATACTTAGACTTAAACGTGTTCAACCACTGAGGGTTCTGTTGGGAGTTCTCTGTGTCCTACAGTATTAAATGGTCATGCATAACTGGCCTTGTCCTCTTGCTGTTGCCCAAGTGGTTGTCCATTTTGAGCTTCAGTGCTCTGCATGCGCTGCAAGTACAACACTGCACCTGATGTTTCTTTTTATGAGTAAATAATTGCTTTATGTAACTTGGATGCGTGGTCAGTCATCGGTCATTATATAATGATCACACTAATTGTCTGTTTCATATATATATATATGGAAAATTAGTTCAACTTTTATTACTAATTATATGCTTCAAGCCATGAAATGCATTAGCAGTACTAGTATGGTTATCAGTACTAATGGCTGAACTCATTATGGTGGTTACTATGCAAGTTGTTAACTGCATCGGTTTTCAACTAAGTACTGTGGTTGTTTTTGTGCCTACGAACACGGTCTGTTTTATATGAGCTAGGTTACTTTGTTAGCTGCAAAGCATCAGTAATCGTCTGAAGTAATTAAGGTTGTTACTGTCTAAGTTGTCATTGCATTGGTTTTCAACTAGTGCCGTCGTTGTTGTTGTGCATATGGAAGATATGCCATTTTTTGGCATGGTGGCCTCTGACTCCCTATAGTGGTAGATTTGCTTTGTGCTGAAGTAGCTATCTTGTGGTGAGCCTTGTGCGGCTGTGTGATTTGAACACATATTTCAGGAAATTTTTTCAAGTATGGAACATTTTTTGCTGTCTACACGGCTATGTATTAGACAGTGGAACATGTTTGTAGATAATATTTTGAGAAACAACTAGTTACTAGTGGCAGATTTTACCTAGGACATGTAAAATAACTCAAAAAAGATAACTGAAGAAAACAAGACTGAATGTGATTTTCCTGTTATGTCTAGTTCTACACTTCTACTATATGTAGGCCTTTTTTGTCCATATGAAAGCAGAGGACCATATGGTCTGTGGCCTTTTCATCCATATGAAAGTAGAGGCACATTGTGGTGCTAGTTTGCTGGGTTTTGTCTCCAACCATCATGTCGTGATGATTTTGCAGGTACCCCGAGAGGCCCTTGAGTTTGCCGGAATGTCGATTAACTTCCGTTCCGGCAAGTTCGGGTACTCCATATGTCCTATTTTCAGCAAAGGTCATGCTGAAATTTTCCGTGAATTTTAGCATGACTTTGCTAAAAATAGGACATATGGGGTACTTGCGACTAATGCATGGGCCGGGGTATCTTAGTACTTAATTAAGTAGGATCAAGAATTAAGTAGGACTAGTTCTGAATAACTTCTATCAACGACACTCTAAATGATAAAACCGTAGCTTTTAGGATGCCTCGGTGTCGACAAACCCTAAGTGATGAGACCATGATAATTCCTCACAAACCCTAAATGATGAGATCTTGTTCCTTGACAATAACCAACTTTTTGACCAAACTTTTTTCCTATTTAGAGCGAACATGGCCGACAACGATGAGGCCGGCGGTTCGGGCAGCAAGCCATTCTGGGAGCTGTCCCAGGAGATGGAGGAATACCCTCACCGCTATGAGGACGCCGCGGAAGACACCGATCCCGACTACACAACCCCTAGTGGCGTCGGGGATGACACCACTGATGGTGCCGCCGGGGATGCCACCACTGATGATGGCAGCGAACGCACAGATGGCAGCCAACCGAAGAGGCAACGGAAGGACCGGCGCCCGAACGTGCTCGGCACTGTCAAGGAGGAATTTACTGAAGTGTCCTCCAGTGGGCATCCAACGGCGCCCAAAGAATTAGTCAGTGGGTACGCGGGACAACTCGGGTGCATTGTCCGGAGCACCGTCACGATCAACACCGAGAACCTAAGGCATCGTGAACGAGGGAATTTGCGGATCCTCCTCTTCACGAAGCTGCACGAACGATACAAGTTCCCCGGTGACTTCGCAAACACACGCCTCTTAGGGAATAAAGTGAACAGTGCCGCCCTCACGAAGATGAGCACGGCCCTGGCTTCTTGGAGAGCCCGGGTGAAGAAAATGATTGAAAGAGGTGATAGTTATGAGAAGATCAAGTAGAAAAATCCTTCGATCAGCAAAGCTGACTACCTGAAGTTCAAGACCAAGTGCGAGAGCAACGCATCCGTGGAATCAAGTCAGTGGGGGAAAGAAATGCGGGAATTGAACTTAGGGGTCCACACACTCGGTCCCGGCGGTTACAGAGTGGCGGAACCTAAATGGGACAAGGAGGACGCGGAGCGTGTCGAGCAAGGCCTACCGCCCCTCTTCGATAAATACCGCCATGAAAAGCAGACCAGGAACTATATCAGAGCCCGGTACAAGGAGGACCCGGTAACAAAGGAGCTTACCACGGATCCGAAGGTGAAGGCGCTTGAGCTTGTTCTGGTAAGGAATACACCCCCGCGTAATTAGCTCCATATGGTTGCATTCTAATTAATGAAGCCAAATTTCTAAATGGTTCACGTTACTTCCGCAGGAAACTGAAAGCAGTAGCGCGGGGTCTCAGAGCTCCCCGTCTGCCCCTTGGGACACCACTTTAAATAGGGTGTTGAATGTAATGAAACAGAAGGATAAGTTAACTAAGCCGACGTCAGCTGGTCGTGTGGCCGGCGAAGGCTTGTCCACGAAATGGTCGGAATACTATAAGACTGGGCGAAAGGAGAGAAAGACCAGCTTGGAAAGCCAGGAGGTTAAAGAACTCAAGGCAAAAGTGGCGCAGATTCCTCAGATAGTCGAAGAGCAAGTGCGAGACCAAGTGCGAGACCAACTGGGAGCGACGATCACCGCCATTATGCCTACCTTGGTTGAGGGGCTGCGGGGGTGGTTTGCGGGCGGCCAACAGGGGCCGCCCCCGATTCCCAGCTTGACGGGCAGCAACTCGCACAACGCGCCGGCAGTGGTGTCTCCGGCGGAGGCGTCATTGGTGTCTCCGGTGCCGGCGCCGGCATTGGAGCTTGATGCACCCGGGTGTGGGAAGAATACGCCGGCCGGCACCTCGGCAGCAAGCGGCCCCTCCGTCACTTGCACGCCCGCCGTTGGTGGTGCCTCGACATTAGCCGAGCTCGACGCCATCACGGTAACTAAGCCTCGGCCGATGACTTCATCTCCTTGCCTTTGACTGGGCATCCCTGACGCCCTACATGTTTTCGCAGGGCGCCGCCAACGAAGTTCCATGCACTCTCCTGCACTTCGTGGACGGCAAGTTGATCGATGTCGCCAAGGCCAAAATCGTTGAACCGGGCAACCGCGTGTTCCACCATAATCCGATGCCACCCACCGTGTATAGGGTTCAACTGGTTCGGGTGCTGCGGGGCTGCGACGACTTGTTACCTCCGTATCGACCCCATGGGGCCGACGAAGACGATGTGATGACCCTCGGCGCCTGCTTCAACTGGCCATTGCTTTGGCCGAAGAGCCAGATTCGTTTGGGGGCGGGGGTCACCACTCCACAGACAACACCGCCAGTCCTGCCGGCGCCAAGCCATGGCAAGACCGCCGCAACGCTACCGCCGTCAGCTGATCCGGGCATGCATATGGCACAGGATCCGGACGTCGACGACGGTACATTTGTCAACGTCGATGACTACTTCAACGAACATGGTGGGTACGGTGACGAATTCTTGGCGCCTCCTTCTCAAGAACCCAACCCTGCAAAAGTCGATCGCGATCTAGCTGGTACCGCGGAGAAACCCAATTGCAACAGGCGTCGTCTGTTCGGTTCTCAGGAGACGCCTCCAGCTGCCGCCTTCACCGAGACTCAAGCAGCCGAGGTGGGAAATATTATCAGCCCCACCACACTCAAGAAGGTGGTCTCTGAGCAGACCTCGATCCCATTACATCAGCAGAAGCCAAAGAAGGGACGGAAAAGAAAAACTAACAAGGGTGCGAGCCAGCCGGCACCGAGTACGATCCGTGCTCAGGACGGGCCACCAATACCTAAGGATATCAAGAGGGCGGTGCATGTGGCGGGTAGGCCGATGCTACCGGCTAATCTGTTCAAGGCTGCAACCGGTGCTATGCGGAGTCTGCATGACAGTGTTCTTTCTATGGAGAAGCGGCGTCTCTCCGAGAAAGATGACTCATACCCGGTTTTCATGGCCAAGGTGCCAGAGGGCAAGGGCTTTGTCGATGGCACCATCGGGAGTATGATCGTCCTGCGGTTTGATGACATCTTCGCTATGTTTAACCTTCATCCGCTGCACTACACCTTCATTCGGCTATTTTCGCTCAATATGGAGATGCAGATCATTAGAGACAAGACCCCGGACATCGTGATAGTCGACCCCTTCTACATGCGTGCCAAGCACTTGGACAGCGCTGGGGACCGGCAAGTCGCGAGTTCATACCTCGAAGGCGTCATTATGGCGAACAAAGATAAGGATACCTTCCTCGTGCCTTACTTTCCCGAGTAAGCCATCCCCTCACCGCCCCGTAACATATGATTTCTTAGATTTCGATCGTTCTTTTTTTTCCTAACATTCCGTGTTTTGTGCAGTGACACACGTTGCACACTCATCCTCTTAAGCCCGAAATATTCCACGGCCACGTATTTCGACTCGGACCGTCAGTCGAAGAAAAACTACACAAATATCAAGAAAGTTCTTGATGATGCTCTCCCCGGCTACGCCAAATCTGGAGGCACCTTCAGGAAGGAAATGTGTAGGTACGGCAAGCACGTGTTCACCCACGTAACGACGTTCCCCTGCGTCAAGCAGCCGCCTAGCAGTCAGAAGGATGCCTACTACGCCCTCCATCACATGCGGGCGATCGTACGGGACCATAATCACCTTATGCTACCAAAGGGTCTCCAAGATTGGGCCGCACGCTTGTCGGCAATCCAGGACATGGACATCAGACAAGAATTCTTTCGCATCCAGTCGGAGTTTGCGGAAATCATCTGTCAAGATGTCCTTCATACCTCGGGGCAGTTCCACCTCAAATATCAACCGTCCAACAGTGAAATAGAAACAACGCTACAAATGCAGGCTGACAACGACCGCACATTCATGACGCCGACGGATGACGGCGGCTTCATCCACGCTCCGGTCCCTGAGTCGAGTCGAAGAAAGTATTGATGGTATGTAGTTCTGAAATGTCGATTAGCTCGTGTTGTAATTAAACTTTAATGAACTTGTATGTCTCTTTAGTTTGGACAGTCGTTCAACTTATATGTAATCGATGCTATTTATTAGTAGGACCATGAACCGTGCTATTAATGTGTTGCTTTTCTCTTCCGATCCTTTTGTTGCATACTTATATATTATCTGTGAATTGCTACTAACGTTTTGTTTGTCTAGTGCATAGAGATGCCGTCGTACGTCGTGTACAAGGGTAGGGTTCCCGGAGTCTATGACGACTGGGAGGAGTGTAGGAGACAGGTTCACCGTTTCAGCGGTAACAGTTACAAAGGGTACACCACTAGGGCGGAGGCGGAAGCTAGATACGAGCGCTATCTAGAGGGAGAGAGGAGGGAGCGGAGGAGGAACCGGATGAAGACTAGTTTCATCGCGATGATGCTCATCGTGACCGCAGCTCTCTTCTATGTGATGGTAGTTTAGATGATATCAACTTTGTAATGTGACGACAAACTCGCTACTCGGTCTCGAGACCTAAACTTGTCTAATATTTGAACTTTGTTCGCTATTTCGAATTCGGAGACTAATGTGATGAATTGTATTATGTGCTGTTTATATTCTGTGATGTATTGTATTTTGTAACCTGTGCAAATACCAGAAATGCAAAAAGAAATTCCTAGAATTAATAGTAGTGGCGCATCATATAGCACATTAGTGGCGCACCCAGTTAAATAACAGTGGCGCACCCCATAGGGATATCAGTGGCGCATCAGTAGGGACCCCTGCTGCAATACCAGTGGCGCACCATCTTGCACATTAGTGGCGCACCCAGTTAAATAACAGTGGCGCACCAATATGAATACCAGTGGCGCATCCTTAGGTACCCCTGCTGCAATACCAGTGGCGCACTAGGTGGCATACCAGTGGCGCACCAGTGGTGTGCCACTATTATTGGGATTAACAGTGGCGCATCATAGGTGCGCCATTAGTATTCCTTATTAGTGGCGTGGTATTAGTGGCCCACCCATGGTGCGCCACTAATGGCAATATTGGGTGCGCCACTAATAGCCTTTTTTCTAGTAGTGCTCCTTTATCCTTGCGGGAAAAGGAGGCTTTTCATATATAACTGTAGGCAAAATAGGGTCAGCAACATAAATATCAATAGGTGGCTCTTTAAAAGGTTCATGGTGCTGGTCTCTATTCTTTTTAAAAGAATCAACGTGAGAGGCAAAATTCTTACAGAAATCAATCATTAGATGGGAATCAAGACCAATCTTAGAGCAAAAAGTATTGAAGTAATCAGTTTTCACATAGATCTCAATATAATCATGTTCATAATTTATAACGGGTTCAATACCTTTATCAATTTCCCAATCTTCGGTATTCCTCTGGATCCTTTCAATGAGATCCCACCTTTCTTCAACACTATTCTTCTGAAATACCCCACTAGAGGAGGCATCCAGCATCTCCTTATCCTGACGAGAAAGCCTGGCATAAAAATTTGTAAGTATAATTTCCTTGGGAAGCTTATGAATAGGGCATTTGAGCATTAGGGACTTCAATCTCCCCCAAGCTTGAGCAATGCTTTCTCCGTCACGAGACCTAAAGTTATAGATATAATTCTTGTCTCGATGAATTTCATGAAGAGGATAAAACTTAGTATAAAAGAGAGACATAAGCTCCTGCCAGTCCAGCAAGTGTGAGTTATCAAGAAGCCCATACCAATCTGAAGCTTTATCTATAAGTGATACGACAAACAATTTCCTCATGACAAACTCCCTCGATACACCTGCAAGCTTAAATAATGAACATAGTTGTGACATATATAGCAAGTGTTCACCGGGATGTCTGTCTCCTGCGTAACGATTAGCCAAAACATAATTGATAATACTAGCTGGTATTTTATAAGGCACAATTTCAGTAGGGGGAGGATCAACCACCACAGGTGTGGGGCGTCTTCCCGCAAGCAACGATCCAATAACATGGTTGTCCATAAGGACAAAGAGCAGCAATAGCAAAAGTAAAAACAGAATTATAAAAACTTCCTTACCAGTTTCACTTTACCAATAGCGCTACGCTCCCCAGCAACGGCGCCAGAAAACGGTACTTGATGACCCACAACCGTAAGGGATCTATTGCAGCGTTTTCGATAAGTAAGAGTGTCGAACCCAACGAGGAGCAGAAGGTATTGATAAGCGATTCTGAGCAAGAAATTACTGCAAGCACTGAAAGATAACTTTTAGTGGTTTTCTCGATATAAGCAACAGGAGAGTAAAAGCAAGTAATGTAAAAGGTACTGAGAGTAACAAGTGGCCCAATCCTTTCTTACCAAAGGAGAGGCCTAGCAACTGAACTTATAAAGACTAAAGCGTTCTTGAGGACACACGGGAGAGGTAGTCATGTGCTTTCACCATATTCCGTATCGATACTATGTTATGTGTTGATAAGTGTTGAGTGGGTGGATCTATGCTAGTGCACTCTCTAGACTAAGATGAATGCACTCTTATGATTAAACACCTTGTAAGCATCCGCAAATACAAGATGGAATTTAAGGCAAAAGCCTAACCATAGCAATACGATTGAGGATCCATTAGTCCCTTATGCAAAAGCGTGCGAACTGGGGTTCAGGTTTCTGTCACTCCGGCAACCCACCATAAGCATTCTTTATACACAATGTATTCTCCTAGGTCCTTAATAAGGCAAAGTGTTGGGTGTTCGACTCACACAACACCACTAGTAGAATGACAACGCAACTTAAGTATCAAACAACACATATTACTTCAACATCATATGACTACTAACAACAAGACTTTCCCCATGTCCTCAAGAACTAAGGTAACTACTCATGAGACATAAAAGAGATCATGATCAGTGGGGATAAATATGTGATAAACAATCTGGACATAATAGTATTTCTCCAACAAGACTCAATAGCATTCACCACAAAGTAGTAATCAACACTGATGGAGTAGAGAGGATAGGTAGTACGAGTTACAACACAAGTTGTGATTGTAAGATGAGATTTGGATGAAGATGGAGATGGTGCTGGTGTTGGGGATGATGTTGATGATGATCTCGATGATGCCCGTGACGATGGTGATGACGATGGTGACGATCTCCCCTTCCGGGAGGTGATCTCCCCGGTGGAATCTGCCCGCTGGAGATGGCTTTTTCTTCTCTGTAGGTTTCCGCCACGGAGCGGCGGCGGAACTCCGTAAAAATTCCTGTCTCTAGGGTTTTTGGATAACGGAGAGCATATATGCAAAAGGGGGTGGCCAGAGGTGGGCAAGGGGCTCCAGGCGCCCCCCCGGCGCGGCCAGGGGGGCGCCCCCAGGGCGCCTGGGCACCCTATGGCCCCCCTCTGGTCGCCCTTTCGCGTGCCTTCGTGATCCGTCTGAAAAATATCTCCCGTCAATTTTCAGGTAATTTGGAGGTATTCTTCTTCAGCAACTCAGTGTCGACTTTTTACTGCTGAATCCTGCGTCTGCTGCTTCGGCATCGGAAAGTTTGCAAACTGTGTAAAATAGACAAAAACAACATAAGAACATCACCGTAACGTGAAATTTATCAATGAATAAGGATAAATTATGATACAAAATAGTGATGCATTTTGGACGTATCAATAACCATCGAGGTAACAAAAGTGGGTATTTTGGGATAACCTTTCAAGCATTTGGTCGATGAATGGCAACGGGTAGTGATCCTTCCTGGTTGCCTTGTTCAGCTTCATGTAATCAATACACATTCTATATCCAATAATAATTCTCTGAGGTATTAGTTCATTCTTATCATTAGGAACCACAGTTGTACCTCCTTTCTTAGGAACACAATGTACCGGGCTTACCCACTTACTATCAGCTATAGGGTAGATAATACCTGCGGCTAGAAGCTTGAGAATCTCATTTCTTACAACATCCATCATCTTCGGATTCAACCGTCGTTGATGATCAACAACTGGTTTAGCATCGGGCTCAAGGTTGATAGTATGTTGACAGATAGATGGACTAATCCCCTTAAGGTCATCAAGGGTATAGCCAATTGCACCTCGGTGTTTACGAAGTACTTCCATTAGTCGCTCTTCTTCATATCCTGAAAGGTTAGAGTTGATAATAACAGGATATACTTTCTTTTCATCTAAATAAGCATACTTGAGCGTGTCGAGAAGAGGTTTAAGATCGAACACCGGATCTTCTTTTGGTTTTGATAAAATTCCCAAAGGTTCAACCGGAAGGTTGTGCTTCAGGATAACAGGTTGTCTCAAGGATATTCCATCTAGTTCATTTCTTTCCTGCATATGCAAATCATTCTCGTGGTCCTCCATATATTGCTGCAAAGGATCATTAGGGGGAATAGCAATAGAAGCAACACTTTCAATAATTTTATAATCACTAGGTAAATCGGTACCACGAGGCTGCTTAGAGAACTTAGAAAAGTTAAATTCATATGGCTCACCATTGAATTCAGCAAAAACTTTACCTTTCTTGCAATCTATTATAGCTCCACAAGTTCTGAGAAAAGGTCTACCAAAAATAATAGGACAAAAATTGTCCCTCACTGAACCAAGTACTAGAAAGTCGGTAGGGTATTTTACCTTTCCACATAGGACTTCAACGTCTCTCACAATTCCGATAGGAGAGATAGTTGCTCTGTTTGCAAGATGAATGGTAACATCAACTTCTTCAAGTTCACAAGGTGAAATCTCACCGATGATCTCTTGATAAAGTGAATAGGGGATAGCACTAGCACTCGATCCCAAATCGCATAGCCCATAATAATTGTGATCTCCTATTTTAACAGATACTACTGGAGTACCTGAAATTGGGCCTTTATTCTTGGCTGTGACAAGGTTAGTGGAAACAGCACAAAAATTTACATTGGAATCCAAAACATCATTAGTAACAAGGTCTTTAACCAATGTAACTTGAGGATCGACCTTGATCTGGTCCTCAGGCTCATCAATTCTTCTATCACTTTTATTTATTATGCCTTTCACAAGAGAGTGCTCCCTTATCCTTTCGGGAAAAGGAGGCTTTTCATATACAACTGCAGGCAAAATAGGGTCAGCAACATGAATATAAACAGGTAACTCTTTGAAAGGTTCATGATGCTGATCTCTCTTCTTTTTAAAATAATAAACGTGAGAGGCAAAAATCCTTACAGAAATCAATCATTTGATGGGAATCAAGACCAATCTTAGAGCAAAGGGTATTGAAGTAATCAGTTTACACATAGCTCTCAATATAATCATGCTCATAATTTATAGCGGGTTCAATACCTTTATCGATTTCCCAATCTTCGGTATTCCTCTGGATCCTTTCAATGATATCCCACCTTTCTTCAACGCTCTTTGTCTGAAATACCCCACTAGAGGAGGCATCCAGCATCTCCTTATCCTGACGAGAAAGCTTGGCATAAAAATTTGTAAGTATAATTTTCTTGGGGAGCTCATGAATAGGACATTTGAGCATTAGGGACTTCAATCTCCCCCAAGCTTGAGCAATGCTTTCTCCGTCACGAGACCTAAAGTTATAGATATAGTTCCTGTCTCGATGAATTTCATGAAGAGGATAAAACTTGGTATAAAAGAGAGACATAAGCTCTTGCCAATCAAGCAAGTGTGAGTTATCGAGAAGCTTATACCAATCTGAAGCTTTATCTATAAGCGATACGGAGAACAATTTCCTCATGACAAACTCCATTGATACACCTGCAAGCTTAAATAACGAACATAGTTGTGACAAATATAGCAAGTGTTCACCGGGATGTCTGTCTCCTGCATAACGATTAGCCAAAACATAATCGATAATACCAGCTGGTATTTTATAGGGCACAATTTCAGTAGGGGGAGGAGCAACCACCACAGATGTGGGGCGTCTTCCCACAAGCAACGATCCAATAGCAAGGTTGTCATAAGGACAAATAGCAGCAACAACAAAATAAAAACAGAAATATAAATACTTCCTTACCAGCTTCACTTACCAATAGCGCTACTCTCCTCGGCAACGGCGCCAGAAAACGGTACTTGATGACCCACAACCGTAAGGGATCTATTGCAGCGTTTTCGATAAGTAAGAGTGTCGAACCCAATGAGGAGCAGAATGTATTGATAAGTGATTCTGAGCAAGGAATAACTGCAAGCACTGAAAGATAACTTTTTAGGGGTTTTCTTGATATAAGCAACAGGAAAGTAAAATCGAGCAAAGTAAAAGGCACTGGAGAGTAACAAGTGGCCCAATCCTTTCTGAGCAAAGGAGAGGCCTAGCAACTGAACTTATAAAGGCTAAAGTGTTCTTGAGGACACACGGGAGAGGTAGTCATGTGCTTTCGCCATATTCCGTATCGGTACTATGTGATGTGTTGATAAGTGTTGAGTGGGTGCATCTATGCTAGTACACCCTCTAGACTAAGATGAGTGCACTCTTATGATTAAACACCTTGCAGGCATCCGCAAATACAAGATAGTATTTAAGGCAAAAGCCTAACCATAGCAATACGATCGATGATCCATTGTTCCCTTGTGCAAAAGCGTGCGAACTGGGGTTCAGGTTTCTGTCACTCCGGCAACCCACCGTAAGCATTCTTTGTACACAATGTATTCCCCTAGGTCCTTAATAAGGCGAAGTGTTGAGTGTTCGGCTCACACAACACTACTAGGAAAATAACAACACAACTTAAGTATCAAACAACACATATTACTTCAACATCATATGACTACTAACAACAAGACTTCTCCCATGTCCTCAAGAACTAAAGTAACTACTCACAAGACATAAAAGAGATCATGATCAGTGGAGATAGATGGATGATAAACAATCTGGACACAATGATATTTCTCCAACAAAACTCAATATCATTCACCACAAAGTAGTAATCAACACCGATAGGGTAGAGAGGATAGATAGTACGGATTACAACACAAGTTGCAATTGTGAGATGAGATTGGATGAAGATGGAGACGGTGTTGATGTTGGGGATGATGTTGATGATGATCTCGATGATGCCCGTGACGATGGTGATGACGATGGCGTTGATCTTCCCTTCCGGGAGATGATTCTCTGTAGGTTTCCGCCACGGAGCGGCGGCGGAACTCCGTAAACTCTCTCCATTTTAGGGTTTCTAGATGACGAGGAGTATATAGGCCAGAGGGGGAGCCTGGAGTGGGCCAGGGGCTCCAGGCGCCCTCCCGGCGCGGCCAGGGTGGGGGCCGCGCCAGGTGGCCGCCTGGGCACCCTGTGGCCCCCCTCTGGTTGCTCTTTTGCGTATCTTCGTGATCCTTCTGGAAAATACCCTCCGTCGATTTTCAGGTAATTTGGAGGTATTCTTGTTCAGCAACTCAGCATCCACTTTTTACCGCTGAATCCTGCGTCTGCTGCTTCGGCACCGGAAAGTTGCAAACTGTGTAAAATAGGCCAAAACAACATAAGAACATCATCGTAATGTGAAATATATCAATGAATAAGGATGAATTACGATATAAAATAGTGATGCATTTTGGACGTATCAGCAGGCATACTTTTAGAGGGCCGAGAGATAGTTTGTGTGCGTACGTGAAAGTGGTGTAGAAAGAGGGGATGTCCGGTGGAGACAAGGAGAGATTCCCTTTGTTTCTCTTTCCCGTGACTAATATTTTAGGAGAATATATAAACATTCACAATGCAGAACAAATATTTTTGGATGCACCATGCAATTAAATTTCATGTATAACATTGTACTATTGTATATGCTTATTTTCTTAGTGGCTGATTGCGTGTGTGGTGTAGTGGGCACATCATTTCTAGTTGTGGTGGGTCAACATGAGGACTCATGGGTCGGTTCCATCCTGTGCCACATAGGTTGGATCGAGACGCGTTATACGAAGACCCATGAGGAGGACTCGGCGTACGACACGAACCTAGCTACCAGAATCGCGGAGGACTCTATCCCCACTGGTGATAAACCGACTATATATGATTTGTAACCCTAGGCCCCCAGTATGTTATAGAAGCTTGGGGACTAGTTCGTCAATATTATACACACACGCACAATGCCTGGTATTCACGTGTACTTTGTACACACCCCTATCACTAATTTACAGTACCCGGGGTAGGCTTTTTCCTCAACTGCAAGGGTCCGAACTAGGGTAAAACTTTGCCTCGTATTACCATCCAGCCTAACAGTCAGGGATATCCTAAAGAATGATATGATGGAATCATATATGCCAACTACGAAGAGAGAGGTGTGTCTGTGGGGGGGGGGGCAATGTGTGCGAGAGAAGCCTAAAGATAATGTGCGTGCGGGAGATACGTAGGCACATATATGTGCATATAGAGGGCTAGTAGAGACCGTGCGTGTGTATATATGCATGTGATAGAAATAGTGTTTTCCAACTGAGATTAGTGAAAAGAGCAGTACATAGTAGTCAGAAAGAGAGAGGAGAGATACAGAGAGGGCATGTGCGTGAGACTCCCCGACACCCCGAAAGAGATTGTGAGCATGTGTGAAAGAGACATGCTGATGCATATAAAGTGTGTGCACTTATGCGGTAGATAGAGAGATATATAGCGCGTTTGTGAGAACGGGCCGACGCATAGTGCATCAACGTGTAAAAGGCAGTTCTATGCATTAAATTAAAATATAAATGGCATTATCATTTTTGGATGAGATCATGAATTTTGCAAATTGCGTATGGACAAAAATCGGTCTATCATACACCCATACTCTATTCAATTCTAGCATGTTCATGCGTTTATTTCATATTATCGATCCATAGAGTGAGAGCGGTTTGAAATACAGGCAATGGACGCTTTAGCAATTCATATATAACCATTAATTAGTGCACTCCATGTTGTTAGTGTAAAGCACTTTATACATTTGTCACTTGCATGGATACATTCCAAATTGCTAGCTACGAAATAGAATACATGTCGAATTCAACATAAAGGGGGTTTCGAAGATTCGGATTCGTAGGAAGTGCCTTCATCTATTTGAACACGAGATAATGGCATTTGTAAATCAGATGTAAAAGGGGACATCAATCTTTGGTGTGTGTTTGAACATGCTATATATATTCTTACGCATGTCTAACTTTCTTTTTTGCAACCGGGGAGATTATATCTGGAACCATGCATGAACTGAGGTAAGTTGCATCTGTTTTAATATATACCCGTGTACACTGTATATTCAAATGTACCACCTCCATTCCAAAATAATCGTAGCTTTAGGATTTTCAAGAGTAAAGATTTGTGAAGTTTGACAAATCCTGAATGTTCAATTCAAGAGAACCGAAAACGCTAATGCTTCTGGTCCCAAATATTGAACGAAGCGCCAAATAGGCCTCTGGTCACCCGAAACCGCGCGAGACTAATGTTTGGCGGTAGGAAATTACTGTCCTGACTCTGGCCCGTGTAGCCTACCGGCCCGAGCTCCAAAGGTCTAAACCGGGGTAGGTTTGTAACTTCACCAAGACGCCAGTCTCAACCTCCTCCGAGAAGCATTCATACGCCGTGGGCGCTTAAACACCCACGCGCTCAGCCGAAATCTATCCCACACACATTTGGGACACCTCAGATTACTGTCCTACCCCCAACCTGCAATATGTCCGAAATTTTAGATGGGGGCAAAGTTTGTAACTTTCCCCAAATTTTAAACAAGCGCGTCCCAAACCAAAACATTGTTCCCCCTCAGTTTCCCGCCTCCCTCCGTTTCCCCATTCATACTTCGTGGGCGCCAAAACGCCCTCTCCACCAGCCACGAAACCCCAGCCTCCTCCATCCTCCACCCCATAGCGCCCAATCAACCGCCGTCCAACTCCATCACGCTGGAGCCGGTACCCCGACGTCGTCGTCCAACGCATCTGCAACCGCAACGCCCTCATGGACTTAGCATTTGAAGCCAAGGTAGAGCTGCCTCCACGACACCGACGCTAACGTGCGCCGTACCAGAACTACTCCGACCACGCTGTCATGCGCCTCACTGCTGCCGCTCCACTGTCGCAACTGTCCACCGCACCAGAGCTATTCCCGCTATGCCGTCGTTCGCCGCCTCGGATCTGCTTCCCCACCGCTGACAGACGGCCACCGCACCACACTCAACAACTTGGCCATGGGTTCGTCCAAGGCTGCACTGTCCTCCACAACTTCTCGTTTCCAGCGAACCTCAAGAAGATCGTTGGAAAAGCAAAAGGAGGACACAGCACTGCCAGCAGAAAGAGGTACTCCTCTTCCCTTATTCGTGCAAACCTTACTTCTCTGCTCACACCGTATTCATCCCACGAAAGAAACTAGTTGAGCGCTTCTTACTGCGTCTTCTTCGTGATACTAAATGCACAAGGTTTCCTCCCTTTACTATTTCTCCTTTTCTAGAAGTCAGTAGCCCGCCTGGATTTCAATTCAGGGTCAGTCGAACCGCAATTAAAAGAAGTAGCACCCGCTTAGGCGCGCGGAGCACCTAGTCCGCATGTTCGCCGTGGAAGCGG
Source organism: Secale cereale (assembly GCA_902687465.1). NCBI lineage: Eukaryota > Viridiplantae > Streptophyta > Magnoliopsida > Poales > Poaceae > Secale > Secale cereale. Next base: position 526,876,780 of record LR738715.1, on the reverse strand, counting down.
TGCATCGATGTCTATCATAGGGGTGTGGGGTGTAGGAGCTGCTTGCGCCCGATCTAGTGGTCGACGGGACTTGAATGGATTGCCAGGGGGCAGTGCCAAGCACGACGGTGCGGTGAGGTCGAGGGGAGGGCGCAGGCAGGGGACTGGGCCGGTGGTCACTGCCGTTTCGAGGAAGATCTTCAACACTTACTGGCTCGAGATAGATGAAGGCAATCTGCCCGTTCTTTGTACATCGTACGGTGCAGAAAAATTGGACTCACATATTTGTTTTTAGTCGAATGTTATTTCGATAGAATCCTATAGTAATTAAAGTGTGCCATGCATGTTGTAGAGCTATCATATGTCTCCCTTCATTTATTTCTCACCGACCTGCTATCTGCTACCTTTACACTGTACTAATTGTGCACACACTTCACCCACACTCACACTATTGTTTTTTTATGCATGGGTATTTCAGACTCTGATGCAGTGTTGATGAATTTTGAAAATAAAGGACAGAAGTCGCTCTAGTGTAATTTGAAGATAAGCACTAAGCGTCTCAGCGCTCTAAAGGATCTAGTGTCAGCAGTTGGAGACAGTAAACATAGCTCTGCAGTTGGTGATCTTAATTGCCACACACAACCATCCCAGGTTCTTGCTTTAACTTCGCGCTATCAAATGTGGTTGCATGTTGCATATGGTGTCTAGCTTGTATTGCTTCCAATTTGGTTAAGTTGCATCTGCTTACTTTACACATTATACCTTTGATAATGACATGCCATCCTGTTTTTGATACATACTACATATGTCTATTGACCATGTTCGTACATCAAACTAATGCTCTTTTGTATCCCTCGTCAATCACTTATGATGAGACAATCATCCAGGTCGGTTAGTGTGAGACGCCATACTCATTTAAAGAGTGCAATGTCATCCTCCCCACATGATTCTCAAGAAACAGCAAGGCTAAATGAAGATAGTCAACGTAGCTCTCTAGTTGATGACCGCAATTCCCCCACACCACTATCACAGGTGCTTGCTCTAACTTCGCAGTGTGATATGTGGTTGCATGTTGCATATGATGTCTAGCTTGTAATGCTTCTAATTAGGGTAAATTGCATCTGCTTAGTTTACACATTATACCTGTGAATATGACATACCTTCCTATTTTTGGTACACACTACATCTATGTGTTAACCTTGTTCTTACATGAAACTACCTCTCTTCTTTATCCTGCATCAATCACTTACGATGAGTCACCTTTATTCGTTGCATATTATTTCTAGCCTACTGCCATGTATTGCTTCTAATTTGGTCAAATACATTTGTTAGGGCACCCTTTTAATGTGGCAGAGTGATATTGGTTTCATCTTTCATATGGTTTCTAGCTTGCATTGATTCTAACAAGTTCAAGCACCTTGTGCTTAGTTTACACTTTATACATCATACATGTCAATATGTCACGCCGTCCTGTTTTTCATACATATTCCATCCTCCTATCACGCGGCTGCCTTACATGAAAGTAGTGTACGTCAGTATCATGCATCAATGAGTTCTGAACAACAAATTTTATTCCTTTTTCTTGTGGGTTTGACTTGACAAGGCAAAATCAAGAAAGAGGAAGGAAAAGAGTAAGGAAGGCGATGATGGTGGTCCTCTGCAGCAACGTAAACGGAGCATCTGTACCAATTATCCTTGTACTGATAGTGCATTACAAGGTCCAAGTCTCCGCTCCCCTACTCCACCATCCAAGGTGCTTGCTCTAACTTGGCAGTGTGATATCTGGTTCCATGTTGCATATGGTGTCTAGCTTGTATTGCTCCTAATTAGTGTAAACTGCATCTGCTTAGCTTACACATAATACGTGTGAATATGACACGCTTTCCTGTTTTTGGTACATACTATATCTGTCTATCACACTATGTTCTTACTTGAAACTACTCTTCTTGTGTATCCTGCATCAGTCACTTATGATGGAACACCTTTAAGTTGGCAGTATGATATTGGTATGTGTCTTGAATATGATTTCTAGCATGTATTGCTTCTAGTTTGATGAACGCCACCTATGACGAGACAGTTTTAACTTGGCAGAGTGATATTGTTTGCACCTTTCATATGGTGTCTAGTTTGTAGTGCTTCTAATTTGTTGAAGTGCCTTCTTCTTAGTTACCACATCATAGGTGTGAATATGTCAAGCCGTACATTTTTTTCGTACATATTCCATCCTCGTATAATGACTTTGCCTTTCATCAGAGTAGTGTTCGTCAGTATCATGCATGAATGAGTTCTGAAGAGTGAATTATATTCCTTTTTCTTGTTGTTTTGACCTCACAATACAAAATCAATAAAGCTGAAGGGAATTGGCAAGGCATTGGATGATGGTGGTCCTTCCGAGCAACTAAAACGGAGGTTCTCTATAGATTCTACTCTGCCATCATCCCAACAAGATTCGCAAGACAACGCAAGGCTAGACAATCAACGTAGCTGGGTAGATGATGAGCACATCTCCCCTACTCCACCAACACAGGTGCTTGCTCTAACTTCGCACTATTATATGTGGTTGCATGTTGCGTATGATGTCTAGCGTGTATTGCTTCTAACTTTGTTGAATTGCATATGCTTACTTTACACATAATGCCTGTGAATATGACACGTGTTCCTGTTTCTAGAACATACGTGTACATGATGAGCACATCTCCCCTACTCCACCATCACAGGTGCTTGCTCTAACTTGGCACTATTATATGTGGTTGCATGTTGCGTATGATGTCTAGCTTGTATTGCTTCTAACTTTGTTGAATTGCATATGCTTACTTTACACATAATGCCTTTGAATATGACACGTGTTCCTGTTTCTAGAACATACGTTTACATGTTGAGCACATCTCCTCTACTCCACCATCATAGGTGCTTGCTCTAACTTTGAACTGTTATATGTGGTTGCGTTTTCCGTATGATGTCTAGTTTGTATTGCTTCTGATTATGTTGACTTGCATCTGCGTAGCTTACAACTTATACCTGCAACGATCACTTACCCATAAGACACATTTAACTTGGGACTATGATGTAGGTTGCATCTTGCATTGTCTTCTAGCTTGTACTCCTTCTAATTTCTTGAAATGGCACTTACGACGAGACACTTTTTACCTGATAGAGTGATATTGGTTGCATGTTCATATGGTGCCTAGCTTTCATCTCTTCTAATTTTGTTGAAATGCCTTCCGCTTACTGTTTTTTCATACATATTCCGTCCTCCCATCGTACGTGGGAATATGAAACGTTGTCTTTTTTTGTATATATTCCATCCTCCTATCCTGCGCTTGCCTTACATCAAAGTAGTGTTCGTCTGTATTATGCATCAACCAGTTATGCAGAGCTAATTTTATCCATCTTCTTGTGGTTTTGACTTCATAAGGCAATATCGGAAAATAGGAAGGAAAAGAGTAAGTTAGGGGATGTTGGTGGTCCTCCGCACCGACGCAAATAGAGACTCTCTAGATTTGCCACTGCTACTGCTAATGAAGTTGAAGCCCCAAGTCTACTTGATGAGTTCATCTCCCGTTGTTGGCGTACGGGGAACCAGGGTACCTAGACTTGCCTGTCTGTGGGCCGTGACGCGCTCCTACAAGCGGCCTGGTACGGCCCAGCTGATCGACCAGCTGCTCAAGACCGTCGCGAGGTGGCCAAGCCTCGCTAGGAGAACAACGTCAAGACCTCCTCGGGAGCATCCTCAGCAAGGCGTTCCGGAGGGGCGGAGAATCCAAGGCCGAGCCTGCCTCAGGACGAGGCAGTGATGTCAGCAGTGACGCACCGCACCTGCGGGTGCCAGCGTCTGCTAGCGATGTAGTTGCCATTTCAGTGCAAAGGAGACAGCGCAGCCGTCGGTTCCAAAGGAGCGAGGCAAAGGTTTCCTCTTTGGTGCAACAAGACCGAAGACCGCAAGGACGATAAGAAGGATGTCACCGTCGAGCCCACCACCGTGTCACCGCCTGATACTTTTGCAGGCGAAGACCGCTTTTGCCAGGATAAGAATGTCCTTGTGTTCCCGCTCAAAAATGGCCGTTGTGGGATCCCTTCCCTCCTAAACATTTCGGGGGAAGAGGACCGTGGCCGCCTATATAAGTAGCTAGGACTCCCACTGCAAAGAGGGAGAGGAACACACTTGGCCACCGCACAAGGAGCAGGAACACTAGCCTCCTGACCATCCTGAGCTCGCCTCCTGAGCCCAGGAACCATTGTACTAGCTCATATTCTAGCTCGCCCGGAGCCAATCCAACAAAGAAGGAAGTAGGGTCTTACACCACACAGTGGCCCGAACCTGGATAAACTCTTGTGTGCTTGTTTGTTGTTGGCTTGAATCCTTCCACCGAGACGAGAGTGAGGCGCTAGGTAGACGTGAGTGGGAGAGATCTTCGTTCATGCCCCTGTGTTCGAACTTAACGGGTTTTGCGGAGCCCTGAATCTGACAGTTGGCGCGCTAGGTAGGGGGCGTATTGAAATCTCGCCTCTCCGACGACCTCGTCGCGTTCTCGTCACCGACCCTGCTCCATAGCCATGGTGGACACACGCCGAGCTCGCGCCTCCCGCCGCATTGCGAACGTCGCTCAGGCTGCGCCCACGGGCTACGGCGCACCGCTCCGTCCGAAGTCGCCGGTCGCCAACGCCACCACCGACCCGGCTGTCCACGAGCAGCAGGACTCCTCGCTGCCGCCGTCTGTGCGGCGGGATGGCCGCACGGCAACACATTCACCCTCGCCGACCGCGGCGTCGTCCTCGCTGGTCCACCGCGGACCGGCCTACCAGCAGCCTGCGCTACTGATGGCGTGGAAGCTCTTGCGCTATCGCCCAACATATGACCTCTGCGACGAGCGGCTCCACCGCATCGCCGAGCTCGTCAATGCCGCTGGAGAAGTGCCTACACCAACACACTCATCACGTCCTCCGTCGCCCCCGGCAAGGAACGAGGGCCATGGGGTCCCGGCTCCGCCTCCCCTCCACCACGCCGGCCAGAAGGGCTGGCGCGAGGCCCCTCGATGTGAGCAACCCCGTAGAGCCCACGCCCACGATGAGGAGAGCTGCCAGGTGATTCCGCACCCTCAACAAGGGGCTCGTGGGCCCCCTAGCCTGCAGCGCCCAGACCGCACGCCACGGGAGGTGGCGGCGCCAAGGCCTCGAGAACCAGCACTGCAAGCGCAGGGGGCGCCTACGATCGTGAGCGTGGCTGGGTGACGCGCCCTAGCTCCTGAGCTACGACGCCTCATCTAACCCGGCCAGTTCGGGCTAGACCAGCCCCCGCGCTACGACGGCACCACCGACCCCACAGAGTTCCTCCGACTCTATGAGCAAAGCATCGAGGCGTCCAATGGTATAGAGCATGTCATGGGGAACTGGTTCTCCATGGCACTCAAGGATGACGCATGCTCCTGGCTCTTGAACCTCCCCGCGGGATCATCTCCTCCTGGGAAGAACTCCGTGAGAGTTTCGTCGCCGACTTCAAAGGCACCCGTGGTCGAGCCCCAGACGGATGGGTGGTGTACTTTGACGGCGCCTTCTCACGCCTCGGCATGGGGGCTGGCACCGTGGTGGTATCTCCCACTCAGGATAAGCTGCACTACGCTGTGCAGCTCTGCTTCCAGCAGAGCGAGAAGGTCTCCGACAACATCACCGAGTACGAGGGCCTGATTGTCGGGCTTAAGGCCGCCGCCACACTGGGGGTCAAGTGTATCACCATCAAGGGCGATTCGCAACTCCTCGTCGGCCTCTCCAACAAGAAGTACAAACCCAGGGACGAGCACATGAGGGCATATCTGGAGGAAGTGCGTAGGATGGAGAAGCAATTTCAAGGGCTGGAGGTACAGCACGTGCCGAGAGGCACCAACAAAGAAGTGGATGACATCGCCAAGCGAGCCTCCAGACGGGAGCCTCAAAGGCCAGGTGTCTTCGAGGAGCGACTACCCAAGCCGTCAGCAGCACCATCAGCTCCCGAGCCGGCCTCCCCTTAGCAGGGGCTGTGGGGGGCGCCTCAGGACGATGACCCGTCCTAAGGGCCACCTTCCGGAGACCGCCTGTTGCTCGCTACTGAGCTCGAGGAGGGTTGCTGGACCCAAGAGCTCAAGATGTACCTACAACAAGATGCCCTACTAGACAAATAAGAAGAAGCAGAGAGCGTGGTCCGACAGGCCTTAGCTTGCTGCATCCAAGACAGTGAACTCTACAGGAGGCGCCCCAACGACGTCTCGCTAAAGTGCATCTCAAGAAAGCAAGGGCGCGAGCTGCTAGCTGATATCCACTATGGAGACTGTGGTCATCACTCGTCATCCCGCACCCTCTTGGGCAAGGCCTACCGCTTCCTGTACATCACCATCGACAAATTCACCAAGTGGGCGGAAGTCGAGCTTGTTCGCGCGATCCCGGCCGGGTCAGCTGTCAAGTTCATTCAGGGCCTCATGAGGCGATTCGGGGTCCCCAACCGCATCATCACGGATAACGGTTCACAGTTCACAAGCAATCTCTTTAGGTCATATTGTGCTAACCTTGGAACACAGATCTGCTACGCTTCAGTGGCCCACCCCAGGAGCAACGGCCAGGCCAAGCATGCCAACGCAGAAGTCTTGTGTGGCCTCAAGACGTGCAGCTTCAAGAAGAAGCTTGAGGCTTGCGGCAGGGCCTGGATCGACGAACTCCAGTCCGTGTTGTGGTCAATCTGAACCACTACCACCAAACCTATGTGTGAGACTCCCTTCTTTATCGTTTATGGGGCGGAGGCGGTCCTCCCTCACGAGGTCAAGCATCGCTCCCCACGGGTCTTGGCCTTCAATGAGGAATGCCAGGACAGCGCCTGGCGGATGGACCTCGTGCTCGGCGAGGAGGGCCGCCGCCGGGCTGCCCTCAGGGCGGCGCGTTACCAGCAAGCGTTGCGGCGGTATCACTGCCGCGACATCCGCACAAGAACACTTGAAGTTGGCGACTTGGTCCTGAGGCGGGACCTCTCCCGAGCTCTCGCCCATGTGGGAGGGACCATTCAGAATCGCCAGTGTCTCTAGGCCTGGTGATGTGCGCCTGGAGACGCAGGATGGGATACCTATCCAGAATTCCTGGAACATCGAACACCTCAGGAGGTTCTATCCATAATCAAGGCTCCGTGCTTGTGAAGGTCTCCGCCCGTGACACTCTCACGTAATAATGAGTTGGGGCTCTACATGCCTCGGAGTCTCCTGTGCGTTGCCTACGGGCCCTCGAACGGGGCTCCCACCCACGCCCTAGTGGCAGTCCTTAGTTCCGCGTTGGGAAGAAGACGTAGTGTAGGGGTCGGACGCGACCTTTTTCCTTTTTGCTTGGTGTTTGGCTGTCAGCCTTTTCTACTTCCTTGGCTATCAGCGCTTCCTCTACCCCATGCTATGAAGTTCTCGTGTTTCTCGCGCTTCCCGCATTTTGTTGAGAGTTTTGTGTTTTGGATCTTTCTTGCCGGCTTTAACTTCATATATGCCACTCGCTCTCCTTCACGCGCCTCGCGCGTGGGGGCTAGCGCACGGTCGGCCACCGGCCCTCGTCTACTGTGGCCCCGTGACCTTGCCTGCCCAAGCCTGCTCAGGCTCTGGCACCGGGCTGCTCAGTCCGCGCGACCTATCTACAAAGCCACTTAGGCTTTGGTGCTCTAACCCGCGCTCGGCACTCTCAGCAGATCTCAGCGATTGACCCCCGCCCGGGGGATGTACGAGCCCATCAGACTCGGCCACCTCCTCACGACCCGATGGGGCTCATGATGCCAGAGTCAGGAGGACTTCGCCTCAGGACGACATGACACATAAAAGCTAAGTGATTTCATTCAGGCAACAAAAGCATGACGGCGAGTTCTCGCTTCTTACATACATCACAACCATTACACGCCTCCTCAAGGCAACTTGAAAATTTTCATACAGAAAAGACATGAAGGAAAAGAAAGGAGAAGAAGGAGAAGCCGCTCCCGCTCAGTCAGAATCCTCCGGTTCCTCTGGCTTCACCGAGCCGCAGCGGCGCGGCGATCCCCTCCCCTCGTCGTACCGAGCTCGGCGACGTGGTGGTTCGTCGCGGCCGCCACTGCTGGAGGAGCTGCTGCTGCCACAGAGGGGGGCCCCACGGCACCCCCTAGGACTGAGGTCGTCTCTGGAGGAGGAGCCGCTCCTCCGGACGTCTTCGTCCTCCTCGTCGTCAGCCTCGGGACAACACCCAAGGCGCCTCCCTTCCTCCAAGAAGACCCTGACGAACAGTGTGGAGACACCATCGTACCTGAAGTGGAGCGCACACCTCCCCTGCAGCCGGCGTGAGCGGGCAAACGACTGCCAGCCACGCTCCATGAACACATCGCCGAGGGAGCCACCTCAACCTCCACCCAAGATGCACCACTGCAGCAACCATCGGCCTGCAGCCATATACCTCCAAGGCCTCCGGCCGGTAGCACGTCGCCAAACGAGCGGGGAAGCCTGAGCCACGCGCCACCGGGCTTTTCCGCCCACACCATGAACTCCGACGAGACATCGAAGGAATGGAACTGTGAGCGTGGAGGGCGCACGACCCCATGCACCGTTGCGTGTCCCCTTTTCCTCCGCGGCCGTGACCACTTTCGCCACCGGAGGATGCTCCGCGCTGTCCACCGGCAGCCGCGGCGGAGCTCAGAAGGCCGTGCCCGCCTCCCCGAGAAGCCGCTGCGGGCGCAGCGGCATAGTTGCGGGGACGACCGCGACCCCTCTTCGGCGGTAATGGGACTGGATTCTTCGGGGTCTTCCCCTTCTCCACGGAGGATGGCTTCCTCGGCGGCGCGATGAAGATCTTGCGCCAGGAGAGAGAATGAAGGAAAAGCAAGGAGAAGACGGCGTTGGCTTGGAAACGGCCTGGGGGCTCCCCCTATCGCATTTATAGGGCGGAGGAGCCCAACCGCCAGCCAATGGCGTCGCAGCCATTACTCCCTCGTCGCCCGCGCCAAGGAGTTGTCAAGTCGCACGATCACCAAGGCTGCGTGGGAAGCAGAGCCGCCACGTCCCATCCAACAATTGCACAGCGGCCTGGCCCGCGGCGCTTCGTCCTCGACTAAGGCTTCGCCCCGAAGACAATTCTGCACGCGCCTTGGGCCCGGGGGCTACTATCGGCGTACTGGGAACCAGGGTACCCAGACTTGCCTGTCTGCGGGCCGCGATGTGGCACCCCGGCTCAGAGAAACTGGAATGCCCCGTATTCCAGCCCAGAGATCAAGGAGAAGTCTTCTAGAATACGGAACTGCTTAGCATAGAACAAATCAGCTCTTGTTACAAGAATAAAATTACAACGGTCTGATGTTACAAAGGAGCACATCAGCACTTATTACAAGAATAAAATTACAACGGTCTGATGTTACAAAGGAGCACATCAGCACGGCAACACTATGCCGGCGATACTACACTTGCTCTATGCTAGCGGCGAAACAACTCATAGCACTGGAATACTTCTAGCAGTGGAAGAACGACGAAGGTGGTGAACTCCAATCCGCAGGGACTCTGGCTGGGACGCGATCTAGCTCGCACGCACGGCAACCTTGAAAAGCAAACAAGCAATCATGGCATCACCTGCAATCTCGCATGACACGCCAGGTCAGTACACTGAATGTACTTGCCAGCTCACAACAACCAAGAGCATCAAGGCAAAACAACAACATAGCATTAACAGGTTAATTAATTAACAACTATCATGATGAAGCAACTACTAAGCATGGTATGAAACAATACTGATAAATCACCCTCTCAGATTTACAAACTTATATCTCTCTTGGCTAACCGGCCAAGTAATATACCATCATGATCAAAACCAAATGTGATCTTTCCGACGATCACTACCATGACCAACACTTCGTCACCAAAATCAGCATCAACATCCTGCACTGCTCAAAATATCATTATGCACATATATAAATCACCTATAATTCATTTGGTTATTCTGTTAATTAAGTGTTGATCGAACGGTGTGACCTAGTACGAACCCATGCCCATGACCGAGGACGCGGCTATCGATAGATTTTAACAAATACACTCTGCAGAGGTAGTGCACTGTACCCACACCACGGAACCCATGGCATCGATCTCCCATTCGGGTGGACCAACGGCATTCCGACAAAACCGATTTACTGTCATGACACTCTCCTAGCCCCTCCGACTCACTCCCCACTGGGATAGTCCTGGGTGGCCCAGTGTCTACCAAAGACACCAATGGCCACCGTCGTGGCAAAATAAATAAAAAGTCCCAAACAGGGACAAAAGCGCTTATTATCCCACTACGCACACACAAGGTTAGGTCCGTTTACCTGATCAGGGTAGCGCGTGCCCATAACCTTCCCTAGTTGGAGGCGCCGGCGAGAGGCATGGCAATAGCATTGTATTAGGGCCTTCCCATGAAGCAAATGTGGTTGCACTGGGGAAAGCTCGGTTCGGTGGCACCTGACCAACTTAATGACGGATTTTATCTCAAAAGTTTTTAGCTGTGATACAGATACTCGATATCAACTTATTAAACTAAAATCCAAGTCATAGTAATATCCAACAAATACTCCAAAGATCATAACAAAATACTCCAAGGATAGCATAACATTGCTGTCATGAAAAATCCGAGAACACTACTATGCAAAAATCAAGATCTGCCTATCCAACTATGACCCACATACAAGCATCATCTCCAACATCATACTCCAAAACATAATATCACTAGCATCATGATGATAATAATACTAGCCACTAATAATGCAAAGGCATCGTGTCACACCCTGCATTTTGTAACATGTTATTTGCATCAATGAAGCATGAAAATTTGGACCAGCAAATTTTTTTTGGCATCATTTGGCTTTTATTTGGAATTGAGTTTTTCTTGATGTTCTTTTTCATGTGCTCATTAAAGTCAACTATTAACTCTTGTAAAATTCATCTCCATACCCAAAACTTCTGCCCAATGATCATGCCAAGTGTTATATAACAGTATAGTATTTTCTTACAAAATTAATTTGGCCAAAATGTATTTTATAAATTTAGTATTCCTAAAACCCCTGAAATAAGGTTTGCACTGCAAGTGTTTGATTTAGGGTGAGAAAATTATTTCAAAAGGTGTATTTGAGACATAGTAGTCATAGGTCTCCGAGAAACCACAAAAGTATAATTTTAAAAGTTATTTTCCTATTTTATTTAAAAGCTTTTTCTTAAGGCCAGAAATGGTCTTTAATAGGGAAAAAATATTGAAGTATTTCAAAAATATTTGCCAAAATTCAGGGAGACTCATAGGACATATATTGTCCATATATAAGAGTTTCAACACATGGTCATGTTCAAAATAATGGGCTAATCCCTCAAAAACCCTTTCTGGATATTTCAAGCTTTTGAAATATTTAGAAAGGAAATATTCTCCAAAAATTCTAGGGAAATTCCAACATGTCATATATGACATATTTGATGATCTTGCCAAGTCCCATGCCTTGGGAAGCAAGAAAACATCCTCAAAACCCTTCATAACCATTCTGTCCATATTTGAAGTTTGAGCAACTTTACATTGCCAAACTTGTCCAAATGCTCTCAAACTTGGTGCACATGCTAGAAAGGCCTAATAAGGCATCTACACCAAATGGCACAAGATTTGGAGTAGGGTAACTTGATCAGAATACCCCAAAACCCTTTTTGTTCAAATGCAAATTTGAACAACATTACATTACCAACTTTTTACCTGGACCTTCAAACTTTGTGGGCATGATCATAACCCCAAATGATGAAACTACACCAAGTGGTGCATCAATGGGAGATGATTAGCTTGACTTAAACAAGATGAAGCCATTTTTGTTGATTTCTAGGGTTCACCAAAGTTACATTGGCTAGTTTCTTCAAATGAGCCCAAATTTGGTGAGACACCCTATTTCCATATGCCATTCAATCCTGTTAAATGTCATGGCAAGTGGAGATCATTTGCTTGACCAAAACTTGATCAAACACCTGCTGCCAAATTACTAAAACTACCATCTTGACCCCTTTTCCTATTTACCTTGGCCTCAACTTTCTACCACAGCTTCATCTAGTTACTATCTACCTCCAGTAACTCCCCCATGTCCCCAGCTCCATGATTGAGGGGTACAAACCCTAGTTCACCTTGCTGGACAACCAAAATTCACTAAGTTACCAGCTTCCCTTCTCTCTCACTGCATCTCCAGAGCATCCAAGGCCTCATCCGTGTTGCTTGCATCACCCTGGACCCCCCAGACACGGCGGACGCGCCCAGAGGGCCAATGGCATGCCATGGCATGCGATAAGGCCGCTCCAGAGCGCGCTACATTGCTCCCCCGCACTGTAGCTTCGCCCAATCGCCTGCCCCCGACAACCTCGAGCTCTCCCCTCGCGCCAGTCGATGCCCCTCGACGTCCGCGACCTCCCCCGGTGCTGTCCCCCTCCTCCTCCGCCCTCCAGTGGCCGCCTCCACACGCGCGCTGGCCGCCCGCAGCCTCCACTCTTCGGCCTCTCACGCGCGCGCTGTCTGGAGCTCTCCCCGCTCCTCCTCTCCCCTCTACTAGGCATAGGACTTGTCCATGAACCTCCCCGACTCAATCACAAGCACCAGAACGGCCTCTGGCCTCGCCTGCGACCTCGCCGGCGCACGAGTCCACGGTGGACCGTGGGCTCGGCTATATAAGCTCGCCCGAGCCTCTCCAACGGCACCAACAGCCTCCCCTCACCTCCTTTAGCCCTCCAGCACCACTCGCTCATCCCTAGAGAGCCCCTGTGCTCGGGATCGACCGGAGCTCCGCCGCATCGGGTAGCCAGGGATCTCGAGGTACAGGCCCCCTCCGCCCTTTCTCTCGCCCGATTTGGAACCGCCGCACCTCACTGATGCATTCCCCTCCCTTTTCCCCTTCTGCAGCTGCCGAAATCGAGCTAGCCAGCAACTTCCCGATGACCCTCCGCCGTCCCACCTCGCCGCCGACGAGCCAGGCCTCCCCGGCGAGCCACACCACCACCACTACAACCGCCCATCCCTGTCCTCCGTTTGCCCCGCCATGCCCGGATTCACCGCCGGTGAGCTCGCCGTCGCCGTGGCCGCAAGGTTGAAGATGACAGGCGGGCCCCGCCTGTCATCCTCACCGCCCTCTCTCTCCCCTCGCAGTCGCTGACAGCCCGGCCCCGCCCGTCAGGTTTGAAATCCTGACGTGCGCGCGCTGGCGCCCGAGTGGCTGGGCTGTTAGCCCTGGGCCGTGCACTGTGGCCGTCCTGGCCCAGTTGCACAAGGCCTTTTCTTCTTTTTCTTTTCTATAAAGTTTCAAATAATTTTACAGAAATGAATATTAGTCCAAATGCATTGATTCCAACTCCTAAAATCTTGTAATATTCCAACCTATTTAATGGTGTCACTTTCACACATATCTATGAAACTTTTATGTTTTGTTCAAATTTAAATTCAAATTTGAGCATTAAAACTCCTGTTCAAAAATCCTTAGATTCCATTCTGTAACTCCAAAACTCCAACTAAGAATTTTTGCCATCTTAGTTTTTCCTGTAGTATTTAACAAAAATGAGTTGACATTTTTTGAGCACTTTGATTTTTCTGTTTTTATTATGGTCTTATTTTCCCGTTGTTATTTTGCGACGATTAGATTCCGAATTTGACGAAGTTGCTGAAGAAGGAGAAGGAGAAGTATTTGAAGACTTTGAAGACCAAGCCAATCCAGGCAAGCAGCCCTTTGACCATGATACACTTGTTCTTCGCAACCCGTTTGTTTCCGATGCATGATGATAGAGTTACGGTGGTGACCTAGATGAACCACCACTTGATGCACGCTTTGCTCATGATCTTGCTATGTGCTAGATGTCATGCAAATAGTTAGTAAAGATGCTTAATGACGCATGTGTGACATGAACCTTCGAGGTTGAAATCTTTTCATAAATCCCGTCGGGTGCCATTCATGCCCGAGGGAGAAGATGAGTTGGGTAACCACTTGATGACGAAGTGGTGTACCGAGAAAAGTGTGTGTAAAGTTTTTCAAACGGATTGGTTTAAGTTGCGACCGTTATTCCAACCATACATGTGCAACCACTCTACCCCTTATGGGACGGGGCTTTATTGATTACTTAGGCCGATACTAGCATGGTGCCCGCATTACTAGTGACGGGAAGACTTAAGGTCTTTTCCCGGGACGGGGTCGTGCTTGGATAGACGACCATGACTGTTTTCACAGGGCAACGGACACACCGTTCGTCCCTTCGGGTACGCGTGACATTGAAATTAGGGCAAGTCCCGTGATCTATTGTTTGTACTCGAGGGCCGTGTACCAACAAGTGGACTCTATGTTAGTGTCGTCTAAGGAAAGATAATGACCGGGTGCTTCCCCCGAGTACTTGAGGTACTGCGGGATCGTGGGTGACACGAAAGCTTCCCGGATCTTGTGGGTAAAGTGCGCAACCTCTGCAGAGTGTAAAACTATTCGAATAGCCATGTCCACGGTCAAGGACAGTTGGGTAACCGCTCTTGGGCTACGTCCAATGTTTGCGAAACCATGTGTGTGTATGTTGAGTCAAGGTGGTGACTTGACTCGTTGAGCTGAATCATATTCATGTTGACATCGGTAACCTGTCCTCGAGGTTAAAAGATATTATTGATGCATATACTTGTTGGCAGAATATTTATTCTAGCTCGTAGCTAGATTGCTCATTGTTATTCAATTGCATTGTTACTTTGAACCAAATCATGGGTTGCTTGCGAGTACATTCAAAGTACTCATTGGCTTGCCACTGGTTATTTAATTGGCCAGGCATGGACGAACAGGATTATGAGGAAGAGTTCTATGGAGACGAACATGCGAACTAGCACTACAAGAAATATGTCAACTTATGACCTTTTGTTAGTGACCCTGGAAGAATTGGTCATAGATCTATGACCATTTCAGACCAATTGGTCAAAAGCTGTTCGGGGGGCTCCAAACCCTAAACTATAACGACCATTTTGGTTAGAAAGGTCATAATTTCCTTACACGAAATGGTCACAAAGCAGATAGCACTGGTTCGCTGCCTTATTTCTAGCTGTTCATGACCAATATAGATGGTCATAACCTTGAAAATTGTGGTGGGTTGCTACGACTAGGCGCCACCTCATCAGTTTTGCCTATGTGTCATGTCCATGTGGCAGTTTTTGCCCTAGGTTGTGAAGCAACCTATATTTCTCTCATTCCCAAAATTCCCCTAAAAATCTCATAAATTCTTTGGGTCATATCTTCGTCAAATATGTAAAAAACCTTCCTTGCCTAGTTCAAAAATAATTCAAAAATATTCATTTTCCTATTCTGTTCAAAAAAACACTTTGTGAAGGAAGTACCACTTTGGCATGTCCAAATGGTATCCATTTTCTACAGTGCTTTCCTATGCCCAAATAACTATCCTCCACCAAATGCCACCTCAATCCATTCATTATTTTGAGCCCATCTTCAACATTCGTATTTATGTCCAGTGTGGTACTTTGCAAAGCAAGTACCACCTAGACTCCTCCTTTTGAGCTGAAAATTTGTGAAGACGGTCTTTTTAGTAACTGATCATCCTCAACCAAAACTCACGCCCATTAGCCATGTGCATTTCCAGTATCGCTAATCAAACACTTGGCTGCTAATTCATGTTTGAGCATCGATCGGTCTCCTCGTGAGAATCTTATGTTGTAATTGTCTTCCTAGCACCTACCTGGGGAGTGGCCAACCCACTAGACATGCCTAGGCCGCCCAGAACACATGGCAACGCCACAGTTACGCCGTGACCACGCGGCGGGCATGCGAGTTTATGCGCTCTAGAGTTGGGGCCCTCGACCACCGCCCAAACCTCGACGTATCGCCACCAAACCATGTATTTATGATTAAATAGGTACTTATGTACCTAGAAATGATTTTTGGAAAAAATAAATAGCAAACTATGAGGCAGCCGCAGTTCAAATTTGACCCGCTTCCAACTGAATCAGCGGAAATTTGTCTTTTTCACGAGAGGTGGATCAAAACTTTTTACACCCAACCATTTTGTCAATTGTGCATTAAATATGTCCTAGTATTTTAGAAAATTGATTTGGTCAAATTTTGCAACAATTATTTGGGAGGTCCTTCACAAAAAAACCTCCTTTTGGGCACTCGAAAAATGGAAAATGATTTTTTCGTCCAAAGAAAATTAAAACTTCCTTAAGCAATATTGTTTGCCATTCCAATATGCACCCTTGTGCATAATATGAGATCATTTGAACAAACTATGCTATGAATGTGGCCATGGGATTGATCATTCGGCTTGAAAGCCATGAATCTTCACGCATGATAGCTCATTTCTGAGAACACTTTTTTAAAAGAATTGTCGTATTACAATTTTATTATTTTTCCTGGTAACTTGGTCATATATAATTACACAATGCGAAGGTTTTCCAATTTTTTGAATTTTTTATGCCCGTTTCAAAATGCGGACAAAACGGCGGGAATGACCGTTCCTAGCTAGTAGTTGAATCTTGGAATTTTTTTGGTGTTTCTCTGATTAAATAGGTACTTATGTACCTAGAAATGATTTTTGGAAAAAATAAATAGCAAACTATGAGGCAGCCGCAGTTCAAATTTGACCCGCTTCCATCTGAATCGGCGGAAATTTGTCTTTTTCACGAGAGGTGGATCAAAACTTTTTACACCCAACCATTTTGTCAATTGTGCATTAAATATGTCCTAGTATTTTAGAAAATTTATTTGGTCAAATTTTGCAACAATTATTTGGGAGGTCCTTCACAAAAAAACCTCCTTTTGGGCACTCGAAAAATGGAAAATGATTTTTTCGTCCAAAGAAAATGAAAACTTCCTTAAGCAATATTGTTTGCCATTCCAATATGCACCCTTGTGCACAATATGAGATCATTTGAACAAACTATGCTATGAATGTGGCCATGGGATTGATCATTTGTCTTGAAAGCCATGAATCTTCACGCATGATAGCTCATTTCTGAGAACACTTTTTTAAAAGAATTGTCGTATTACAAGTTTATTATTTTTCCTAGTAACTTGGTCATATATAATGACACAATGCGAAGGTTTTCCAATTTTTTGATTTTTTTTTTGAATTTTTTATGCCCGTTTCAAAATGCGGACAAAACGGCGGGAATGACCGATCCTAGCTAGTAGTTGAATCTTGGAATTTTTTTGGTGTTTCTCTGATTAAATAGGTACTTATGTACCTAGAAATGATTTTTGGAAAAAATAAATAGCAAACTATGAGGCAGCCGCAGTTCAAATTTGACCCGCTTCCAGCTGAATCGGCGGAAATTTGTCTTTTTCATGAGAGGTGGATCAAAACTTTTTACACCCAACCATTTTGTCAATTGTGCATTAAATATGTCCTAGTATTTTAGAAAATTGATTTGGTACAAATTGGCAATAAATATATTATAGGTCCTTCACAAAAAAACCTCCTTTTGGGCACTCGAAAAATGGAAAATGAACTTTTCGTCCAAAGAAAATGAAAACTTCCTTAGGCAACATTGTCTGCCATTCCAAGATGCACCCTTGTGCACAATATGAGATATTTGATTCGACGATTTGTTGATGCGAGGGGCGTCGAAGCTCATGGTGTGCGCGGCAGTGATGCGTGGCGCCGCTGGCTCCCGGGTAGTGGCCACCGGTTATGCGTGGTGCCGCAAGGTCATCGGGGGTTGTAGCTACAGGTGATGCTGCAATAGTCACCGGTGATGCAACAGAGCATCACCGGGGACCGCCGGTGATGTGATCCAACATCGTCGGGACCGACGGAGTTGCAATGAAGCAGTGTTGGGCTGCTCGTGTTTTGATTTTCTAGCTTAATTGTAAACAATTGTGATCTTGACATTTTAGTTAATTGTAAATAGGTTGTGGACTAATGTTTTGGAAAAAAGTTGTGGTCCTTTTTACAAGACATATTTATAGTTTTTTCTTAAAAAACATAGAAGATTTGGGTCCAAATTTAAAGATTCCAGCACAAAACAACCGGCCAATGAGAAGCAAGGAACCACAATCACGCGGATCACCGAGTCCAAAGCGATCTGAGCCATCCGTCACACACCCATCAACGGTGGAGCTTCTCCAAAGAAACCCAAACCCTAACTGTCACGCCCCGATAATCAAGCTACAATAACTTCAGCCTAATGTGCCATGTCATCATGTTTTATTAAGGCAATTTTCCACTTGATAAATCAAAGTCAAATTCGAATTTAAATTGCAAGTGAAATTATTATTTCTTCTAACGGTAAAATAAAAATGTTTGTTGGGTCGTAAATATTCGCTAAGGAATATTCATGTAGAAACAAACATCATTTGCATCGTAGATAAATTCCTAGGAAATTAATAATAGTCCAACAACAAATATTTTGGCCTCTTAAAAAAATATCTATACATTTCTGAATGATTGAAAACCTTGAGTGTGGTCTTAGATTATTGCATAGCATTTACGTGCAAGTTACATATATAGCAAAGTTTATTTAGTGGACAAACTAAATTGAATTCAGTAGCAAAATTTGAAAACAGTATGGAAAGGGTAAAACAAAGGACTATTGGTACTGGGCCTAGTGCATTAGTGAATTAGGCCCAGCCCACACCCCCACTCACCCCCAACCTCCTGCTACAGGGAGGCAGGGGATCGTGGCAGCCATCCGACCGGCCATAGCCGCGCCACGGCGCGTGCCGGCCATCCCCCGGCCCCCTTGGAGTATAAGGTCGAGCCCCCGATCCCTCGGTGAACCCTAGCCCTCAATCCCCTCCCCCTCGCTCATTTTCCTCACCCCGCACACAACCAAGCGTAGCGTCGCCGTCGCCGCGTCGATCCCGCGGCCACGTGCCTCCCCGCGCCGAACCACCAAGTCCATGAGGCTGCCCGCGGTCGTCTCCTTCGTATACACCGAAGAGCCCGAGACGGAACGCCCCGAGCGCTCGCCATCATGCGTCTTCCCCGCGTCCAGCCGCCGCTGCCCCGCCCCGGATCTCCTCCTTCGGTGCTCCCCCGACCTTTCGAGCACGTCATGGAGAACCGCAGTGAGGCCCTCGTCCAATTCCCCTTCTCCCCCCTTAGAATTTGTGCCGTAGACGCCGCCCTTGAGTTCGCTCGGAGCTCCGCGTGCCCGCTGGCCTCTGGCCGCGGTCACCGCGCCCAGCCTGCGACCTGGGCTCCTCCCTGCCATGCCCGTGCACCCAAGACATCCCCTGTCCGCGTCCTCCTGGGCGTACTGCGCCGGCCTCGCGCGCCCGTCACGCCGCTCGCTCGGCTGCCCATACTGCTGCTTTTGCTGCCGCGCCTGATGCTGTTGTTGTGCTGCTGTGTTGCTTGTGCTGCTGCCTTGCCACTGCTGCCTTGCCACTGCTGCTCTAACTACTGCTGCTTAGCTGCCGCTGCCCCATGGCGTCGTTGCTCTACTGCTGCCTTGCTCGCAAGCTGCTGCCACTAGGAGCCGCTGCTATGTATGCTGTTGCTGCTAGATGTGTGCCTAGTGTGTGTGCGTGAGCGTGTGTTCTGTGTGTGTAGCCGGCCCAAATACTAGTTTAGGGACTAGTTTAGTTAGTTATTTTATTAATTAGTAGTACTAGTTAATTAGTCCAATAGTAGATGACATGTGGACCCATGGTTAGTTTAAAGAAAAATAAAATTTCAGAAAAGCCTAAGTCAATGACATGTGGCCCTACACTGTTCATACGTTGACTTAGTCAACATTTGACTGGGTCAACCCCACCCCACTGGTCCCACTGTCATACACTATGGCTAGAATAGCACTAGGTGACGAAAGTATTTTGCTGTTTTATTTTCGAATTAAAAGAATTCTGTAAATATAGAAAATCAATTTAAACTTCGAAAAATTAATATAAAATAAACCGTAGCTCGGATGGAAAAACTTTGAACATGAAAGTTGCTCAGAACGACGAGACGCATTCGACTACGCAACCCGTTCGTCCACTGCGCCTCCCTATCATACCGAACCCGCAACTTTCCCCCTCCGGCCCCTTTGTCCGAAAGCGCGAAACACCGGGAATACTTTCCCGGATGTTATTCCTCTTCGCCTGTATCACCGAGCACCGCGTTAGGTCACACGTAGCACCGCCTTTTGCCATGTTATGCTTTGTGATGCTATTGTTTGCTCTGTTATTTATTTGTTTCCCCTTCGTTACTTATTTTCGGTAGACTCCGATACTGTGATAGACCCCGAGACCATTGATGCTTCGGTGTTCGACTACGGCTACGCTTCTGAAGATTCCTTTCGTCTGCAGAGCTTCCAGGCAAGCCCCCCCTTTGATCACCAGATATCGCCTACTCTTCTCTCTACTGCTTGCATTAGAGTAGTGTAGCATGTTACTGCTTTCGATAATCCTATTCCGCTGCATAGCCTGTCATTGTTGCTACCATTGTTGATACTTTACCTGCAATCCTAAATGCTTAGTATAGGGTGCTAGTATACCATCAGTGGCCCTACACCCTTGTCCGTCTGCCCTGCTATGCTATCGGGCCGTGATCACTTGGGTGTGATCACGGGTATATACTACATACATTTTACATACACATGTTGATGATTCGGATATGGGGGCTGAAGGGGCA
Organism: Secale cereale; assembly: GCA_902687465.1. NCBI lineage: Eukaryota > Viridiplantae > Streptophyta > Magnoliopsida > Poales > Poaceae > Secale > Secale cereale. The sequence goes on along the minus strand of LR738715.1, from coordinate 526,856,231 downwards.
GGTGGTTCCACCCAGGTAGTGGTGGGCCTGGGTTCCCGACAGTCCCCTGATGGTTACTTTGTGGCGGAGCGACAGGGCAGGTTGCGACCACCTAGGAGACAGGTGGGCCTGGCCCTGGTCGTTGTCCGCGGTTATTTCATAATAACACGTTTAACGGGATCTTGGTATTTGATCTGAGTCTGGCCATTTGGTCTATACGCACTAACCAGCTACGTGGGAATAGTTATGGGTACTCGACGTCGTGGTATCAGCCGAAGCCTTTTTGACGTCAGCGACTTAGCGGCGCGCGCCGGATTGGACTGGAAGCCTACTCTGGTATTAGGAGAGGCTAGGTCTGCTTACCGGCCGGCCTCGCAACGTGCAGGTGTGCATTGGGCGATGGGCCCAGACCCCCGTGCGCTTAGGGTTTAGACCAGCGTGCTGACCTCTCTGTTGTGCTTAGGTAGGGCTGCGACGTGTTGATCTTCCGAGGCCGGGCATGGCCCTGGAAAGTGTGTCCGGCCAAATGGGATCAAGCGTGCTGGGATATGTGGTGCACCCCTGCAGGGAAGTTAATCTATTCGAATAGCCGTGTCCCTCGGTAAAAGGACGACCCAGAGTTGTACTCTGACCTCATGACAACTAGAACCGGATACTTAATAAAACACACCCTTACAAGTGCCAGATATAACTCGGTGGTTGCTCTCTCACAGGGTGACGAGGGGAGGATCACCGGGTAGGTTTATGCTATTCGATGTTACTTGGTGAACTTACCATCTATTCCCTTCTACTGCTTCAAGACGGAGGCTGCCAGAAGCGAGGATACTTGTTACTTCCAGCTACTCTCTTCTTCTGCTGCAAGATGGACGTTGCGAGAAGCGTAGTCTACATTTGGATTAGCTATCCCCCTCTTATTCCGGCATTCTGCAGTTTAGCCCACAGATATTACCCCCCTTACACAGATATCATTGCATTTGTAGTGTAGATCCTTGCTTGCGAGTACTTTGGATGAGTACTCAAGGTTGCTTTGCTCCCCCTTTTCCCCCTTTCTTCCTTTCTTCTCGGATGTTGCAACCATGTGGTGGAGTCCTGGAGCCAAATGATCCCGATGATGTTTCTACATGGAGTTCGGCTTCGAGGAGTAGTTAGGAGGTCCCAGGCAGGAGGCCTTGCCTTTTCGATCGTTGCTATTTATGTGCTAGCCTTCTTAAGGCAAACTTGTTTAACTTATGTCTGTACTCAGATATTGTTGCTTCCGCTGACTCTTGTGTTTTCGAGCTTTTGTATTCGAGCCCTCGAGGCCCCTGGCTTGTAATATAAAGCTTGTATTATTTTAATTTGTGTCTAGAGTTGTGTTGTGATATCTTCCAGTGAGTCCTTGATCTTGGCCGTACACATTTGCGTGCATGATTAGTGTACGGTCAAAACGGGGGCGTCACAAGTTGGTATCAGAGCCGACTGCCTGTAGGAACCCCCTTTCCAACTCCTTGGCCGAAGTTGAGTCTAGTCTTTGAAAAACTGTTTTAGTAACATGGATGTGCGGCTTACGGGCCCACGTCGCCAATTGGGTGGTATTAGGATCTTTTACTCCTCATCTATACTCTGGGACTCTGATCTCTCTTCTATTCAGGTTAAATGATTTTGCTAAAATCTAACTTTAGGTTCTTGAAAATACTTCCTCCCGGAGAGCCCCTTCAGTCAAGATGGTCGCCCGCTTCATCAGAAGATTCTGAAGATAATATTCGATGTTTTTTTGAGACCCTTGTGCCCTTCGCCATTGTAATTCCATATCACCGATAAATCCCTAAGGATAGCTGCATACAGTTGTCGTCCATACCTTCATTTCAATTGATCTTGTTATTACAAGATACCCTGAAATACTTTGGATATTCCGAGAATCCTTTGTGCCATCGCAATTCCTTTTCCCGCATGAATACATGTATGAATAATTCCTCACACTCACTTTGGATTCGTTCATCCCCAGTTGTTCATGCGTTTCACAAAGGTCTTCGAAACGCTATTCAATCTTCCAAAATCCTCAGGAACCTTTTGCTTTGGAAAGTTTTACCTGCTTGCATTATGGTTAATTCCATATGTATGGCAATATTCTTTGTGATTGACTTTATGATCTTATTGATTCAATAGGTTGCAAATACTAGCAATTATTAGTCAAACTAGAATTCTTTCTTCCAGCTCAGACGTCATTCCGAATATGAGCCGGTTCTCGACCAACCAAATTGTCGTCGATTGCACCCCTAAGTCATTTCAACTTACCCATCCTTAATCAGAGTGTTTGCTTCTGATCCCTTGATTTGAAAATCATAATTCTTTTTGCATTTGAGTTTTGAAATAGTTAGTTGTTTATATAAACTGATATCCTTGCACAATTTCTTCTTTTGGTTGAGCATCGATACTCACATCAGATTCTTTGTGGTCCGCTATATCCGTTGGTGGATTATTATCTGATTGTTCCTGCCTATTCTCAAACCCTTGGGTTCTTCCCCTGATACATAATGCCTTTGGTAAATTGTATCACCTACCTTTTGCTAGCCAGGCTCTACTTCTGAGCTTGAGTTATTTACTCCTGAAGTTTGCGTTATATGTTCCTAAGATGCCCCAATGGGTTGAACCTATGCCTTCCCTAATCAGTGTGAACTCGAAAGTTATGCAGGTTATACTCTACTGGCGTTTCGTCAGATAAAAATTTCAACACTACAAATTCTTCGAAATCGAGAAGTGAATGAAAAGTTGTGTATTGGAGAAGTGGGAGTCGACCTTGAACCTTGTGTTCATGCCCATGGACACAATGTAGATCTTATCATTAAAGCTTCTCTAAATTAATTATCCCCTTGATATAAGTTCATCTTATATCTGGGATTTGGCCTTTTGCAATCGTGGTTCTGACCATGATCTCCTTTAAATACCATTTTTCGGACAAATTAAACCACTTGTCCTCCGCAGTTCAATGCACCTGTCCAAGCTCTATTATGATCTACCTTCGAGTATTACCCCATGGTATCTCGATAATGTAACAAGAACATATTACTTCTTATAAGTTCTTCAAGTATTACTTCTCATCGATTCCATTTTCCCCGGGTATTGGGTTGTTAGACACTAAAGGACACCGATAAGTGAATCAATCCCGCACTCTGATTCAATAACTCTAAGTAATCTCCATTGCTTATGAGTATATTAACTCCTCAAGTCATATCTAGCATGATCGGCTATATCCTTATCGTGCATCTATTTAACTGTGCTACCTCGTCCTTCTTCCCGGAGCACAATTTTCGACAGTGAGCTAAGCTTACATCGATCTTCCTTGTCTTATCATTTTTCGTCTTGAACATCAAGCTTGATTTCAAGTTTGTATTGTACTAGTGGTTTCAATAACCTTTCGCTCCCTCATTCATTTGACTTGATGTCATCGCCGATTGATTACATCTTCATGAAATCTCTCGACAACTGTGTCGTGATCATCAGTGATATTCCGAGCTCTTCCTGGTTATCAATCGAATTCATGATGAGAAATACCATCCTTACTCCCCTCGATGATTTGAGTTATCATCGACAACATTATTGCCTTCCCTCCAACACAAACTTTTTCGTGTTTCGTGTTATACCTCGAGATCCTTGCTTTCCAACATTGTTCTTTACCTTGGAGTATTACCTTCTATTATGTCAAGAATGTCATGAGAATTTCACCACCTCTTAAGAATTCTTGATACAGGTGATACTTCTTGCCATATCCGTTCATTCCTTGGTCCCCGAGTTGATTCTAACCGGAAGCCCAACAATTGAAGTATTACGTGCAAATTTGAAACTTCTAGCAAACCGAATGCTTTGAAGTGAATGATTGATAGTTTCATTCCAACCCTTCTGGTTATTGAATGTCCATTCTAACATCGATCATGCCACTTGGTCCATATTTCCAGGTGCATTTCATTCAATACTTAATTATGGATGTTCTCCACGAACACACTTCATTATACATCTGGTTGTATCCAAAGTTTGACCTTTACTTGCAGACCATGTCGGGACTATCTCGAAGCATGTCTGTGGTAGTCCGAAGATCCACAAGATCATTGTAAGCGCAATGCCAAATGTTCTTGATCTACTATCCAACAACGTTGTGTGGGTACATATCATAATTTTCCTTACCCTTTTTATCTATACGGTCATGACTTTGATCTCCTGACACGTATATCATGCGCTGCTTAATCTTGGGGATGATTTACTCCTATTCATTGTGTTTAAACACATTTTCCTTTCCATTTGTTTGTTTAACCTTTCTTTGCTCTAAGCAATAATAATTTTCTGCTTATGTAAACACCTTGGTGTACAACTCTGTCAGTAAGACCCTGGTACTATTGTTGATAACATTACGGTAACCACCGATGGACGAGAACCTCACCTATTGGTCCGCTCGTTTAACGAGCAGGAAAATGGCTCTCTTCGTCCCTCGCCCTAGGTACCGATGTTGTTACCGGTATAACTGAAAGTCTATTCCCTCACATGCCTTGCTATCTTGACCGTGCATGACGAAAGCGCCCTCCCTACTTTCTACCCCTCATGGTGGGCCCATAACCCACAGTTCCACATGATCGAAACCTGACTCTCCTGTCCACCCATGTTGCCAAAGATATTCCTCGTGCTTGACTTCGTATGTAATTCGCGAGCCACCTTCCTTGTGATCTGTTCTGGTATAAGATGCAATACTTAATACTTATTCTCGATGCTCTGAGCCCCTTTCAAACTCTGATTCAGACATCGAGCGATTGCCTACCCGGTTGAAACTTCTTATTGCACCTTCTTACCTTGCTCTCGATGACTTTCTTGAATTTCAACTCGAGAGGTGCCTCTATGCCACATTCACTGAGATAGCCCCAGGTACCTATCTGGTGTAGAGCTTCGTCCTTCCCGAGTCTTTCCCCCTTACTACACCCCTTAAATCTCGGGACGAGATTTCTTGTAGTGGAGGAGATTTGTCACGCCCCGATAATCAAGCTACAATAACTTCAGCCTAATGTGCCATGTCATCATGTTTTATTAAGGCAATTTGCCACTTGATGAATCAAAGTCAAATTCGAATTTAAATTGCAAGTGAAATTATTATTTCTTCTAACGGTAAAATAAAAATGTTTGTTGGGTCGTAAATATTCGCTAAGGAATATTCATGTAGAAACAAACATCATTTGCATCGTAGATAAATTCCTAGGAAATTAATAATAGTCCAACAACAAATATTTTGGCCTCTTAAAAAAATATCTATACATTTCTGAATGATGTAAAACCTTGAGTGTGGTCTTAGATTATTGCATAGCATTTACGTGCAAGTTACATATATAGCAAAGTTTATTTAGTGGACAAACTAAATTGAATTCAGTAGCAAAATTTGAAAACAGTATGGAAAGGGTAAAACAAAGGACTATTGGTACTGGGCCTAGTGCATTAGTGAATTAGGCCCAGCCCACACCCCCACTCACCCCAACCTCCAGCTACAGGGAGGCAGGGGATCGTGGCAGCCATCCGACCGGCCATGGCCGCGCCACGGCGCGTGCCGGCCATCCCCCGGCCCCCTTGCAGTATAAGGTCGAGCCCCCGATCCCTCGGTGAACCCTAGCCCTCAATCCCCTCCCCCTCGCTCATTTTCCTCACCCCGCACACAACCAAGCGTAGCGTCGCCGTCGCCGCGTCGATCCCGCGGCCACGTGCCTCCCCGCGCCGAACCACCAAGTCCAGGAGGCTGCCCGCGGTCGTCTCCTTCGTATACACCGAAGAGCCCGAGCCGGAACGCCCCGAGCGCTCGCCATCATGCGTCTTCCCCGCGTCCAGCCGCCGCTGCCCCGCCCCGGATCTCCTCCTTCGGTGCTCCCCCGACCTTTCGAGCACGTCATGAAGAACCGCAGTGAGGCCCTCGTCCAATTCCCCTTCTCCCCCCTTAGAATTTGTGCCGTAGACGCCGCCCTTGAGTTCGCTCGGAGCTCCGCGTGCCCGCTGGCCTCTGGCCGCGGTCACCGCGCCCAGCCTGCGACCTGGGCTCCTCCCTGCCGTGCCCGTGCACCCAAGACATCCCCTGTCCGCGTCCTCCTGGGCGTACTGCGCCGGCCTCGCGCGCCCGTCACGCCGCTCGCTCGGCTGCCCATACTGCTGCTTTTGCTGCCGCGCCTGATGCTGTTGTTGTGCTGCTGTGTTGCTTGTGCTGCTGCCTTGCCACTGCTGCCTTGCCACTGCTGCTCTAACTACTGCTGCTTAGCTGCCGCTGCCCCATGGCGTCGTTGCTCTACTGCTGCCTTGCTCGCAAGCTGCTGCCACTAGGAGCCGCTGCTATGTATGCTGTTGCTGCTAGATGTGTGCCTAGTGTGTGTGCGTGAGCGTGTGTTCTGTGTGTGTGGCCGGCCCAAATACTAGTTTAGGGACTAGTTTAGTTAGTTATTTTATTAATTAGTAGTACTAGTTAATTAGTCCAATAGTAGATGACATGTGGACCCATGGTTAGTTTAAAGAAAAATAAAATTTCAGAAAAGCCTAAGTCAATGACATGTGGCCCTACACTGTTCATACGTTGACTTAGTCAACATTTGACTGGGTCAACCCCACCCCACTGGTCCCACTGTCATACACTACGGCTAGAATAGCACTAGGTGACGAAAGTATTTTGCTGTTTTATTTTCGAATTAAAAGAATTCTGTAAATATAGAAAATCAATTTAAACTTCGAAAAATTAATATAAAATAAACCGTAGCTCGGATGGAAAAACTTTGAACATGAAAGTTGCTCAGAACGACGAGACGCATTTGACTACGCAACCCGTTCGTCCACTGCACCTCCCTATCATACCGAACCCGCAACTTTCCCCCTCCGGCCCCTTTGTCCGAAAGCGCGAAACACCGGGAATACTTTCCCGGATGTTATTCCTCTTTGCCTGTATCACCGAGCACCGCGTTAGGTCACACGTAGCACCGCCTTTTGCCATGTTATGCTTTGTGATGCTATTGTTTGCTCTGTTATTTTCTTGTTTCCCCTTCGTTGCTTATTTTCGGTAGACTCCGATACTGTGATAGACCCCGAGACCATTGATGCTTCGGTGTTCGACTACGGCTACGCTTCTGAAGATTCCTTTCGTCTGCAGAGCTTCCAGGCAAGCCCCCCCTTTGATCACCAGATATCGCCTACTCTTCTCTCTACTGCTTGCATTAGAGTAGTGTAGCATGTTACTGCTTTCGATAATCCTATTCCGCTGCATAGCCTGTCATTGTTGCTACCATTGTTGATACTTTACCTGCAATCCTAAATGCTTAGTATAGGGTGCTAGTATACCATCAGTGGCCCTACACCCTTGTCCGTCTGCCCTGCTATGCTATCGGGCCGTGATCACTTGGGTGTGATCACGGGTATATACTACATACATTTTACATACACATGTTGATGATTCGGATATGGGGGCTGAAGGGGTAGGTGGTTCCACCCAGGTAGTGGTGGGCCTGGGTTCCCGACAGTCCCCTGATGGTTACTTTGTGGCGGAGCGACAGGGCAGGTTGCGACCACCTAGGAGACAGGTGGGCCTGGCCCTGGTCGTTGTCCGCGGTTATTTCATAATAACACGTTTAACGGGATCTTGGTATTTGATCTGAGTCTGGCTATTTGGTCTATACGCACTAACCAGCTACGTGGGAATAGTTATGGGTACTCGACGTCGTGGTATCAGCCGAAGCCTTTTTGACGTCAGCGACTTAGCGGCGCGCGCCGGATTGGACTAGAAACCTACTCTGGTATTAGGAGAGGCTAGGTCTGCTTACCGGCCGCCCTCGCAACGTGCAGGTGTGCATTGGGCGATGGGCCCAGACCCCCGTGCGCTTAGGGTTTAGACCGGCGTGCTGACCTCTCTGTTGTGCTTAGGTAGGGCTGCGACGTGTTGATCTTCCGAGGCCGGGCATGGCCCTGGAAAGTGTGTCCGGCCAAATGGGATCAAGCGTGCTGGGATATGTGGTGCACCCCTGCAGGGAAGTTAATCTATTCGAATAGCCGTGTCCCTTGGTAAAAGGACGACCCAGAGTTGTACTCTGACCTCATGACAACTAGAACCGGATACTTAATAAAACACACCCTTACAAGTGCCTGATATAACTCGGTGGTTGCTCTCTCACAGGGTGACGAGGGGAGGATCACCGGGTAGGTTTATGCTATTCGATGTTACTTGGTGAACTTACCATCTATTCCCTTCTACTGCTTCAAGACGGAGGCTGCCAGAAGCGAGGATACTTGTTACTTCCAGCTACTCTCTTCTTCTGCTGCAAGATGGACGTTGCGAGAAGCGTAGTCTACATTTGGATTAGCTATCCCCCTCTTATTCCGGCATTCTGCAGTTTAGCCCACAGATATTACCCCCCTTACACAGATATCATTGCATTTGTAGTGTAGATCCTTGCTTGCGAGTACTTTGGATGAGTACTCACGGTTGCTTTGCTCCCCCTTTTCCCCCTTTCTTCCTTTCTTCTCGGATGTTGCAACCAGGTGGTGGAGTCCTGGAGCCAGATGATCCCGATGATGTTTCTACATGGAGTTCGGCTTCGAGGAGTAGTTAGGAGGTCCCAGGCAGGAGGCCTTGCCTTTTCGATCGTTGCTATTTATGTGCTAGCCTTCTTAAGGCAAACTTGTTTAACTTATGTCTGTACTCAGATATTGTTGCTTCCGCTGACTCTTGTGTTTTCGAGCCCTCGAGGCCCCTGGCTTGTAATATAAAGCTTGTATTATTTTAATTTGTGTCTAGAGTTGTGTTGTTATATCTTCCAGTGAGTCCTTGATCTTGGCCGTACACATTTGCGTGCATGATTAGTGTACGGTCAAAACGGGGGCGTCACACTAACCCACCCACCCACGTGACCGACCCACCCTCATTCCCTCCCATTCCACAGATCCAATCAAGGCACCTCGCCGCCCCCTCGTCTCATCTTTCTCCCAAATCCGATCGAGGCACCGCCGCCACCCCCACCCACCACCGCCGACCTCCTCCTCCCTCGTCCCCATCTCCTCGCCGCTGCCATCTCCTCCCCATCCCCCATCGCGCCACGCTTGATCCCGGCGAGGACGTAGCAGTCGACGCCCTTGCGCACGATGGCGGTGGCGAGGTCGGCGCGCTCATCGAGCAGCACGCGGCGCCGGCTGCGGGGTCTGGCCAGCGCGCAATCCGAGCGGAGATGGACGCCGCCGCTCCCCCATCCCCATCATCGACGGCCACCATTTGGACGCAGACGACGGGGGCCGTCGCGGCGGCACCGGCGCCGGCTGCGGGGTGGATGAAGGGCTGCCCGGAGCTGTCGTGGAGGGCGACATGCGGGAGATGGCCAAGACGACGGCCTGGAGCATCAGCTCCTGCAAGCCCAGCAACGGCGTCGCCTCGATCCGTGATGACAGCCTCGACACCTACTGGTAGTAAGCGCCCCTCATCTTTCCCAATCAACAATTTCCTATTCTCTCTTGCGGAATCATAGGCTGAGATGAGCCGCCGTCGGTCAATTTTTTTCTGACAAGGAACCCCTTTGAGCGAGGCTGTAAGAATGGTGTTCTGAGGCGCTTCTACTCGTGTTTGTCCACAGCGAGAGGGCTCAGATCTGACCGATCTGGCCGCTCCTCTTACTCCGTTGGCGCCCGCTTCTTTGATGGATGGGCTCGTCGCAGGACCTAACCTGTTCGTCAAGGAGGAGATGGGACTCGGCACAGCACGCTTCATCAACACCAAGAGCGAGAGGAGACCCCTTTATGGCCGGCCCTCAAGCAAAGCAAAGGTACCCAGTCCTGGGACCGATAGTTCTTCTTCCTCTCATGAGTATTGAGTGTTCTAAGTCTGTTACCATGCTAACTATTTGTCCTAGATACTAGATTTCTTTATGTAGCAAAATATTTATTTTTATAGACAGTACACAACTGATCTTTAAATTAGCTGAATAAATAGGTCCTGTAAACTGAGCATGGGCCTGTGCCTGTTAATAATCAGCAAGTGGCAGTCCACTGTTTTCTCTGAACAAAAACATCATTTCTTGACAAGTTAAACTGAGCATGGGCATGTGCCTGTTAAACTGAGCATGGGCCTGTGCCTGTTAAACTGAGCATGAATTCTTAGTTGTTGTAAGTTTGGCAAATAAGATACCGTAAATGTAGGCCACCGACAATCATATCATAGTCTCAGTCAGTTCATTTTCTCTGTGGTGAATGAATTCTTAGCTGCTGCAAGTTTGGCAAATAGACACCGTACTCATTTTCTATGCAAACATAGTTAGCACCTTTGTTTTTGATGAAGTAGTTCCTTACTTACCTCTGTTTTTGAAGTAGTTTTTTTACTGCTAGTGTCCATTTAGCAGTTTTTTTACTATGTTTCTACCAAGATGGTTCTACCATTTGTTTGTTTTCCTGCAGCGAAGTGCGGCTGGACGATCAAGGCTGCTATTCTGCCTTGATGGGCACACAAAGAGTTCCTGGACCTGACTTGAAGCAAGGATACCTGTGGCTGCAAGCCAACAATATTTGAAGACATGTGCTGCTTGTCTATCTTTCTATGTTAAGTGATTATCTTTATGCCCTTGCTACCAGTAGGATGGTCAATACATGATTGCTCTGTAACTTGTCTTTTCCGAAATAGTTTGCTTGGTCCTTCATATCTGACTATGTAATATATAAGATCTACTTTATCCTAATAGCTGCTTGTAGCATTGTGATACTGTTTGTGTGATGCTAAACAATATGCTCTTAATCTGTTCATATATTCTCAAGTGTTGTTTACCATTTACATTCTTTTTACATTTGCTATATTCACAAATAGTAGTAGTGTCTGGTCTAGATAAGCAAACAAGTAGTAGTGTCTGGTCTAGATAAGTAAACAATGGATGATATATGCAGTTGTTGATATGAATTGTTTGTTTCTGGGCGGTGTAGAATGAGCTGCAGCGGGACAACCTGGAGTGGGACAGGATCAAGGTGAACCTAGAGAAGATCACTGATTTCCTCATCCTCGTCGGCATGGTTGGCTCCTTTGGCAGACCCCTCTTTGGCTCCGACCAACTTACTTTTTTCGTTGGCTAGCAGCATTTCCAGGTACAGTTGTGTCCTGCTCTCTTGCCCACCGTAGATTAATATAAGAGCGTTTAGATCACTATTCTAGTGCTCTAAATGCTCTTATATTAGTTTACAGAGGGAGTATATTACTTACTAACTTACTCTGCGGCAAGATTCTTAAAATCAGCTACTGGTATGCATTCTGTCACCCATATATCTGTATTCTTAAAATTCTTGAAAGCTTTGTTCAAATTTGACACTCCTTGATATCTCTAGCCTGAGATATCATTGAAAAGTTTCCTGTTGCTTGATAGAACCATTGTTGTATGTGCTTCTAATACTCAAATTGTTGATCAACATCTTACTCCTGTAGTTGTCCTACCCGTAGTACTCCTGTAGGAGGTGATGTGTACTCCTGTTGTTTGTCCTGCCTGTAGTGCAGCGATGGAGTAGTTTGTCATGCCTGTAGTGCAGCGATGGAGTATATGTGTCCACTTTTTACTTCAACAAGTATACTGAAACTAAAATTGAGCTGAAAGTTTGAGTACCTCCAAAATTGAGCTGCTGCTGGAATCACCAAATTATGCATGCAACCATTTGTTCACTTCTGCTAGAGTACTGCTGCTGTTGTTGCTTTCAGGTACTGCTACTGTTGTTGCTTTCAGTACTATTGCTGATGTTGCTTCTCAGTATGGCTGCTGTTGTTGCTTCTCAATAATGCTGTTGTAGTTGCTTCTCACTACTGCGGCTGTTTCCCTGCCGCTGTTCAAGTCAAAACTGTTGATGTTGTTGCTTCTTAGTACTACTGTTTTTTCCTACTGTTGTTCAAGTCAAAACAGCTGCTGCTTCCCTCCTGCTGTTTCAAATTGCTGCTACTGCTGTTTAAGTCAAAACTTAGAGCCCCTGTAGTTATTGAACGAACTCATACTAGTTAGTGTTGGACATATGCAAGTAAACTAGATACCCACAAGACTTAACTATTTTCCAAAGCTATAGTGATACATTATGTACTACACTAAATGTGTGATAATAGGAGTGTCCTTGTCCTGTGCCTATACTGCATTTTGACTCATATGTTTCTGCCTTTGATCTAGCTCTAAATGTGTGGTGTTACCTCTCTTGACAGGAGCTCCGGGCCGAAGAAATTTGAAGAAGCTTGAAGCCCGACAAAGTAAAGAGTAGCGAGTTAGTAGTGCTAGTTATGTTGTACAGTGGCTAGCATATCTGGTTGTATGAACACTATTGTAAATACTGTAATCTCGTATGTTGTACAGTAGTCAGCATATTTGGTGCTAATATTGGCTATCATTTTAACAGTTTAGTATGTTCTCTTGCCATTTGAAATATTTTTCATTTTTTTATTGTCAAAGTGTGAGAAATAGAAAGATGACCAGTGGGACAAACGAAAAAGCCAAGGCCCAAAAAGTATATGGAATGTAAAAAGGCCGAGGCCCAAAACAGAAATGGACTATAAAAGAGTTGAGGGCAAACAAATGGACTATTAAAGGCAATGGCCAAGAAAAAAATCGCCGAATTGCTGGGCTAGGCCCATGTAGCTAGTAAAAAATAACAGGAAAAATATACATAAAGGCTGAATTGTTGGGCTCGGCCCATGTAAAACACCTAATCGGACCGGGCTGAATCTTATCAGTGACCTTTTCAATTGGTTGCAATTTTTCCACGTCAGATTGCCACGTCGAATCCGACGTGGCCTGGGCAGACATCCAATGACCAAAACAAAAGGTCATTGGTTCAACGACCTTTTGTTTTGGTCATAAACGTCTACGACCTTCTCACAGAGAAGGTCGCTATAGTCAGTTTATGACGGCCAACTTTTGACCTTATGTTTGTGGTCACAAAAAGGTCACAAATGGAAATTTGCGACCATTCAGTGACCAATAGTGGTGGTCACAAGTTGACATATTTCTTGTAGTGTAGGACGCTATCTCAGTCAGAATGCCTGTAGGGTTAAGACATATGGCATGGGTTCTACCTATCATCGAAGACTTCTGCTATTTGAGTTATTTGCTATTCAGCCCGTGAGGCTCTATTTATGTAAGACTTGGCCATAATGGCCTTAATTTGTGTAAGACGATATGTATGGATGTAAGACTCTTGTTATTCAGCTTCTGTGTGTTCAGTGAGCATTGATCTCTGGGATCACTGTACACGTGCATTCGGTAATCTCGACTTCTAAGTCGGGGTCCCCACAGAGCTGGTACCAGAGCCATCCTGACTGTAGGAATCCTCAGTTAGCATGGGCGTTAGTTAGATGAGACCCCTTTTCAAAAACCTCCTGAACCTCTCTTCTTTTCTAAACCTGAGATTTCATCAGCTTATTAACCCCTCCTATTCCACCTTTGTAGATGGCTGTTGTACCCGAAGAGCACCTGACCACTGGGTTTCCCTTGCTTCTCGAGGATAGCCTCCAGGAGTGTCAGTTCCACCGAGCGCCCATCCTCACCTACCTTGAGCATTGGGTTAGCGACACTGAGGTGGAGTACCATGTGGAAGTGATCGTAAAGGAAAACGATCCTCCCACAAGTTGGTTCTTCGAGGGACCCCAGATGGCAACACTACCTCTCGCTGTCGAGGCTGCTGCACTCAAGGCACTAACCCGTCTCCGCGAGCTTCTTCCGGAGATGGCAGCCAAGATGACAACTCACTTCTTGCCTTACCGGAAGGAAGGTGAAGATGAAAGCAGCGCACTAGCCCCTCCACCGAAGGAAGGACTCTCGCTTCGGTTCCAGACCTACTTTAGTCTATGTGCCGACAGCTTGGCACAAGACTTGGCCTCGGAATCGATGAAGCTCCGAGAAGAACTTCACAAGACCAAGGCACTTCTTCGTCGAGCTCGAGAGAAGACGAATAGGATCAAGAAGGAAGGAGCACCTTCCGGACAGTCCGCTATCGCATACCGAGGCGGAAGGCCCTCCGAAGATGTATCTTCCAAGAACGAAGAACCACCTCGGCAACGCCGGATGATGGCAAGGGAACACCGCAAGCTTTTCCCTGCACCACCGACGAAGCACCGTCGTATCCAACTCCTCCACTCCCACACACCCTCAAGTGACAAGGGGGCCCAGACAGATGAAGACAAGGAGGAAGACCCAGAAGAGCCGGAATACGCGACCGAGCATTCCGCCGCTTAGGCATTATTCGCCACTCAGATATGCCAGATCGTGACCTCTACGGTAGGATAGGTCGTGTAACCCCTATGCGCAGTCGAGTCCTTGTATGGTTCATATGAAACCATCTAGTGTTTGCTTTTGTTGTGTTTGGATGTATGTCGTATTCTTCCTTCGGGAACATGTAAACGACTACATCACCCATTTGAATTTTAATAAATGTGTTTTGGCCTTTCGGCCCTTGCATGATTTGATTAGTGTCACACCCACCCCCTTACTAGGCACCCATCTATCTTGCTTTCCCTCTTCCAAGTCATGAGACCTTTTACCGCTCCAACAGGATGCCTGTTGTAACTCGTACTGGTACCTCTACCCAGCAGCCTGAAGCCGGAGCATCCGCTCAGTCAGAGGCCGGCCACGACCAAACCAACGACCAAGCTCCACCACCACCACCTCCTCCGAACATGGACATGGCTCAGCTTCTCCAAGCTTTCCGAGAGGAACGCCAAGCCAACACCGCAACCCTTCAGTTGATTGCTCAAGCTGTCACCAACAACCGCCAGCCGGCGGGGAATGGCAATGGACGTTCCACGTTGGCAGAGTTCAAGAAGCATGCACCGCCAACTTTCATCGAGACTGTTGAACCCCTGGATGCAGACGACTGGGTCCGCACCATTGAGGACTTGCTGGAACTAGTCGGATGCACCGAAGACCGCGAGAAGGTGGCTTATGCAGCCCACTGCCTCGGGGGGACTGCTAGAGCTTGGTGGGATGGATTCAAGGTCATGCATGCTGAACAAGACATCACTTGGGTCAACTTCAAGGCAGAATTCCGCAAAGCCCACATTCCTTCCGGGATCATGGCTATCAAAAAGCGTGAGTTCCGAGTCCTGAAGCAAGGAAGTGGCACTGTCAAGGAGTACATGCAGAAGTTCAGTGTTCTGTCAAGGTATGCCCCTGAAGATGTCAGCACTGATGCTGCAAAAAGGGAGCGCTTCATGGAAGGCCTCAATCAGACTCTGCAATACTCGCTTGTCGTGTGCAAGATGGTCAGCAAGGGAAGTTCCAGCAACCAGAAGCCTCGTCCGTGGCAGTCAGCCCCGGCCAAGCCAACCTTTCAGCAACCAAGAGCTCATGCACCTCGCACCAACTTTCAGCCTCAGCAGTATGCCAACCCAAGGCCAGCTTTCAACCCCAATAAAAGTGGTGGCAACAAGATCAACAATCCAAACCAAGTCACTTGCTTTGGATGTGGTCAGTCAGGACACATATCCAGGATGTGCCCCAACAAGAAGCCTGATGCCCCGCCCCCCAATGCGCAGAACCAAGGACAAGGCCGTGGGATGCCACCAAGGAACCCAGCTCCTCGCAATCCACCTAACCATGGGAAGGGGCGTGTGAATCACGTCACTGCTGAAGAAGCCCAGGAAGACCCGGACGTCGTGCTGGGTACGTTCCTTGTCAACTCAGCACCTGCAACTGTCTTGTTTGATTCTGGAGCAACGCATTCATTTGTCACTCAAAGATTTGCATTAAAAAGTGGCATGACCCCTACACCCCTGAATAACCCTATGGTGGTACAAACCCCCGGAGCAGAGATGAGAGCCAAGATAGGCTGTAAGGGAGTCAGTATTACCATTAACGGTGTAGATTTCCTAGCAGACCTCATCATCCTAAGATCGCAAGGCTTGGATGTGATCTTAGGGATGGATTGGCTCAACAAGCACCAAGGCTTGTTAGACTGTGCCAATCGGACAGTCACTGTGACCAATGACCAAGGAGTCGAAGTCAAGATTGTTCCCAACTCCTCTTCGCTCAAGCCGTTCAAGTCATCTGTCTGTCTGAAGTTGGGCTAGAGCAAGTACCGGTGGTATGCGAATATCCTGATGTCTTTCCGAATGAACTACTGGGAATGCCCCCTGACCGTGACATTGAGTTCATCATCGAGCTCGTGCCCGGAGCAGGACCCATCTATAAGAAGCCTTATAGAATGGGGACGGAAGAATTAGCCGAGTTGAAGAAGCAGCTGGAAGAGCAGCCGAGGAAGGGATTTATCCGCCCAAGTGCCTCCCCTTGGGGATCTCCTGTTCTGTTTGTGGCAAAGAGGGATAGTACCATCCGCTTATGCATTGACTATCGTTCCCTCAATGAAGTTACAATCAAGAACAAATTTCCACTTCCCAAGATTGAAGATCTGTTTGATCAGCTCAGCGGAGCCAAGGTGTTCTCCAAGATCGATCTCAGATCTGGGTACTACCAACTGAAGATCAGACCCCAAGATATTCCGAAGACGGCAATCGTAACCAGATATGGCCTGTACGAGTGCACGGTCATGTCCTTTGGGTTAACCAATGCCCGAGCTTACTTCATGTATCTCATGAATAAAGTCTTCATGGAATATTTGGACAAGTTTGTTGTTGTCTTCATCGATGACATTCTTGTCTTCTCGAAGACGGAGGAAGAGCACGAGCAGCATTTGAGGATGGTCCTAGACAAGCTTCGGGAGCACCAACTATATGCCAAATTCTGCAAGTGTGAGTTCTGGCTGCATAAAGTTGGATTCTTAGGTCATGTCTTGACCGAAGAAGGACTATCAGTTGATCCCGCGAAGATCGAAGCTGTGACCCAATGGCAATCTCCAACGACCGTCAAGGAAGTCAGAAGCTTCCTCGGACTTGCGGGTTATTACCGCAAATTCGTGGAAGGATTCTCTAGCATTGCACGGCCAATGACTCAGCTCCTCAAGAAGGACAAGAAGTTCGAGTGGACGCCAAAATGCGAAGAGAGCTTCCAAGAGCTCAAGAAGATATTGACCACCGCCCCAGTTCTAGCAACACCTGGTATTCACAAGGAGTTCATGATATATTGTGATGCCTCTCGAACCGGATTGGGAAGCGTTCTGATGCAAGAAGGCCGAGTCATAGCATACCTCTCCAGGTGTCAAGACCCCGATCCTATGTCACACCGATCTTGCTGTAACACGTCATATCACTTTGCGGCCTCACGCACGGTAACCCCACGGTTGCCACCTTACCTGGCCCGGGACCGTTTGCGCATTTTGGCACACGTATATGACAGTGTCGCTAGCATCCATATGACAGAGAACCCGGGCCGACATGGCTAGTTATAAACCAAAAGTGGCACTAAATTACAGAGACATGCATCCATGACCCAGCAACGAACGTGTCGGTCATCAACGTATGAACCCAAGTCGTAGCAAGCTACATGGACTTAAAGGAACAACGCGTGACATTTCCCCTAAGGGACAGACACAGGAACGAAGAAGGACACATGCCGGTCAGCCTACGTATTCCGAGCAGTAGCATGCTACCAGGGCTCATTGGAATCACTAGGAGGCATTTCCCTGTAAGGTAGGCTACCAAAGGAAAACAACTAGGTGTCGGATCCCACACATACCAAGCATTTCAACCATACACACAATATGCTCAACATGTGCAAATACAACATTGCATCACAACAGAACTCTATGACTCAAAGTACTTTATTTAAAAGGCTCCAAGAGCCATACATAGCATATCCATACAGGTAGGGGTCACATGACCCAACACTCAAGTCATACAGTCATACAAGCACAAGCGGAAGCTACATGTCTGAGTACAGACAACTTAGAAAATAAAACAGGCTTGGTGTAGCCTGACTATCTACAAGGCCCTTCACAAGCTCCAGATATCCGTCTGGGTGTCAAGCTACTCGTCGACGTCAACGTCTATGTAGAACCCATCAGCAGGGGCAGGGTTCTCCTCTGCAACAGTTATTAAGCAAACATGAGTACAAAGGTACTCAGCAAGTCTTACCACAGAACCTATCATACGTGCAACATTATCAAAGGGGGTAGTGGAGTTCATAGCAGAAAGCCAGCTTTGACTCTTGGCTAACCTATACTACAACTCTCAACAGATTGCAAGATGTTATTACGAACACGAGTCCTCTAATCATCACAACAATACACTACCGAGGATCCTCTTCCGTCATCCTACGGAAGGGCCATCCACGGTACTCACACTTATCTTGAGGCTTTTAGTAGAATCCATCAACTTGTCTATGAACTGTAAGAGTAACCAAGTAGTCCGTACCGCGAACAACGGCTATTCGAATAGATTGTTAACCCTGCAGGGGTGTACCTCTTCACACACGCTCCCACCACTTATCGCCGTTTACTCGGCGTGTACTTGGCAACCTTCAAGCGGAAGCCCAGCGAGGGTGTCGGCCACGACCTGACTAACTACTCAAGTCTCTCGTCCAGGTTTATCGCCTATTTGGGTTCCATCCGTGGGGAGATCCGGCCGGGGTGTCGCTCACGGCCCCAAACGATGTGTACAGGGTTCCCGAGTCACCAAACGGGCAACCGGTACACCGTGCCACGTACCTGTCGCATCACAACCCACCCCGAGGGTCAGCATTGTGCACGACCTCTAGTAAGCTATAAACACCAGAAACTAGTTGCAACTCCTGGACAGAGATCGAGGGTAATTAATAAGCCGAGAGGGTCAATTAAGGATCCCAATGTGTGGTAGTAGCTGTAACTTGAACCACACATACAGATCTCGGGTCCTATGGACGATTCCAATGAAACAACCCACCATGTACTCCTACATGGCCTTTCATCGATACCTTTACCAAGCGTATTCAACACTTCCTTCTCTTTACCAGTATGATCATTTCACTCTGATCCATCACCCAGATGAACCAGACCAGACACAACTCTAAGCATAGTAGGCAACATAAACAAATAGCATGGTGCATCACACATCACATGGCTCAATCAACTCCTACACATGCTAGTGGGTTTCAACTATTTACTGTGGCAATGACAGGTCATGCAAGGGAATAGGGTTCAACTACCGCAGCAAGTAGCAGTTCACACGCTGTTGCCTTAATGCAGTAAAAGAGAGCAGGAGAGAGAAGATTGGGTTTGTATCGGAATGATCAATGATTGCTTGCCTGACAAAGTGGTTGTCGGGTACTGCTCTTCAACTGGATACGCATCAGTATCCTCGGGAGCAGGACCTAACACAGAGAATACCGGCGACACAATCACTAAACAAACAAATGCAACAATATGATGCATGCTCATGACATGGCAAGATGCATGTGTGTTGGGCTAATGCAACTACAACCAGAAGGGTTTGAGCTTATTTGAATCAAGGATTCAAATTGGCACTTTAGCTATTATTTAAATAAGTGCATTATCATGTTATAATGTATACAACAAGGTTAACTTGCTCAAACATGCACGAAACTAGTGCCATTGGAAAGATTGGATTTTTCTGATCATTTTTCATATATAAAACTTTTCCATCCGAGCTACTGTTGAATTTATATGATTTTTTGAAGTTTTGGGTATTTTCTGGAATTTCCTGAATTATTTTTAAATCTAAAAATCCCAGAAAATCATTTACTGCGTCAGCATGACATCATGCTGACGTCAGTCAGTCAACAGGAGCTAGTCCAAGTCAAACCTGAACAGTGGGACCCACTGGTCAGTGTCACAGTTAACTAATTAACTAATTAGAATTAAATTAACACCTAAACTCGATTTGACTTGCAGGCAGGGCCCACACGTCAGTGACCCAGGGGGGTCAAACCCGTGGTCAAACAAGTCAAACTCACCGGCGAAGTGACGCCGGCGAGGCCAGACACGGCGGCGTGCTTCGGAAAACGTCCACAGGGCACGGTTCGAGCTGTGGTTGGGCGCGTTGGAAAGCCCTTGCCGTTGCGCGTCGGATGGTGGTGGTCGCCGGACCTGTGGTGGCCGGAGACGACGGCAACGAGCTCAACGGCGGCGACTGGCGTCGGGTGTGTGTGGAGACGCAGCTACGGTGGCCTAGGCGATGCGTGCGTGGCACCTAGCTCGTCTACGTGCTGCGGCGAGCGAGATGGACATGTGCCAGTGACCAAATGGTCACCGGAGCATCGCCGGCTGCGAGCACGGCGGCGGTGAGTTTCGGTGATCAATGGAGCGGCATCTACATGGCACAAACGAAGCAAAAGAAGGGGGGAAACGGCGTAGGAGCTCACTGCGGTGCTAACGAGCTCGACGGAGAGGTCGGGGACGCGCTGCAGCTTCTTAATCGACAGCGAGGTGCTCCGGCGATCCGAGGAAGGGGACGACGGTGTGAAGACGTTGCAGGGCTCCCGGCGATCCGTGGCTCAGCGAGGAGGAAGAGGGCGTCGCGGCGAACCTTTTGGACACGGTCACGGTTCGAGGGGGAGGGTCTAGGTGCGGCAACGGCGAGCGGCGGCGACGGGCGGCTCGGTGGTGAGCGGGAGAGAGCCAGGGGAGGCGACGAGGATGAGGGGAAAGTGCGAGAGGGGTCGGGGCAGCTGCGTGGCGTCGCGGGGAGTCTTCCAGGGCGTCGGGGATGCAGGCAGGCAGCCTGGAGGTGGCCGGGCGCGTGCCGGCGCGCGGCGGCCACGCGCGCTGCCGACTGGCGCGAGGAGGAAGGCGACAGAAGAGGGCTGGTGGGCTGGGCCGGCCTGCAAACAGTGCTGGGCTCAGGTAAGTGCTTTCTCTCTCTTTCCTTTTTCCTATTTCTTTTCTGTTTAATTTGTTTTGCAACTTTGTTTTGTTAATAAAAATGCTAGAACATTTTTATAACTCATGAAACTTGTCATGCCCACTGTATATAATATGTACAGTATGGAACATTATAGTTTATGATTATTTGAGCATTTGAATTATTTTATAGCATTTAAATGCCCAAACACAAATACCATATGATTTAATCCAGAGCCCTTGGATGTCCTAGAAAATTGTGCACCATTTTTAGCAAGGGTTTGAGACCAAGGCATAAATGATGAACATTTTTGAAGGGCATTTTGGGTACATTGGAAAATATTTTATCAAACCCTAGTTGTTAGAAGAGGGGTGCTGGGGTTTCTGTCATTCCCATTTCAAGTTTCTTTGATAAGTAAACATGATGCACACTCTAGCTAGCCCTAATGCAAGTGCTAAACTAGGGATGTGACAACTCACCCCCACTTAAAAGAATCGCGTCCCGAGATTCGGGTTCCTCCGGGAAGAGGGTGGGGTACTCAAGTCGAAGACGATCCTCCCTTTCCCAGGTAGCTTCACTCTCGGAATGATGTGACCATTGAACCTTGAGAAACTTGATATTGTGGCGTCGAGTGGTGCGCTCGGTTTGATCAAGAATACGAACGGGGTATTCTCGATATGTGAGATTGTCCTGGAGATCAAGCATTTCGTGGTCCACTCCGCGGATAGGATCCGAGAAGCAACGCCTGAGTTGAGAAACGTGGAACACATCATGAACTCTGGATAGGTGCGGAGGTAGTTCCAGTTGGTAGGCAACTTCTCCTCGTTTGGCAAGAATGCGAAAAGGTCCGATGTAACGAGGGGCCAATTTGCCTTTGATACCAAAGCGATGGGTTCCCTTAAGAGGAGTAACCTGAAGGTAAGCCTTATCGCCGACTTCAAAAGTCACAGCCTTATGATGACTATCATATTGGCTCTTCTGGCGAGACTGGGCTGTTTTCAATCTCTCACAAACGATGCGAACTTGCTCTTCTGCTTCCTGGATCATATCCGGGCCAAAGAATTGTCTTTCCCTGGTTTCTGACCAGTTAAGAGGTGTCCGACACCTTCGTCCATATAGAACTTCGAAGGGGGCTTTGCCCAAGCTGGCTTGATAACTATTGTTATAAGCGAATTCGGCAAATGGAAGAAACTTTTCCCATTCCATACCGAAAGAAATGACAGAGGCTCGAAGCATGTCTTCCAGAATTTGATTGACTCGTTCCACTTGACCACTTGACTGGGGATGGAAGGCAGTACTGAAGGAGAGATGAGTTCCCATAGGATTCTGGAAACTTTCCCAAAATCCTGAGGTGAAAAGACTTCCACGGTCTGAGTTAATCTCCAACGGCACACCATGAAGTGATACTATCCGAGAGACATACAAGTCTACTAGCTGGCCAGCGGTAATGCTCTCTCGAACAGGCAGGAAATGAGCTAGTTTAGAGAGGCGGTCGATAACGACGAATATAGCATTATTCCCTTTCCTGGTCCTGGGAAACCCGGTAATGAAGTCCATACCGACTTTGTCCCATTTCCATTCAGGAATAGCTAAAGGTTGAAGGGTGCCAGCAGGCCGTTGATGCTCTGCTTTAACTCGACGACAAACGTCGCAGTTAGCAATGAATTGAGCGATTTCTCACTTCATCCTAGTCTACCAGAATCTCTGACGTAGGTCCTGATACATTTTGGTACTACCGGGATGAATTGTGAGAGGAGATTCATGAGCCTCCTTAAGAATCATTTGTCATAGTTGTTGTTTCTTGGTTACCACCAAACGGTTCTCGAAATACACAACACCTCGATCATCCATAGAGAAACTCCTAGCAACTCCGCTAGCAATGTTCTCCTTGATCCGAGATATGCCTTTATCATACCGCTGGGCAACTATGATTTGATCCATAAGGGTAGGTTTCTCCACCAAGGTGGAAAGGAATCCTCGAGGAACAATGTGAAGGTTAAGCTTACGAAATTCCTCGTGGAGAAGTGGTTGACCTTGTTGTAACATTAAGTTGTTACAATAAGACTTACGACTTAGTGCATCAGCCATGACGTTGGCCTTTCCAGGGGTATAGGTGATTCCTAAGTCGTAGTTTGTGAGCAACTCAACCCAACTTCTTTGCCTGAGATTTAGATCCGGTTGGGTGAAGATGTACTTCAAACTTTGATGATCAGTGAAGATTTCACAGCGATTACCAAGGAGGTAATGTCGCCATGTTTTGAGTGCATGGACTACAGCTGCAAGCTCTAGATCATGAGTAGGATAGTTATCCTCATGTGGACGCAACTGTCGAGATGCGTATGCAATCACTTGACGATCTTGCATGACTATGCAACCTAGTCCTTGTCGCGAGGCGTTGCAATAGATTATAAAATCCTTGGAAAAGTCTGGTGGTAACCGTACAGGTGCAGATGTCAGGCGTCTTTTCAGTTCCTGAAAACTGGACTCGCACTGTGGGGTCCACTCAAACTTTTTATCTTTCTTGAGGAGTTCAGTTAGAGGTTTAGCAACCTTGGAGAAATTCTCGACGAAGCGTCGGCAATAGCTCGCTAAGCCAAGAAAACTCCTAACTTGCTTGACCTATTCAGGGGGAGTCCAATCAAGGACGGCTTGAACTCGCTCGGGATTGACAGCAATACCCTTGCCAGAGATCACATGACCTAGATAGGTTACTTCTGGCAACCAAAATTCACATTTAGAGAATTTGGCATAAAGGCGGTGCTCTCGAAGTTTCGTCAATACCAGCCTTAAATGCTCGGCATGATCTTTCTTGTTCTTGGAATAGATGAGTATATCATCGAGGTATACCACGACGAATTTATCCAAGTACTCCATGAATATAGAATTCATTAACCGAGAAAAGGTAGCTGGGGCATTGGTTAATCCAAAGGACATGACGGTGTACTCATATTGGCCATAACGAGTAACAAAAGCCATTTTAGGGATGTCCCCGTTCTTGATTTTGATTTGATGGTAACCCAACCTCAAATCCATCTTAGAGAAGACTGAGGATCCAGCGAGCTGATCATACAGGTCGTTGATCCTGGGGAGCAGATACTTGTTCTTTATGGTGACCAGATTGACAGGTCGGTAATCTACAACCATCCGCTCCGTTCCATCCTTCTTCTTGACGAAGAGGACGGGGCAAGACCAAGGGGAAGAACTAGGACGGATGAAACCCTTTTGCAAGGACTCATCGAGTTGTTTCTTAAGCTCAGCTAATTCTAGTGGTGCCATCTTATAAGGTCTCCTAGAGATTGGGACGGTTCCAGGGATAAGATCTATCACAAACTCGACATCTCTGTCAGGTGGAATTCCTGGCAGTTCTTTTGGAAAAACATCCGAGAAGTCATGGACTACCGGGATATCTTCGAGTTCTGGTAGAGGGCTGGCATTAAGAGAGTAGAGCTGACGCTCAGCCATTCGGGTCAAGACATTGACTATCTTGCCGGATGGGTGTGTTAGTTGAACGGTCCTAGTGTAGCAATCAATCTTGGTGTAATGAGTTGTCATCCAATCCATACCCAAAATGATGTTTATGTCCGAGGACTTGAGAGCGATTAGAGATGCTAGGAAAACAAGTCTATCGACAAGGATTTCATTTCCATGTCTTACCCTAGAGGTTTGCCACTTTGAACCAGGAGTTTGAATAACCATGGAAGTAGGCATGTCACAAAAAGTCATGTTGTGCAATCGAGCATAGCTCTCAGATATGAACGAATGTGATGCTCCAGTATCGAAAAGAACAGATGCCGGATGGCAGTTAACGAGAAGCGTACCAAGGATGACGTTTGGATCCTCATAAGCTTCCTCGGCAGAGACATAGTTGACATGACCACGTGCAGTGGGGATTGGCTTGACATAATTGACCTTGCCGGTTGGTTTACCACGGCCAACGGGTTTTCCTGGCTGGTTCTGGGGACACTCACGCATGTAATGCCCCGGTTCTCCACACTTGAAGCAGGTCACAGTGTTAGTACGTGGAGCAAAGTTGGAAGGTGGTCCTCCATAGGTCTTAGCAGGTGCATACTGTTGAGTTGGGCGAGGCGCCTCATAGGATGGCCTCGGTGTGTACTTGGGTGGCAGAGCAGTGTTAGGAACCCACACACGACGCTTGTGAGAGCCAGAGCCGGATGAGGAACCAAAGTCTCGAGTATGCTTGCGGGTGGCCTCGAAGTCGGTCTGGCCCGTTTCAGCACTAATAGCCTTGTTTACCAACTTCTGGAAGGAAGTGCACTCATGCAGACGTAGATCTCGGCGGAGTTCATGGCTGAGTCCCTTGCGGAACCTCGCCTGCTTCTTGGCATCGGTGGATACTTCCTCAGGTGCATAGCGTGCCAAGTTGCCAAACTCGCGACTATAGCCATCCACAGTTAAACGGCCCTGGGTGAAATTGCAGAATTCCTCCCGCTTGCGATCCATGAGACCTTTCGGAATGTGATGTCCACGGAATGCCTCACTGAACTCAACCCAAGTAGTGATTTGGCCAGCAGGACGCATAGCTTCAAAGTTTTCCCACCAAAGACTGGCAGGGCCCTCAAGATGGTAGGCGGCGTAGGTAACCTAGTCAGCTTCGGCCACACGGGCAGAGTGTAGCTTGTGGGTGATACTACGTAGCCAGTCATCCGCATCCAGAGGTTCAGTGGAGTGCTGGAACTTCGGCGGGCACATCTTGATAAAGTCATTGATTGACACCACGTCATTCCTCTGGCGGAACCCAGTGTTCTGCTCTATACGTTCTAGGAGACGGTTGGTCTCTCTCTTGTTCTGTTCTGCCTCGAGCATAACTTCCGCCAAGGAGGGTGGCTGGGGCAGATTCCCATCTCTAGCCCCACTAGCCTCACCCTGCTCCTGGGCAGCAGGAGTGTTGCGAGTGTTGACCATCCTAAGAAAACAAATCAACGGTTTAGACAAGGATGGCAAAAATTTGACATAGAAGTGCAGAATGTAATGGATGACACGGAATGCAGAGATGTTCATCCGTACGACATGGTAATATAGAAACTGCCATATATACACCAGTGGTCATACACACCATACATAGTTTAGTACAAGCCAAGGCTAAAGTACAACTGCGGTGAAAGACGATACATCCCATCAGAGGCATTCCAAGCTCCTATACATTATTTTACTACACCTCCTGGAACTCAGTACACACTAAGTCATATTCCACAAGACGCACAGGACTGTGGGAATACAACTACTACAATACTACTACTACCACGGTCTAGCTCAGACATTCCCGTAGTAATCTTCGTAAAGATTACCACCGTAGCCTGGGAGTGGAACAGACGGATCTTGAAACTCGCGAGCACTCAAAGGCTGTGGACCATAGGGACATGGATGTGGCCTCGGTCCCGATGCTGGTGGTAACCGACGCCCACGTGGAGGTGTAATACCCCCAACGTCACGCCAATCCATGCGATCAGGCAGACGAGTCCGCACGGGGTACAAATCCCGCATGTCCAGATATCCGGCGTGCACAGCAGGTGCAAGCCGTGTCAAAGTAGTCCAGTGGGCGGCTCGAGTGTTATACAGCTCCATTCGGAGGGCACGGACCTCACGGTCCCTATCCTCCAGCATCTGAACAGTAGTCTGAAGCAATGGCTCTTCATGAGCAGCATCGGTATATGGACGAGTGTAGTAGCCTTCCTCTCCGGGAAGTGAGGCTGGCATGTAACAGAACTCAGTGTTCAGCAACAGGGCATGCCTAGCCCGGAGAATGGTCATCATCGAATAGGCGGCATCCTGCACTGCCATCTCAATGGTAACCCCGAGTCCATAAGACCAATGGATGGGGTCGTTAGCTCCAGGATATGAGGGGTATATCCGGACTGTGCAGAAATAATGACTCTGATTGAAATCCCGGTACTGTTCCTCCACGGTGTACTCAGGATAACAGCGATAACCGGTCTCAGTCAGCACACGGACTAGCATGGCCGTGTGACCGGGCACATTAATGCACCGAGTCAAACGAACCACTTGGTGAGGGATGCGGCCAGACATCTGAAACATGAAATAATGCAAAGGCATTAGTGTTTCTGGAAAAAATCGGGCAGCATAACAACTGTAAATGCTCAAACAAGGATTTGAGACATCATACAAATGATAGCATAGCCACTCAAAAATTCCATATCAAGGTTCCGGGTCCAACAATCATCATACTAAAAGGATAGAAACTGAACTGAGGCTTGAAACCAACAATCCCAAGAGTCTATGGATTGGTAACACGTGAACCTACTAAGGATAAGAGGCCTAGTCCTAAACCCCCGTAGAAAGAATAGACTGACTCAGATCAGAAGGGCATAAGGTAAAGGAGTAAAAAGAGCCTTACGTTCCCTTCCACAATTAATTCCCCTACATATAACTAAGAATTTTTCTAGACAAAACATCGACTAGTTTGGCTTGAGAAACTTACAGGCAGTCCAGCTCTGATGCCAACGCTGTCAGGACCCCGATCCTATGTCACACCGATCTTGCTGTAACACGTCATATCACTTTGCGGCCTCACGCACGGTAACCCCACGGGTGCCACCTTACCTGGCCCGGGACCGTTTGCGCATTTCGGCACATGTATATGACAGTGTCGCTAGCATCCATATGACAGAGAACCCGGGCCGACATGGCTAGTTATAAACCAAAAGTGGCACTAAATTACAGAGACAAGCATCCATGACCCAGCAACGAACGTGTCGGTCATCAACGTATGAACCCAAGTCGTAGCAAGCTACATGGACTTAAAGGAACAACGCGTGACATTTCCCCTGAGGGACAGACACAGGAACGAAGAAGGACACATGCCGGCCAGCCTACGTGTTTCGAGCAGTAGCAAGCTACCAAGGCTCATTGGAATCACGAGGAGGCATTTCCCTGTAAGGTAGGCTACCAAAGAAAAACAACTAGGTGTCGGATCCCACACATACCAAGCATTTCAACCATACACACAATATGCTCAATATGTGCAAATACAACATTGCATCACAACAGAACTCTATGACTCAAAGTACTTTATTTAAAAGGCTCCAAGAGCCATACATAACATATCCATAAAGGTAGGGGTTACATGACCCAACACTCAAGTCATACAGTCATACAAGCACAAGCGGAAGCTACATGTCTGAGTATAGACAACTTAGAAAATAAAACAGGCTTGGTGTAGCCTGACTATCTACAAGGCCCTTCACAAGCTCCAGATCTCCGTCTGGGTGTCAAGCTACTCGTCGACGTCAACGTCTATGTAGAGCCCATTAGCAGGGGCAGGGTTCTCCTCTGCAACAGTTATTAAGCAAACATGAGTACAAAGGTACTCAGCAAGTCTTACCACAGAACCTATCATACATGCAACATTATCAAAGGGGGTAGTGGAGTTCATAGCAGAAAGCCAGCTTTGACTCTTGGCTAACCTATACTACAACTCTCAACAGATTGCAAGATGTTATTACGAACACGAGTCCTCTAATCATCACAACAATACACTACCGAGGATCCTCTTCCATCATCCTACGGAAGGGCCATCCACGGTACTCACACTTATCTTGAGGATTTTAGTAGAATCCATCAACTTGTCTATGAACAGTAAGAGTAACCAAGTAGTCCGTATCGCGAACAACGGCTATTCGAATAGATTGTTAACCCTGCAGGGGTGTACCTCTTCACACACGCTCCCACCACTTATCGCCGTTTACTCGGCATGTACTCGGCAACCTTCGAGCGGAAGCCCAGTGAGGGTGTCGGCCACGACCTGACTAACTACTCAAGTCTCTCGTCCAGGTTTATCGCCTATTTGGGTTCCATCCGCGGGGAGATCCGGCCGGGGTGTCGCTCACGGCCCCAAACGATGTGTACAGGGTTCCAGAGTCACCAAACGGGCAACCGGTACACCGTGCCACGTACCTGTCGCATCACAACCCACCCCGAGGGTCAGCGTTGTGCACAACCTCCAGTAAGCTATAAACACCAGAAACTAGTTGCAACTCCTGGACAGAGATCGAGGGTAATTAATAAGCCGAGAGGGTCAATTAAGGATCCCAATGTGTGGTAGTAGCTGTAACTTGAACCACACATACAGATCTCGGGTCCTATGGACGATTCCAATGAAACAACCCACCATGTACTCCTACATGGCCTTTCATCGATACCTTTACCAAGCGTATTCCACACTTCCTTCTCTTTAACAGTATGATCATTTCACTCTGATCCATCACCCAGATGAACCAGACCAGACACAACTCTAAGCATAGCAGGCAACATAAACAAATAGCATGGTGGATCACACATCACATGGCTCAATCAACTCCTACACATGCTAGTGGGTTTCAACTATTTACTGTGGCAATGACAGGTCATGCAAGGGAATAGGGTTCAACTACCGCAGCAAGTAGCAGTTCACACGCTGTTGCCTTAATGCAGTAAAAGAGAGCAGGAGCGAGAAGATTGGGTTTGTATCGGAATGATCAATGATTGCTTGCCTGACAAACTGGTTGTCGGGTACTGCTCTTCAACTGGATACGCAGCTGTATCCTCGGGAGCAGGACGTAACACAGAGAATACCGGCAATACAATCATTAAACAAACAAATGCAACAATATGATGCATGCTCATGACATGGCAAGATGCATGTGTGTTGGGCTAATGCAACTACAACCAGAAGGGTCTGAGCTTATTTGAATCAAGGATCCAAATTTAAATAAGTGCATTATCATGTTTTATTGTATACAGCAAGGTTAACTTGCTCAAACATGCATGAAACCAGTGCCATTGGAAATATTGGATTTTTCTGATCATTTTTCATATATAAAACTTTTCCATCTGAGCTACTGTTGAATTTATATGATTTTTTGAAGTTTTGGGTATTTTCTGGAATTTCCTGAATTATTTTTAAATCTAAAAATCCTAGAAAATCCTTTACTGCGTCAGCATGACATCATGCTGACGTCAGTCAGTCAACAGGAGCTAGTCCAAGTCAAACCTGACCAGTGGGACCCACTGGTCAGTGTCATAGTTAACTAATTAACTAATTAGAATTAAATTAACACCTAAACTAGATTTGACTTGCAGGCAGGGCCCACACGTCAGTGACCCAGGGGGGGTCAAACCCGTGGTCAAACAAGTCAAACTCGCCGGCGAAGTGACTCCGGCGAGGCCAGACATGGCGGCGTGCTTCGGAAAACGTCCACAGGGCACGGTTCGAGCTGCGGTTGGGCGCGTTGGAAAGCCCTTGCCGTTGCACGTCGGATGGTGGTGGTCGCCGGACCTGTGGTGGCCGGAGATGACGGCAACGAGCTCAACGGCGGCGACTGGCGTCGGGTGTGTGTGGAGACGCAGCTACGGTGGCCTAGGCGATGCGTGCGTGGCACCTAGCTCGTCTACGTGCTGCGGCGAGCGAGATGGACATGTGCCAGTGACCAAATGGTCACCGGAGCATCGCCGGCGGCGGTGAGTTTCGGTGATCAACGGAGCGGCATCTACACGGCGCAAACGGAGCAAAAGAAGGGGGGAAACGGCGTAGGAGCTCACTGCGGTGCTAACAAGCTCGACGGAGAGGTCGGGGACGCGCTGGAGCTTCTTAATCGATGGCGAGGTGCTCCGATGATCCGAGGAAGGGGACGACAGCGTGAAGACGTTGCAGGGCTCCCGGCGATCCGTGGCTCAGCGAGGAGGAAGAGGGCGTCGCGGCAAACCTTTTGGACACGGTCACGGGTCGAGGGGGAGGGTCTAGGTGCGCCAACGGCGAGCGGCGGCGACGGGCGGCTCGGTGGTGAGAGGGAGAGAGCCAGGGGAGGCGACGGGGACGAGGGGAAAGTGCGAGAGTGGTCGGGGCAGCTGCGTGGCGTCGCGAGGAGTCTTCCAGGGCGTCGGGGATGCAGGCAGGCAGCCTGGAGGTGGCCGGGCGCGTGCCGGCGCGCGGCGGCCACGCGCGCTGCCGACTGGCGCGAGGAGGAAGGTGACAGAAGAGGGCTGGTGGGCTGGGCCGGCCTGCAAACAGCGCTGGGCTCAGGTAAGTGCATTCTCTCTCTTTCCTTTTTTCCTATTTCTTTTCTGTTTCATTTGTTTTGGAACTTTGTTTAGTTAATAAAAATGCTAGAACATTTTTATAACTCATGAAACTTGTCATGCCCACTGTATATAATATGTACAGTATGGCACATTATAGTTTATGATTATTTGAGCATTTAAATTATTTTATAGCATTTAAATGCCGAAACACAAATACCATATGATTGAATTTAGAGCCCTTGGATGTCCTAGAAAATTGTGCACCATTTTTAGCAAGGGTTTGAGACCAAGGCAGAAATGTTGAACATTTTTGAAGGGCATTTGGGGTACATTGGAAAATATTTTATCAAACCCTAGTTGTTAGAAGAGGGGTGCTGGGGTTTCTGTCATTCCCATTTCAAGTTTCTTTGATAAGTAAACATGATGCACACTCTTGCTAGCCCTAATGCAAGTGCTAAACTAGGGATGTGACACCAGGCAGCTACGACCTCATGAGGAGAACTATGCTACTCACGATCTTGAGTTAGCAGCAGTGGTTCATGCCTTGAAGACATGGCGGCATTACCTCCTAGGGAAACGGTGTGAGATATACACATACCACAAAAGTCTGAAGTACATTTTCACCCAAAAGGAATTGAACATGAGGCAGCGAAGATGGTTGGAACTCATCAAAGACTATGACCTCAGTGTTCAATATCACCTCGGGAAGGCTAACGTGGTGGCCGATGCCTTAAGCAGGAAGGCTTGCTCTTTGAATGCTATTATTCAAGAAAGGCAGCCAGCCTTGTTTAAGGAGTTCGAGCAATTCAGTCTGGAATTGGTCACCCCTGGATTTCTGGATCATTTGGAAGTCAGACCGACCCTATTGGACGAAGTCAAGAAGGCACAAGGTGGACATGCAAGCATTGAAGGCATCAAGAAAAGGATGAAGCTAGTCATGGCCCCAGGATTCTCCGAAGACGAGCACGGGATTGTTTGGTACAAATGACGCATCTGCGTACCAAACAAGATGGAGCTGAAGAACCTGATCCTGCAAGAAGCCCACGACACTCCGTACTCCATCCACCCCGGAGGAACCAAGATGTATCAAGACTTGAAGGCAAGATTCTGGTGGCACGAGATGAAAATAGAGATTGCAACCTATGTTGCAAAGTGTGATGTGTGCCAAAGGGTCAAGGCTGAATATCCGCGACCCGCAGGATTGCTTCAACCACTCAAGGTTCCCAAGTGGAAGTGGGATAAAGTCGGAATGGATTTCATTACTGGATTACCAAGGTCGAATAGGGGACATGACTCCATCTGGGTCATAGTCGACCATTTGACCAAGGTGGCCCATTTCATTCCTGTCAAGACTACCTATTCAGGCAACCAGTTGGCAACTCTCTATATCAACCGAATCGTGAGCCTCCATGGTGTTCCACAAGAAATTGTGTCAGATCGAGGCACCCAGTTTACTTCAAGGTTCTGGAGAAGATTCCAAGAAGCCTTGGGAACCAAGTTGTAACGCCCGGGTAATCACGCTACAGTAATTCCCTGCTAATGATGCCACGTCATCGTGTTACTGTTGATAGCATCACGCTAATCGAAAACCCCGTTCGAAATAAGAACCCGAAAAAGAAATAAACAAAATAAGTTTTCAAAATGATAATTAAAAATGTTCGGGCGGCGCTAAATATTGTAAGATCAATTATGGACTAGTTATTACAATTTCTAAAATTTCCTAAGTATTTTAAATAAAGTAAAACAGAAAAGGAATAATTAAATAAAAGAAAAGGAAAGGCAAACAACAAAATAAGATAAAAACTAAACTAACCTAACCTACTGGGCCTCGGCCCACTACCATCTAGACTAGATATAACCCCACCCCTCGGTGGGAAATATCCCACCGACACATCCCACCAAAATATCCCCCCTCTCTCTCCCTCGACTGGATCGGGGGGAAGACCCCATCGGCCCCCGACGCCGCTCGCCGACGCCGCTGAACGCCGCCGCCCGGAGTCCCCCGCCGCTGGAGCCACGCCGTCGACTGCCTCCTCGCCGGACCTCATCGTCCCCCTCCCCGTTCCCCCGCTGCCAAGTCCCTGCCCCCCCTCGTGAGCTCCCCTCCCCTTCTTCCCCCTTTCCTCACCACGGCAAGCCCCGAGGCCTCCCGTCGCTGTGCCGCATGCTGGCCACGCCGGCCCGTCCCACGCACGCCGCGCCTCCGCTCTCGTGCCCCGGCATGCCCCGCCGCCACGCTCTGCTCGCGCTGCTGCTTGCGGCCCGGAGCCGCCGAACCCGCCTCCAACCCCCCCTGTGGTCGCGCCACCAAGCCCGCCCACAGCCGCAACCACCTCCGGCGGCCATGCTCCTTCGCCGCTCGACACCGCCGCCGTGCCCGCACTCGCTGCGCCTGGCCGCGCCGGCCGCCCCTCATCGCCTGCTCACGCGGCCCGCCTCCGGTGGCCTCGACCACGCCCGTCCCCGCCGGCGCCCCGCCGTCCTCGCCACCGCGCCGCAGCCCCGCACCCGCGGCCCCTCCCCGCCTCCTCTGGCCGCCTGCCGCACCGGCCGGCCGCACCGCGGCGGCCTCGCCCTACCACTTCGGCGTCCAGCGCCGGCGCCCCGCCATGCTCGGGCCCGTGCTGCCTCGAGCACGGGCGCCACGCCCGATCTAGCGCCCGCACACCCGCCCCGTTTAGGCCCCTGGGCCACTGCCAGGGTGGACCCGCACCCCAGAAAAAAAAGGGTTTTAAAAAAATATAATAATAATAATAATAATAATAAATATATTAATTAATTAATTAATTAACAAATTAATTAAGTTAATTAATCACCTTTAGATTAATCTAACCATTAATTAACCTAATCTGTAATTAACTTAAACCTAATTAATCTAACTAAAATGTTAGTTAGTTTACTGCCTATGACACACGGGCCCCACTGGTCAGTTTGACCAGTCAACCCTGATGACGTCAGCATGATGTCATGCTGATGTCATAAATCATTTCTTTTTCGAATTAAGTTAATTAATATTAAATTCCAGAAATTAATAAAACCTTTAGAAAATCATATCTTTTAAACCGTAACTCGGATGAAAATAATTTATATATGAAAGTTGCTCAGAATTTCGAGACGCATCCGAATACGCGGACCGTTCGTCCACCACACATCCCTAGCATACCGAACCCGCAACTTTCCCCCTCCGTTTCATCCGCCCGAAAACGCGAAACACCGGGAATACTTTCCCGGATGTTTCCCCCCTTCGTCAGTATCACCCGATACTGCGTTAGGGCACACTTAACACCGTTACATGTCATGTCATGCATCGTCATGCATCTGTTTGCATTGTATTCACTGTTTCTTCTCCCTCTTCTCTCCGGTAGACTACGAGACCGACGCTGCTGCTGCCCCGATCGACTACGGTGTTGACGACCCCACTTTGGCTGCCGAGCTTCCAGGCAAGCCCCCCCCCTTTGATCACCAGATATCGCCTACTCTTCTCTCTACTGCTTGCATTAGAGTAGTGTAGCATGTTACTGCTTTCGATAATCCTATTCTGCTGCATAGCCTGTCATTGCTGCTACAACTGTTGATACATGTACCTGCCATCCTAATGCTTAGTGTAGGATGCTAGTATTCCATCAGTGGCCCCACATCCTTGTCCGTCTGCCATGCTATACTATCGGGCCGTGATCACCTCGGGTGGTGATCACGGGTATATACTATATACATACTTTACATGATACTTGATGTGACTAAAGTCGGGTCGGCTCTTTGAGTACCCGCAAGTGATTTGATGTGGGGGATGAAAGGACAGGTGGCTCCTCCAGGTAGTGGTGGGCCTGAGTTCCTGACGGCCCCCAAGTGGATCGTTGTGGCGGAGCGACAGGGCAGGTTGAGACACCCAGTGGAGAGGTGGCCTGGCCCTGGTCGTTGTCCGTGGTTATTTCATAATAACACGCTTAACGAGTTTGGATATTTGATCTGAGTCTGGCCATTTGGTCTATACGCACTAACCAGCTACGTGGGAATAGTTATGGGTACTCGACGTCGTGGTATCAGCCGAAGCCTTTTTGACGTCAGCGGTATAGCGGCGCGCGCCGGGTTGGACCGCGTAACGTAACTTCCTTAGTAATGGAGGTTGCTAGGTCTGCTCACCGGCCGCCCTCGCAACGTGCAGGTGTGCATTGGGCGATGGGCCCAGACCCCTGTGTGCTTAGGACTTAGACCGACGTGCTGACCTCTCTGTTGTGCTTAGGTAGGGCTGCGACGTGTTGATCTTTCGAGGCCGGGCATGACCCTGGAAAGTGTGTCCAGCCAAATGGGATCGAGCGTGCTGGGATATGTGGTGCACCCCTGCAGGGAAGTTAATCTATTCGAATAGCCGTGTCCCTCGGTAAAAGGACGACCCGGAGTTGTATTCCGACCTCATGACAACTAGAACCAGATACTTAATAAAACACACCCTTACCAGTGCCAGATACAACTCGGTGGTTGCTCTCTCACAGGGTGATGTGCGGGAGGATCGCCGAGTAGGATTATGCTATACGATGTTACTTGGTGAACTTACCATCTATTTCCCTTCTACTGCTTCAAGACGGAGGCTGCGAGACGCGAGGATACTTGTTACTTCCATATATTCTTTTCTACTGCTGCAAGATGGAGGTGGCCAGAAGCGTAGTCTTCGATTGGATTAGCTATCCCCTCTTATTCTGCTTTCTGCAGTCCTGTCCACATATATTATCCCTTTACACATATACCATTGCATATGTAGTGTAGATCCTTGCTTGCGAGTACTTTGGATGAGTACTCACGGTTGCTTTGCTTCCCCTTTTCCCCCTTCTGTACCTTCTTCTCGGATGATGCAACCAGATGGTGGAGCCCAGGAGCCAGACGCCACCTACGACGACTCCTACGACACCGGAGGCGCCTACTACTACGTGCAGTCTGCCGACGACGACCAGGAGTAGTTAGGAGGATCCCAGGCAGGAGGCCTGCTCCTCTTTCGATCTGTATCCCAGTTTGTGCTAGCCATCTTATGGCACCTTGTTTAACTTTATGTCTGTACTCTGATATTTGTTGCTTCCGCTGACTTGTCTATGATCGAGCACTTGTATTCGAGCCCTCGAGGCCCCTGGCTTGTAATATGAAGCTTGTATGACTTATTTTACTTTTAGAGTTGGGTTGTGATATCTACCAGTGAGTCCCTGATCTTGGCCGTACACATTTGCGTGCATGATTAGTGTACGGACAAATCGGGGGCGTCACAAGTTGGTATCAGAGCCGACTGCCTGTAGGAATCCCCCTTTCCAACTCCTTGGCCGAAGTTGAGTCTAGTCTTTGAAAAACAAATCTACTAACTTGTTGTGTGGCTTACGAGCCCACAACACCATTGGGTGGTATTAGGATCTTTTACTCCTCGTCTATACTCTGGGACTCTTATCTCTCTTCTATTCGGGATAAAGGAATTTTGCTAAATCTAACATTAGGATCTCGTTATCACTTTCACCCGGAGAGCACCTTATGATCGATGATCGTCCGCTGCACCAGAAGACCCTGAAGATACTCTCCGCTGTTAACCCGAGAACTTGTGTTCATCGCCTTTGTAATTCACTGCCACCGATATATCCCTATGGATATCTGCATGCACTTGTCATACTCATGATCATTCCTCGTCGCTCTTGTTGATACAAGAGGCCTCGAAATATTCTCCATTGTCTCGAGAATCCTTTGAGTTTATTGTCTTGCTGTTTTGTTTCGCGTGAAAACCCTTACGGTTATTTCGTCACATTATCGAGGATCCGTGCTTCTCAATTGTTCATGTGTCTCACAAAATTCTCCTGAATACTTTTCGATCTTTCAAAAATCCTCTACAGCCAGTTACGCTTGAAATTCTTGCCGGCTTGCATTATGGTTAATTCCATGTGACTAGTAGTCTTCGTTAGCATCCCTTGTCTTAGCCATTTTGAGCCTATTGATTCAATGTGTGCGTATGCACGCAGTCATCGGCTTATCCTTTTTGAAATTATCTTTCCGACTCAGACGTCATTCCGGACATGAGTTTGTTCTCGGCAATTCAAACCTTTATTGATTGTACAACTAAGTGTTGTCAACTTATCCATCCTGGATCAGAGCGTCTGCTTCTGATCCTTCGTTTTGGAAACCATAATTTCTTTCTATTTAAGCTTCATACTAATCAGGTGATTCTTGAATCTGATGCCTCTGCATTCTTCTTCCTCTGAGTGAGTATCGATACTCACATCAGCTTCGTTGTGGATCGCTCGATCCTTTGTTGAAATATTATCCGACAGTGTCCTTCGTATACAAAAAACCTCGAGAAGTTCTGTCCCTAATGCATAATACCTTCGGTAAATTGTATCCTCTTCTTTGACAACCATGCTCTCCCTTGGAGCTGGTGATATTTACTTTTGAAACTTGTGGTATATGTTACTAAGATGCCCGATGGGTGGAACCAATGCCTTCCCCTAATCCGTGAAAACCCAAAAGTTTTCACAAGTCATACTCTTCCGGTGTTCCACTAGTTAAAATTCCAACACTACAGTTTTATTAAAGCGAGAGGTGAATGAAATGATATGCATTGAAGAAGTGGGAGTCGACCTTGAACTTGTGTTCATGCCCATGAAAATGATGTAGACCGTCTCGGAAGCTTCTTGCAAAATGATTATCCAGCTATACGATTCTTTCGAAATTCTTGAATTGATTACTTACAGTTATGGTTCCGACCATGCTGTCCTGATCTGATATATATGATGGGAATTCATTCTAGTTCCTCATCTATTTTGGCTAGGTTGAAGTATCTATTGTCATAGGTCAATGACCTAGTTCAACTTCTATCGTGTTCTACCTTCGAGTTTTACCCTCTGATATCTCGAGGATATCATGCCTTTGCACCACACCTTTTGAACTTTTGATGAAGCAATACCTTTGCTTGTCGTAATCACTCTACGGGTTCTAGGTTGCCGTCAACCGAGGACACCGTTTAGTAAATCTAATCCGCTCAAAAAAATTAAAAAATTCAACACCCCTAGTAGATGTTACTGGGAAATTTTTAAACTCAATCTGGTCATTCCTAGACTATCGGATGCATCCTGGTCTTGCTATCTTTGACTATGATACCTCATTCTTCTCTGTTGCACGAATTCTTCAGTGCGTGAGCACGACTTACGTCGGGCTTTCAACATCATGTTGCTTGTCTCGAAAGGCAACGATGGATCCGAGTTTGCATCTTATATGTTGATCCTATAACTTGCCACTTCGTCATTCCCTTGCTTGTTGCCGTTGTTGTTTGATTGCATCCTGTTGAAACCTCCCGACAAATGTGTCGTGATCACCTTCAACACTTTGACTTCTTCTGAGACGTCAACGGAGTTTATGATGAGAAATACCCTCCTTGCCCTCGATGGTTTCTATTATCATCGACAACACCCTTGACTTCCTTTCATCGCGAGCTTGTCCACGTTATGATTAAAACTTACTCTCCAACTTGTAATATGTTCTATCTTGAAGTATTACCATCTTTTTGGTCGAGAATGTTGTGGGGATTGCTCCACCTCTTATAAATTCTCGGTATGATGCTACTCCTCACCATCACCATTCTTCCTTGGTCCCCGAGTTGTTTTTAACCGGGATACCAATATGCTAACAATGCTGCTTGAGTACTATACTTCTATCAACCCTATTGCTATGAAGTTAACGATCGACAGTTCGTTCTTAGACTGTTGGTTATTGAATCATCACTTTAACATTGATCTTGCTGCCTAAGGTCATATTTCGGGCACACCTTTCAACTAATAATTAATGGTGTATGTTTTCCTCGAGCATACAACATTATATCATTTGAATTAACAAGTGTCATCTTCTTGTTCACATTATTGTGGAAATCCCTCCGTTTGGAATACTCGATGAATTGTCGCTGAGCGCATCAGCCACCTCCACCTCGTCTCCTTGGGTTAATGATGAACTATTTTTTTCGGGAACCATTCCCATAGTCCATTTCCCGAGAATCGTGCAATGTCATTTCGTTGATTTGGGTTGCACCTTTCCTTCTCGAACATCCTGAGTCTAAGGTATCATGACACCAATCGGATCTGAATCTCGGTCAGATATGATGGATGGGACAACTTTCCAGGAGTTATAAGGTTGGTCCTTTGATGACCCGGTAATATGATGTCATGCCTAGCACCCCTGGCTGGAGGACCTATCATTATAATTCTCGTTCGCAATGATAATCATTCTTCCAGGAGGAAATTATAAGACTTGTTCTATAAGTTGTTCTTGATGAATCCTTTGTGTATCTAAGTCCGACCTTTGCTTCAAGACCATGCCGATGCTATCTCGAAGCATGCCTGCGGTACTCCGATTTTCAGCAAGAGCATTTGAAACCCAATGCTAAATGTTTCTTGGTCAGTTATCCGAACACCGTTGTATGGTAACTTCTTGAATAATCCTCGCCTCTTTATCTGAATGTTTGTGTACTTGCTCTCCTACCCTGTATGCCATGTTCTTCTTCTCCATGGGAAGGATATATTCCTAAGAATTGTGTGTAATCACAATTTTCCTTTCCATTTGTTTGTTTCACCTTTCTTTGATCTACATGATATAAGCAGTAATAATTCTCTGCTTATGTAAACACCTCATTGTACAACTCTGTCAGTAAGACATTGATTCTATCGTTGAAGACATTCCGGTAACCACCGATGGATGAGAACTTTGCCTATTGGTCCGCCTCGTTTCAATGAGCGGGAAAAATGGTTCTCTTCGTTCCCCGTCCTTGGTTTCTGACATTGACGCCGACATAGCTGACAAGCTATCCACTCACTTGCCTCCCTGTCGAGGCTGTGCAAGATGTCACCAACCTTCCTACTTTCAACCCACATGGTGGGCCCATAACCCACAAGTCCTCTGGATCGAAACCTGACTCTTCTTTACAACCCGGATTCTAATGTATCCTTTGCACCTGGCTTCGTATGTGATTCACGAGCTAAATTCTGTACCATTATTCATCCTGGAATCAAACCCCATGTTATTCTCGTTGATCAAGACCCCATTCCAGCTTCTGTTTAGGCGTCGACTGACTGCCTACCCGTTTGAAACTTTGGTACCATTGATTATTGCTCTAACGAATTCACTGAAATACTACGCGTAGGGTACTTCATGTATCACTTTCTGAATTCACTGTCAGATGCACATACTTCGTGGAGATACGTTCCACCAAAGTTTTCCCCTGGTCGCGTTCGTAGGACGATGGAGATCCCCAAAAAAAAAAAGATGACGACTTGATCACGATGACCGGGAGCAGAGAAATGAAGACATCAACGCATGGAGTCAACCTCTTTGAGAAGGGCAACAAAGACCAAGAAGATCCGTTAGAATTTCGTAACCAGAACTTCCCCCTTACTCCCCTCCTAAATCTCGGGACGAGATTTCTTGTAGTGGAGGAGATTTGTAACGCCCGGGTAATCACGCTACAGTAATTCCCTGCTAATGATGCCACATCATCGTGTTACTGTTGATAGCATCACGCTAATCGAAAACCCCGTTCGAAATAAGAACCCGAAAAAGAAATAAACAAAATAAGTTTTCAAAATGATAATTAAAAATGTTTGGGCGGCGCTAAATATTGTAAGATCAATTATGGACTAGTTATTACAATTTCTAAAATTGCCTAAGTATTTTAAATAAAGTAAAACAGAAAAGGAATAATTAAATAAAAGAAAAGGAAAGGCAAACAACAAAATAAGATAAAAACTAAACTAACCTAACCTACTGGGCCTCGGCCCACTACCATCTAGACTAGATATAACCCCACCCCTCGGTGGGAAATATCCCACCGACACATCCCACCAAAATATCCCCCCTCTCTCTCCCTCGACTGGATCGGGGGGAAGACCCCATCGGCCCCCGACGCCGCTCGCCGACGCCGCTGAACACCGCCGCCCGGAGTCCCCCGCCGCTGGAGCCACGCCGTCGACTGCCTCCTCGCCGGACCTCATCGTCCCCCTCCCCGTTCCCCCGCTGCCAAGTCCCTGCCCCCCCTCGTGAGCTCCCCTCCCCTTCTTCCCCCTTTCCTCACCACGGCAAGCCCCGAGGCCTCCCGTCGCTGCGCCGCGTGCTGGCCACGCCGGCCCGTCCCACGCACGCCGCGCCTCCGCTCTCGTGCCCCGGCATGCCCCGCCGCCACGCTCTGCTCGCGCTGCTGCTTGCGGCCCGGAGCCGC
>LR738715.1:526746575-526815148 GCA_902687465.1 Secale cereale | reverse complement strand
CCCCCCTGTGGTCGCGCCACCAAGCCCGCCCGCAGCCGCAACCACCTCCGGCGGCCATGCTCCTTCGCCGCTCGACACCGCCGCCGTGCCCGCACTCGCCGCGCCTGGCCGCGCCGGCCGCCCCTCATCGCCTGCTCACGCGGCCCGCCTCCGGTGGCCTCGACCACGCCCGTCCCCGCCGGCGCCCCGCCGTCCTCGCCACCGCGCCGCAGCCCCGCACCCGCGGCCCCTCCCCGCCTCCTCTGGCCGCCTGCCGCACCGCGGCGGCCTCGCCCTGCCACTCCGGCGTCTAGCGCCGGCGCCCCGCCGTGCTCGGGCCCGTGCTGCCTCGAGCACGGGCGCCACGCCCGATCTAGCGCCCGCACACCCGCCCTGTTTAGGCCCCTGGGCCACTGCCAGGGTGGACCCGCACCCCAGAAAAAAAAAGGGTTTTAAAAAATAATAATAAAATAATAATAATAATCATAATAATAAAAATAAATAAATATATTAATTAATTAATTAATTAACAAATTAATTAAGTTAATTAATCACCTTTAGATTAATCTAACCATTAATTAACCTAATCTGTAATTAACTTAAACCTAATTAATCTAACTAAACTGTTAGTTAGTTTACTGCCTATGACACACGGGCCCCACTGGTCAGTTTGACCAGTCAACCCTGATGACGTCAGCATGATGTCATGCTGATGTCATAAATCATTTTTTTTCGAATTAAGTTAATTAATATTAAATTCCAGAAATTAATAAAACCTTTAGAAAATCATATCTTTTAAACCGTAACTCGGATGAAAATAATTTATATATGAAAGTTGCTCAGAATTTCGAGACGCATCCGAATACGCGGACCGTTCGTCCACCACACATCCCTAGCATACCGAACCCGCAACTTTCCCCCTCCGTTTCATCCGCCCGAAAACGCGAAACACCGGGAATACTTTCCCGGATGTTTCCCCCCTTCGTCAGTATCACCCGATACTGCGTTAGGGCACACTTAACACCGTTACATGTCATGTCATGCATCATCATGCATCTGTTTGCATTGTATTCACTGTTTCTTCCCCCTCTTCTCTCCGGTAGACTACGAGACCGACGCTGCTGCTGCCCCGATCGACTACGGTGTTGACGACCCCACTTTGGCTGCCGAGCTTCCAGGCAAGCCCCCCCCCTTTGATCACCAGATATCGCCTACTCTTCTCTCTACTGCTTGCATTAGAGTAGTGTAGCATGTTACTGCTTTCGATAATCCTATTCTGCTGCATAGCCTGTCATTGCTGCTACAACTGTTGATACATGTACCTGCCATCCTAATGCTTAGTGTAGGATGCTAGTATTCCATCAGTGGCCCCACATCCTTGTCCGTCTGCCATGCTATACTATCGGGTCGTGATCACCTCGGGTGGTGATCACGGGTATATACTATATACATACTTTACATGATACTTGATGTGACTAAAGTCGGGTCGGCTCTTTGAGTACCCGCAAGTGATTTGATGTGGGGGCTGAAAGGACAGGTGGCTCCATCCAGGTAGTGGTGGGCCTGAGTTCCTGACGGCCCCCAAGTGGATCGTTGTGGCGGAGCGACAGGGCAGGTTGAGACACCCAGTGGAGAGGTGGCCTGGCCCTGGTCGTTGTCCGCGGTTATTTCATAATAACACGCTTAACGAGTTTGGATATTTGATCTGAGTCTGGCCATTTGGTCTATACGCACTAACCAGCTACGTGGGAATAGTTATGGGTACTCGACGTCGTGGTATCAGCCGAAGCCTTTTTGACGTCAGCGGTATAGCGGCGCGTGCCGGGTTGGACCGCGTAACGTAACTTCCTTAGTAATGGAGGTTGCTAGGTCTGCTCACCGGCCGCCCTCGCAACGTGCAGGTGTGCATTGGGCGATGGGCCCAGACCCCTGTGTGCTTAGGACTTAGACCGACGTGCTGACCTCTCTGTTGTGCTTAGGTAGGGCTGCGACGTGTTGATCTTCCGAGGCCGGGCATGACCCTGGAAAGTGTGTCCGGCCAAATGGGATCGAGCGTGCTGGGATATGTGGTGCACCCCTGCAGGGAAGTTAATCTATTCGAATAGCTGTGTCCCTCGGTAAAAGGACGACCCGGAGTTGTATTCCGACCTCATGACAACTAGAACCAGATACTTAATAAAACACACCCTTACCAGTGCCAGATACAACTCGGTGGTTGCTCTCTCACAGGGTGATGTGCGGGAGGATCGCCGAGTAGGATTATGCTATACGATGTTACTGGGTGAACTTACCATCTATTTCCCTTCTACTGCTTCAAGACGGAGGCTGCGAGATGCGAGGATACTTGTTACTTCCATATATTCTCTTCTACTGCTGCAAGATGGAGGTGGCCAGAAGCGTAGTCTTCGATTGGATTAGCTATCCCCTCTTATTCTGCTTTCTGCAGTTCAGTCCACATATATTATCCCTTTACACATATACCATTGCATATGTAGTGTAGATCCTTGCTTGCGAGTACTTTGGATGAGTACTCACGGTTGCTTTGCTTCCCCTTTTCCCCCTTCTGTACCTTCTTCTCGGATGATGCAACCAGATGGTGGAGCCCAGGAACCAGACGCCACCTACGACGACTCCTACGACACCGGAGGCGCCTACTACTACGTGCAGTCTGCCGACGACGACCAGGAGTAGTTAGGAGGATCCCAGGCAGGAGGCCTGCTCCTCTTTCGATCTGTATCCCAGTTTGTGCTAGCCATCTTATGGCACCTTGTTTAACTTTATGTCTGTACTCAGATATTTGTTGCTTCCGCTGACTTGTCTATGATCGAGCACTTGTATTCGAGCCCTCGAGGCCCCTGGCTTGTAATATGAAGCTTGTATGACTTATTTTACTTTTAGAGTTGGGTTGTGATATCTACCAGTGAGTCCCTGATCTTGGCCGTACACATTTGCGTGCATGATTAGTGTACGGACAAATCGGGGGCGTCACACAAGTTATCTTTCAGCACAGCTTTCCACCCACAAACCGGAGGTCAGACAGAACGAGTAAATCAAATTCTCGAAGACATGCTCTGAGCCTGTGTCTTGTCATATGGAGCCAAGTGGGAAGATTGTCTCCCTTTTGCCGAGTTCTCCTATAACAACAGTTATCAGTCAAGCCTTCAGATGGCACCATTTGAGGTGTTGTACGGACGCAGATGTCGCACACCCCTCAACTGGTTAGTGACTGGAGAAGGGCTAGTCTTTGGACCGGATATTCTCCGCGAAGCAGAAGAGCAAGTCCAACTAGTCAGAGAATGTTTGAAGGCAGCCAAGTCAAGGCAGAAGAGTTATGCTGACACTCGACGCCGAGACATGAGTTTCCGTGTCGGAGATCATGTGTACCTGCGAGTAACCCCTCTAAAGGGAACCAAGCGTTTCCACGTTAAGGAGAAACTTGCGACAAGATTCATTGGCCCTTTCAAGATCACCGACCGACGAGGAGAAGTGGCTTACCAGTTGGAACTACCACCTGAGCTATCCGATGTGCACAACATATTCCACGTGTCACAACTTCGGAAATGTCTCCAAGTTCCGAACAAGCCTGATCTCTACAAGGATGTTGATCACCAAGCCATTGATCTGTAGCCTGATTTGACCTACCGCGAGAAGCCCATTCGCATTCTGGATGAAGCAGAACGACGGACGCGAAGCCACATCAAGTATTTCAAGGTCCAGTGGAGCAACCACACCGAAGCAGAAGCAACCT
Organism: Secale cereale; assembly: GCA_902687465.1. Taxonomy (NCBI): domain Eukaryota; kingdom Viridiplantae; phylum Streptophyta; class Magnoliopsida; order Poales; family Poaceae; genus Secale; species Secale cereale. The sequence continues at coordinate 526,811,421 of LR738715.1, read as the reverse complement.
GGGAACGTGAAGACTATCTTAGATCCGTGTTTCCCGATCTCTTTTAAGACCTAGTTTAGGAATCTCGGGGACGAGATTCTTGTAAGGGGGGTAGGTCTGTCACACCTTGCATTTTGTAACATGTTATTTGCATCAATGAAGCATGAAAATTTGGACCAGCAATTTTTTTTGGCATCATTTGGCTTTTATTTGGAATTGAGTTTTTCTTCATGTGCTTTTTCATGTGCTCATTAAAGTCAACTATTAACTCTTGTAGAATTCATCTCCATACCCAAAACTTCTGCCCGATGATCATGCCAAGTGTTATATAACAGTATAGTATTTTCTTACAAAATTAATTTGGCCAAAATGTATTTTATAAATTTAGTATTCCTAAAACCCCTGAATTAAGGTTTGCACTGCTAGTGCTTGATTTAGGGTGAGAAAATTATTTCAAAAGGTGTATTTGAGACCTAGTAGTCATAGGACTCCCAGAAACCACAAAAGTATAATTTTAAAAGTTATTTTCCTATTTTATTTAAAAGCTTTTTCTTAAGGCCAGAAATGGTCTTTAATAGGGAAAAATTATTTAAGTATTTCAAAAATATTTGCCAAAATTCAGGGAGACTCATAGGACATATATTGTCCATATATAAGAGTTTCAACACGTGGTCATGTTCAAAATAATGGGCTAATCCCTCAAAAACCCTTTCTGGATATTTCAAGATTTTCAAATATTTACAAAGGAAATATTCTCCAAAAATTCTAGGGAAATTCCATCATGTCATATATGACATATTTGATGATCTTGCCAAGTCCCATGCCTTGGGAAGCAAGAAAACATCCTCAAAACCCTTCATAACCATTCTGTCCATATTTGAAGTTTGAGCAACTTTACATTGCCAAACTTGTCCAAATGCTCTCAAACTTGGTGCACATGCTAGAAAGGCCTAATAAGGCATCTAGAGCAAATGGCACAATATTTGGAGTAGGGTAACTTGATCAGAATACACCAAAACCCTTTCTGTTCAAATGACTTTACATTACCAACTTTTTACCTGGAGCTTCAAACTTTGTGGGCATGATCATAACCCCAAATGATGAAACTACACCAAGTGGTGCATCAAGGGGAGATGATTAGCTTGACTTAAACAAGATGAATCCATTTCTGTTGATTTCTAGGGTTCACCAAAGTTACATTGGCTAGTTTCTTCAAATGAGCCCAAATTTGGTGAGACACCCTATTTCCATATGTCATTCAATCCTGTTAAGTGTCATGGCAAGTGGAGATCATTTGCTTGACCAAAACTTGATCAAACACCTTCTGCCAAATTACTAAAACTACCATCTTGACCCCTTTTACTATTTACCTTGGCCTCAACTTTCTACCACAGCTTCATCTAGTTACTATCTACCTCCAGTGACTCCCCCATGTCCCCAGCTCCATGATTGAGGGGTAAAAACCCTAGTTCACCTTGCTGGACAGCCAAAATTCACTAAGTTACTAGCTTCCCTTCTCTCTCACTGCATCTCCAGAGCATCCAAGGCCTCATCCGTGTTGCTTGCATCACCCTGGACCCCCCAGACACGGCGGACGCGCCCAGAGGGCCAATGGCATGCCATGGCATGCGATAAGGCCACTCCAGAGCGCGCTACAGTGCACCCCCGCATTGTAGCTTCGCCCAATCGCCTGCCCCCGACAACCTCGAACTCTCCCCTCGCGCCAGTCGATGCCCCTCGACGTCCGCGACCTCCCCCGGCGCTGTCCCCCTCCTCCTCCGCCCTCCAGTGGCCGCCTCCACACACGCGATGGCCGCCCGCAGCCTCCAGTCTTCGGCCTCACACGCGCGCGCTGTCTGGAGCTCTCCCCGCTCCTCCTCTCCCCTCTACTAGGCGTAGGACTTGTCCATGAACCTCCCTGACTCAATCACAAGCACCAGAATGGCATCTGGCCTCGCCTGCGACCTCGCCGGCGCACGAGTCCACGGTGGACCGTGGGCTTGGCTATATAAGCTCGCCCGAGCCTCTCCAACGGCACCAACAACCTCCCCTCACCTCCTTTAGCCCTCCAGGACCACTCGCTCATCCCCAGAGAGCCCCTGTGCTCGGGATCGACCGGAGCTCTGCCGCGTCGGGCAGCTGGGGATCTCGAGGTACAGGCCCCCTTCGCCCTTTCTCTCGCCCGATTTGGAACCGCCGCACCTCACTGATGCATTCCCCTCCCTTTTCCCCTTCTGCAGCTGCCGAAATCGAGCTAGCCAGCAACTTCCCGACGACCCTTCGCCGTCCCACCTCGCCGCCGACGAGCCAAGCCTCCCCGGCGAGCCGCACCACCACCACTACATCCGCGACTCGCTGCTGAGTCCATCACTGTCCTCCGTTTGCCCCGCCGTGCCAGGATTCGCCGCCGGTGAGCTCGCCATCGCCGTGGCCGCAAGGTTGAAGATGACAGACGGGCCCCGCCTGTCATCCTCACCGCCCTCTCTCTCCCCTCGCAGTCGCTGACAGCCAAGCCCCGCCCGTCAGGTTTGAAATCCTGACGTGCACTGTGGCCGTCCTGGCCCAGTTGCACAGGGCCTTTTCTTCTTTTTCTTTTCTGTAAAGTTTCAAATAATTTTACACAAATGAATATTAGTCCAAATGAATTGATTCCAACTCCTAAAATCTTGTAATATTCCAACCTATTTAATGGTGTCACTTTCACACATATCTATGAAACTTTTCTGTTCTGTTCAAATTTAAATTCAAATTTGAGCATTAAAACTCTTGTTCAAAAATCCTTATATTCCATTCTGTAACTCCAAAACTCCAACTAAGAATTTTTGCCATCTTAGTTTTTCCTCTAGTATTTAACAAAAATGAGACGACATTTTTCTGAGCACTTTGATTTTTCTGTTTTTATTATGGTCTTATTTTCCCGTTGTTATTTTGCAACGATTAGATCCCGTATTTGACGAAGTTGCTGATGAAGGAGAAGGAGAAGGATTTGAAGACTTTGAAGACCAAGCCAATCCAGGCAAGCAGCCCTTTGACCATGATACACTTGTTCTTCGGAACCCGTTTGTTTCCGATGCATGATGATAGAGTTACGGTGGTGACCTAGATGAACCACCACTTGATGCACGCTTTGCTCATGATCTTGCTATGTGCTAGATGTCATGCAAATAGTTAGTAAAGATGCTTAATGATGCATGTGTGACATGAACCTTCGAGGTTGAAATCTTTTCATAAATCCCGTCGGGTGCCATTCATGCCCGAGGGAGAAGATGAGTTGGGTAACCACTTGATGACGAAGTGGTGTACCGAGAAAAGTGTGTGTAAAGTTTTTCAAACGGATTGGTTTAGGTTGCGACCGTTATTCCAACCATACATGTGCAACCACTCTACCCCTTATGGGACGGGGCTTTATTGATTACTTAGGCGGATACTAACATGGTGCCCGCATTACTAGTGACGGGAAGACTTAAGGTCTTTTCCCGGGACGGGGTCGTGCTTGGATAGACGACCATGACTGTTTTCACAGGGCACCGGACATACCGTTGGTCCCTTCGGGTATGCGTGACATTGAAATTAGGGCAAGTCCCGTGATCTATTGTTTGTACTCGAGGGCCGTGTACCAACGAGTGGACTCTATGTTAGTGTCGTCTAAGGAAAGATAATGACCGGGTGCTTCCCCCGAGTACTTGAGGTACTGCGGGATCGTGGGTGACACGAAAGCTTCCCGAATCTTGTGGGTAAAGTGCGCAACCTGTGCAGAGTGTAAAACTATTCGAATAGCCGTGTCCATGGTCAAGGACAGTTGGGTAACCGCTCTTGGGCTACGTCCAATGTTTGCGAAACCATGTGTGTGTATGTTGAGTCAAGTTGGTGACTTGACTCATTGAGCTGAATCATATTCATGTTGACATCGGTAACCTGACCTCAAGGTTACAAGATATTATTGATGCATATACTTGTTGGCAGAATATTTATTCTAGCTCGTAGCTAGATTGCTCATTGTTATTCAATTGCATTGTTACTTTGAACCAAATCATGGGTTGCTTGCGAGTACATTCAAAGTACTCATTGGCTTTCCACTGGTTATTTAATTGGCCAGGCATGGAGGAACATGATTATGAGGAAGAGTTCTATGGAGACGAACATGCGAACTAGGACGCTATCCCAGTCAGAATGCCTGTAGGGTTAAGGCAGATGGCATGGGTTCTACCTATCATCGAAGACTTCCGCTATTTGAGTTATTTGCTATTCAGCCCGTGAGGCTCTATTTATGTAAGACTTGGCCATAATGGCCTTAATTTGTGTAAGACGATATGTATGGATGTAAGACTCTTGTTATTCAGCTTCTATGTGTTCAGTGAGCATTGATCTTTGGGATCAGTGTACACGTGCATTCGGTGATCTCGACTTCTAAGTCGGGGTCCCCACACATCGTGACAACCAAAGCAAATACTCCAAAAATAATAACGGATAATGGCATGAAACTAGCCACTAAGAATCCAAAGGCAACATGATGTCCAAAACAATACTCCCAAAATAATACCAGATACTATCATGAAAATAGCCACTAAGAATCCAAAGTCAACATGTCATCCACATAATCATCAAAATATAAATCCTGGAACTCCAAGCAATATCATGGCAATAACAAGATCAAAATACAACTCCGAGAAATGCCACGAACAAGATCATACATATATACTGCAATCTTTTAAATGAGTTCAAATAAAGAAACCATGTCACTGCATTCCAATCATGCAAATGGAGGGTGTGGCTTGCCTGTGGTGGGAGAAATCACTGGGACAAAGTGCGGGAAGCTCGCGAAAAGAATCGCCGGAAAACATTCTCTCCCGGAGGGGGCTGTTTAACGGCAAGGGAAAAATGGTCATTTTCAGAATGTTGAAACATAAAGAAAGTGATGCCAACAGAACGGGCTCGGCGAGACGAAGAGATGAGCTTTGGATTCACCTCATTTTGAGTTAGGATCAAAAAGTTATGAATGTTTTTCTGCCAGGGACCTATTTGTAACAGAAAAGCTTACAGATTGGGCCAAAATAGAAAAACTGAAAAGGTATTCCAGGAACTACGCTTTCGGGACAATGAAGGCGTATTTTTGGCCGAAGCCGCAGCACTTTACGCTTTCACTAAAACGAAAGCGTATTTTGGAAAAATTACGCTTCCACTTATTGATGAGGCAGATGCGGGACCGGGGCGCTATGCAAATGACAGAGGGGTCCCACGGGGCTGGGTCGCTGATGTGAGGGTCCCACGTGGTGGGGCCCGTCACTTATCTAGCGAGGCGGCCGGGGTCAACGCTTCGGAGGCCGACGGGTGGGTGAAAGTGCAACTAATCCCCGGGTGGTTTTGGTAATTAATAACAACATATATATCATTGAACTAATATTCTCTTGAGAATCATTTCAGAAAAGTTCGATGATATGGGTATGGAAATGTCTGAAGAAGTGGACCCCTCAAAATGCTAAGACAAGCATTGGCAAAAGCTCAAGACTCCATTTTTGGTTTAGTGATCAAAGATCACATTGAGTCCATAGGAAAAGCCAATACTATTAAAAGGGGATGAGGTTGTGTTAATGTTCTTGTTGCTCAAGTGCTTGGTGATCTAGCTCCCTCAACTATCAGCACTCTTCACTTTACAACACACTCATAAGTAATCTCGGACAAACCGATTCTTCCAACTCAGTCCCACCGAGATGAACCACTTCAGTTATTTCCCTAAACCCTAACTTTTCGGTCCATCCGATTCTGAGTCTCGGTCTCACCGAAAATGTTCTGCCAACCTTCTGTAACCAAATGACAGCATTTCGGAATATCCGAGTTGTTGTTTTCGGTCACACCGAGATGGCAAACCCTAACCTTTGACTCACTTCGGACAAACCGAGATGGTATTTTCGGTCCCACCGAAAATCCCAACGTTCACTATATTTGAACTTTCGGTCTGACCGAGTTTTCACTTCGGTCTCACCGAGATTGGTCAAATGTGTGTGTAACGGTTGGATTTTGTGTGGAGGCTATATATACCCCTCCACCCCCTCCTCATTCGTGAGGAGAGCCATCAGAAAGTACCACCACTTCTACCATACACTTTCTGAGAAGTGAACCACCTACCCTTGTGTTGAGATCAAGCCATTCCATTCCTACCATATGAAACTTGATCTCTAGCCTTCCCAAGTTGATTTCCACTCAAATCTTTCTTCCACCACAGCCATATCAGTGAGGAGAGTTGAGTGTTGGGGAGATTATCATCTGAAGCACAAGAGCAAGGAGTTCATCATCATCAACACCGTCTATTACCTTTTGGGGGGTGGTGCCTCCTAGATTGGTTAGGTGTCGCTTGGGAGCCTCCGTCTTTGAGATGTGGAGTTGAACCAAGAAGTTTGTAAGGGCAAGGAGATCGCCTACTTCGTGAAGATCTACCCCGAGTAAGGCTAGTCCTCCGTGGGCGTAGGCCGTGATGGAATAGACAAGGTTGCTTCTTCGTGGACCCTTCGTGGGTGGAGCCCTCCGTGGACTCGCGCAGCCGTTACCCTCCGTGGGTTGAAGTCTCCATCAACGTGGATGTACGATAGCACCACCTATCGGAACCACGACAAAAATCTCCGTGTCACCAAACTGCGTTTGATCTTCTCCACCTCCTTTTTTACATGTGCAATTTACTTTCCGCTGCATATACTCTAGAATTGCATGTGTAGGGTGTTACTTGAATTGGTCTTAATTGTGAAACTGCCAAAAACATTGCATGATCTAGAGGCAGATTTTTTATATTGTCAAGTAGTCTAATCACCCCCCCTCTAGACCTACTTTCGATCCTACAAGTGGTATCAGAGCTTTGGTCTCCATTGTCTTGGTTTCCATTGCATTGGACTCCATAAGCTTGGTTTCACAACCTAGGAGAGTATGGCGTCTAGTGAGGGTAATTATCGTAGAGGTCCTTACTTTGATGGTACAAATTTTGCTAGTTGGAAGCATAAAATGAAAATGCATATTCTTGGTCATAACCCAGCCGCATGGGGCATTATTTGTGTTGGCATGCAAGGTGATTTCTTTGAAGAAGGAAAAGTTCCGGATCGCGAAGCTACACCCGAAGAGTTGAAGATGTTGCAAAACAATGCTCAAGCTTGTGACATTCTCTTCAATGCTTTGTGTCCCGAAGAGTTCAACAAAATCAGTCGTCTTGAGAATGCTAAAGAGATTTGGGATACTTTGGTTGAAATGCACGAAGGTACTGAATCTGTGAAGGAATCAAAGCTAGATATTCTTCAAGGTCAACTTGACAAGTTCAAGATGAAGGATGGTGAAGGAGTCGCTGAAATGTACTCTAGGCTTGCTCTCATTACAAATGAGATTGCTGGCTTAGGAAGCGAAGAAATGACCGACCGATTCATCATTAAGAAGATTCTCAGAGCTTTGGATGGAAAGTATGACACCGTGTGCACTTTGATCCAAATGATGCCAAACTACAAGACTCTCAAGCCAACTGAAGTCATTGGAAGAATTGTTGCTCATGAGATGACACTTAAGGATAAGGAAGAGCTTCACAACAAGTCAAGTGGTGCTTACAAAGCTACAAGTGATGCTCCTACTACCTCAAGTGACAAGCTAATTTCCAATGAAGAGATAAGCCTAATGGTCAAGAACTTCAACAAGTTCTACAAGAACAGAGGCAAAGAAAGAAGCTCAAAGTCTAGATCATATGATGAAAAGAGATCTTCTAGTCGTGATCGAAACTGCTACAATTGTGGAAGACCCAGACACTTCTCAAATGAGTGTACGGCTCCCCACAAGAGAAGAGAAGAATCTCCAAGAAGAAGAGCAAGAGATGAGTCACCTCGGAGAGAGAGAAGGAGTAGAGATGATCGTTATGAACGAAGACCTTCTCGGAGAAGCAAGGATTCGGAGAGGAAAGACAAGTCATCAAGGAGCTACACAAGAAGAAGACATCAAGCTCATGTTGGTGAATGGGTCTCCGGCTCCGACTCTGACAATCAATCCGATGGAAGCTATCACTCCGACTCCGACTATAGTCAAGATGAAGGTGTTGCTGGACTTGCACTCGTATCCTCCAACTCCAACTCCTACGACTTATTTGACTCACCAAATGAGGGAATTGGAAGATGCTTCATGGCTAAAGGTCCCAAGGTAACACACCCTGAATTCATTGACTTTGATAGTGATGAGGATGACTTGCTTGGTGAAGATGAGCTCTTGCATGATAAATCTAGTGAGCTTAGTAATGATGAAAATGCTAGTAGTCTTTATAGTCGAGAAGAGTCGAATGACAATGCTATGAAGGAGATTGAGCGTCTAACTAAAGAACTAAACACTCTTAAGTTAGCTCATGAAACAACTCAAGAAGATCATAGGAGCTCCTAAGATCTCATGAGAAGCTACGCTTCGAGAAGCTCACTCTAGAGCAAGAACATGAGTTTCTAAAAGCGATCAATGACGATCTTCGAAAGAAGAGTTCTTCATATCTTGCCAAACGACTTCTCTTGTCTAATTTCTTGCCACCTATTAAGACTAAGCATGACCAGCATAAGAAAAATTCTTCCTCTAGTAGTAACAATAACAATGTTAAATCAAATGTTGTTACTTCTAGTAGTTCTCTTGATTCCACTAACAATGTTTCAAGCCAAGTTACACTTGAGCAAGAAAATAGCTTATTGAAGGAAATCATAGAGAAAGGTGTCTACAAGAGTCTTGCCGGAAGCAAGAACTTTGAGGAGATTGTTCGCAAACAAGGAAGACACCGGAAGAATCAAGGGATTGGTTTTGAGCGAAAGTTCAACGCCGAAGGTGTTGAGTGGGAAGAAGGTCAATACCCTACTCCACAGTTTGTTTCACAAAAGGAGAAGTATGATCCTACTTCTTCCAATGTGGAACAAGCTCAAGATGACCTTCCACCACAAGACCACAAGCTAAAGGCCAAGGACAAGCTTCAAGAAGAAATTGATGCATTCATTGAAGCACCTCAAGCCATGGTCAAGTGGGTTCCCAAGGACACATCAAGTTCTACTTCGTCAAGCTCAACTACAACACCAAGGATTCCCATCAAGATGATGTGGATCCCAAAGAAGAAGAACTAGTAGGTTCTTGAGGGTGACTCCGCCAACAAACTTCACTCATATTCTTTTTGGCAAGAACTTGTGCAATCAACTTCCACATCATGCACTTGTTCATGGAGTCACAAACCCTCTTGTTGGTAAGTCAAGGGACAAGGTAATCATTGCTTTCATGGACATCATCTTTTGTGTACTTCACTCTATGTCTATGGATATTCTTGTTTGTTCCTTGTGGGACTAACCCATGTAGGTATTGAAAGTTCCCTAATCCAAAGGATTGCTCCTAACTCATGATGATCTACATCAACATTGAGCATCCACATCTTCAACATCTACATGAAGTCTTCTACGACAACCCAAGGTTAGTTTGACCCTTTAAAAGGGGTTCTCACATCTAGGGGGAGCTTTGCTCTAACAATTGGGCTAAAGCATCTCCAAATGATGTGAACACATAAATGCTTTATGTAAAAGTGGTAACCCCACTTGTGCTTAAACGATGAGTATGACCTATGATCAAATGTTCTCATTTGGCTCCTAAGTCAATATACTCATATATAGATGACCTAGTCATCGACAAATTGTGTGCTAGTAGCTAGAATGATTGGTTGTGCATGTTTGACACATATTTCAGTTGCTATCTTATTGTGTGAGCATGTTGAATGCATGATTCTATTCATTCAAGGACATCCATTTGTGGTTTTGATTGTTTTGGTTTCCTTTCTGGCCAAATGGATGGACAAGAATGCCTAAGCACCTTTCCCTAGCTATCTATGCTTTCTTGTCTCAAAACTCTATTCATGCTCATATCACAACTTTGAACAAGTCTTTTTCGGACAGTCCGAGTGAGGAGCACTCGGAACCACCGATTCGTCTAAGGCTGACTTCCAAAACCTTCTAAGTCCATTTCGGTCTGACCGGTTTCTCAATATCGGTCCAACCGAAACGCTTAGACTGATCTAGGTTTCATCTCGGTGAAACCGAGTTCAAACTCTCGGTCTGACCGATATGTGTAACTGCACAGCAGATATACATCTCGGTGACACCGAGTTTTTCAACTCGGTCCCACCGACAGCACGGGGTTATATATACCTGAGGGGCTGCGCGCGATTTCTTTCTTCAAACCGTTCGCCCCCAAGACCCCTGCTGCCGCCGCCCTGGTCTACGGATCGTCGCCTTCGTCGCCTGTGCGCCCTCGTCGCAGGTCTCCGCCGCCGTCAACGGTAATCATCTCCACCGTTGCCGCCGTAGAGGGACACCACCAAGTTAGGGTGTGTCCCGATCCCTTTTCGTGCTCCACTGCTGATTCTTGCACGATAGGCTGCCATGATTCAATCCATGTTTGATATGTTCCCCACACAATAGTTCAGATCGTCTAGTTTCGAGGAAAATTCTTAGGTTTAGGTTTCCACGGAATGCATCTCGGTGAAGCCGATTTTTGAAAATCGGAATGACCGATTTGGCCTCTGGCCATTGCACTGCATAGTTCGGTTTAACCGAGTTGTGCCAATCGGAACGACCGAAAAGAAGTTTCAGTGAAACCCTAAGTTTTCGGTAGGACCGAAACCCACTTCGGTCTGACCGAAAGTGGTGTGTAGGTTTCTGTTGAGCACTTCGGTTGCACCGAAACCTAAAATCGGTTTGACCGAAATACATTCTGTGAAAACTCAAAACTAAGTTTTTAAATCATTTTTTTGCAAAAACTTCTGCAGTTGTGATAACTCTTCCATTCTGCCTATACCTTATCTTTTCACAGGTTTTTCAGCCATGTCAGATGTCAGTGACAGCCAGAACAGGTCTGAATCACCGTTTGCTGAAATTCCAGAGGCAGATACAAGTCCTGCAAGCAGCTCTAGTGATGATGGTGAGAGGAGCACCCCTAGTGGTCTGCCTCCCGCAGCTACGAGAACCAGGAAGAAGAGAACTTCGGATGATGAGGACTCCGACTTTGTTGCTGAGGAAGTTACCTCCAAGCCCAAGAGGAATGTGGTTGCCAAAGAGCACCAAGGGCAGCAGCCAAGGAAAGGTACAAGCAAGGTAAAACAGTCTGCAGTTGCTAAGAAGCTCAACTTGGAAGAGCCTGCTCCAAGCAAGGTGAAGAAGACTTCCAAAAGGAAGAGGGTTGTTTATGCTGAACCTCAAGTTGATGCTGAAGAAGAAGAAGAAGCACCCCAGCCTCCTCCTCAGAAAGCTAAGTTTATGGGTGATGCTATTCGGGCTCAAGCCTCCTCTAAGCCCAAGAAGCCTGCTCCTTCCAAAGCAGCTCCAGCCAAGCCCAAGAGAACAACCAGAAGCATTCCAGCTTCTGAGAAGAACAAAGGAGAGATGCCACCGTCTGAATCAGATGAAGAGCATGTGTTGCTCAAGCTCCGTCCCAAGTTGCCACTCCACAATGATGCTCATCCTCAAGCTGAGGACATGAAGGCAAGGAAGGACAAAGGTCTCAGGCTATGGAGACAGTCTGATCCATATGCCGTAAGGAGAAGGACTGCTGTGGACCCCAGATTCCACACCAGAGAGCAGCAGGATTTCTATGAGACCGTGCTAATGGATAAGAAGCCCATTGTTGCTGACACCAGGTATGTTGACTGGAAGTACACTGACAGTGAAGAGCACCGGGACTTCTTTCCCCATGTGCATGAGAGCTTTACTGCATGTGGAGTTGCTGACTTCGTGGGTCAAGAGCTGACAGCCTGGAATGACGAGATGATCATGCAGTTCTATGCCACTGCCCACTTCTACCCCGATGGCAAGATCACCTGGATGACTGAAGGTCAAAGGTTTTCTTCAACTGTTGAAGAATGGGCAGAACTTCTGAACGCTCTAGTACAGAGAGAGGACGACATTGATGTCTATGGGATTCCTAAGAAGAGTCATGATTCCATGAAGAATATGTACAAGGAGATCCCAGCTGCTGATTTAGAGGGATGGAAGCTCGGCTCAGTGTATTATCTCCAGGCAGGTCTGACCACCACTAACACTATTCTGAGGCATACTTTGATGCCTAAGTCAGGTGACCACCGGATGATACGAGGCTATTCTATCAACATGCTGCACATTCTCGATGAGAAGGCACCTTTTAAGGTGATGGACTTGATGGTAGAAACCATTAAGAGGACTGCAGCTGACCAGAAGAGGTCATGTGGGTTTGCACCGCAGATACAGATGCTCATCAACGCCAAGTTTGGCACGGGCAAATTCATGTTGGATAGGAAGCACTTGCCACTGCAGCTAGAGCATGAGGACAACGTAGTTGTGATGGATGAAGAGGATCCCACCTCAGTTGAAGGGCAAGCCAAAATTGAAGCTGCGAAGAAAGCTAAAGCTGACAAAGAAGCAGCAGCAGCAGCAGCTAAGCCAAAGAGCTTTGGAGAACAAATTCTTGAAGCTACCCAAAGGATTGAACAACGCCTGGCCAGCATTGAGCAATCTCAGGAGAGCCTTGAGAGGATTGTCGAGGACAAGATCCACGCTCTGGACGTGAAGCTGACTGAGATTCAGGTGTCTGTCAACAAGCTTGAGGCAGACATGGAGGAGACTAGGCAGGAGAGAGCAGAGCTTATGCAGGATGATCTAGTCCAGGACTCTCATCGCCAGACTGCTCAGGTTCCCAGAGGATCCAGATCTGCAGCTATCCCAGTGACAGACTCCAGGGCTACCACTTCAGCACCAGCTACAGCTCCAGCAGTTCCTTCAGCTCCAGCATCCACCCCTCCACCGCAGACATCAGCAGAGGTCTTCGCAGATGCAGCTATCTCTACACCGACATCTACCCAGACGGGAGCCGCCAGCAGAGCCCGCTGTGACGTTTAGCTCTATACATTTTCGAACTTTTTGGTAACTTGTTGCCAAAGGGGGAGAAATTGTTATAGATCATAGGGCTTCGAGAGAGAGAGTGCTCTTTCGTCTTTTCGTTCTTTTGCCGGTTTTCCTTGAGATACATTGGTTTCTTTTGGTTCCAGATACTTTATGTGTGCTTGCTACTACATTTGATGCTACCTTAATGAGTGCTCAGTCATACTATGCCTTAATGTGTGCTTATTGCTTATCATATGCTATTTCTTATTGTATGGCTATTTACTCTTGTCTTGGTGATTGAGTGTATGTTACTCATTCTTATCATTTTGTGCGCTCCACCAAGATGTATGTGACATGGAAGAGTGACCCATAATCCTAATCGATTGTGCATTTGCATTCAAACGCAAATTTCAAATAATGCACAAATTTAGGGGGAGCTCTTGTTTATCACATACTTCTCAAAGCGATGATATTATTCTTTGATTATATCCTTTGTCGAAGCTTTGATCTATATGTTGTCATCAATTACCAAAAAGGGGGAGATTGAAAGTGCAACTAATCCCCGGGTGGTTTTGGTAATTAATAACAACATATATATCATTGAACTAATATTCTCTTGAGAATCATTTCAGAAAAGTTCGATGATATGGGTATGGAAATGTCTGAAGAAGTGGACCCCTCAAAATGCTAAGACAAGCATTGGCAAAAGCTCAAGACTCCATTTTTGGTTTAGTGATCAAAGATCACATTGAGTCCATAGGAAAAGCCAATACTATTAAAAGGGGATGAGGTTGTGTTAATGTTCTTGTTGCTCAAGTGCTTGGTGATCTAGCTCCCTCAACTATCAGCACTCTTCACTTTACAACACACTCATAAGTAATCTCGGACAAACCGATTCTTCCAACTCAGTCCCACCGAGATGAACCACTTCAGTTATTTCCCTAAACCCTAACTTTTCGGTCCATCCGATTCTGAGTCTCGGTCTCACCGAAATTGTTCTGCCAACCTTCTGTAACCAAATGACAGCATTTCGGAATATCCGAGTTGTTGTTTTCGGTCACACCGAGATGGCAAACCCTAACCTTTGACTCACTTCGGACAAACCGAGATGGTATTTTCGGTCCCACCGAAAATCCCAACGTTCACTATATTTGAACTTTCGGTCTGACCGAGTTTTCACTTCGGTCTCACCGAGATTGGTCAAATGTGTGTGTAACGGTTGGATTTTGTGTGGAGGCTATATATACCCCTCCACCCCCTCCTCATTCGTGAGGAGAGCCATCAGAAAGTACCACCACTTCTACCATACACTTTCTGAGAAGTGAACCACCTACCCTTGTGTTGAGATCAAGCCATTCCATTCCTACCATATGAAACTTGATCTCTAGCCTTCCCAAGTTGCTTTCCACTCAAATCTTTCTTCCACCACAGCCATATCAGTGAGGAGAGTTGAGTGTTGGGGAGATTATCATTTGAAGCACAAGAGCAAGGAGTTCATCATCATCAACACCGTCTATTACCTTTTGGGGGGTGGTGCCTCCTAGATTGGTTAGGTGTTGCTTGGGAGCCTCCGTCTTTGAGATGTGGAGTTGAACCAAGAAGTTTGTAAGGGCAAGGATATCGCCTACTTCGTGAAGATCTACCCCGAGTAAGGCTAGTCCTCCGTGGGCGTAGGCTGTGATGGAATAGACAAGGTTGCTTCTTCGTGGACCCTTCGTGGGTGGAGCCCTCCGTGGACTCGCGCAGCCGTTACCCTCCATGGGTTGAAGTCTCCATCAACGTGGATGTACGATAGCACCACCTATCGGAACCACGACAAAAATCTCCGTGTCACCAAACTGCGTTTGATCTTCTCCACCTCCTTTTTTACATGTGCAATTTACTTTCCGCTGCATATACTCTAGAATTGCATGTGTAGGGTGTTACTTGAATTGGTCTTAATTGTGAAACTGCCAAAAACATTGCATGATCTAGAGGCAGATTTTTTATATTGTAAAGTAGTCTAATCACCCCCCCTCTAGACCTACTTTCGATCCTACAGTGGGGTCAGGGCGACGCGGGGCCCGCCTGGCAGGTCGTCGTCTTCTTCCCCCGCACTCGCCCGCGATGAAGAGGCGAGGCCCGACGCCGGTGTTGAGCTCCGGCGACTCCGAGCGTCCCGGGCCGAACTGGATGCACCGATGGCCTCGGGAAGGAGGGCCGCACCACACCAGAGGCTTCAAGCGCGCTTGGGAGTGCCGTGCCGAGCAGAGCATGGCTTGCGGGGGACATCGGCTACAGCGGCGATGGGCAGGGCACCATGGCCACGGAGAGGGGACGAAGTGCAATGGAGAGTGGACTAGGGTGGTGGTGGAAGGCTCTAGTGGTGCTGTAATGGAGGGAGAGGTCCTAGGTCGCCGGAATTTAGGCGCAACCGAGCGGAGGCCATGACGGCGTTGGCGAGCAGAGAGAGCTCGTTGGGCTCGGGAGTGAGGCCGAGGAGGGGTGGAGGAGCGAGTGGAGGAAGCTAGTGCAGAGGGGAGCCATGCTGGCGTCGCCAAGGACACGCGTCCTCGCCCGCGAGCTTGGAGGCAGGCGATGAGGGGTGCACAATGGAGGTCTCACGGGGAGGTAGGCGACGCCGGGGAGCAGAAGAAGTAGCCGACGGAGACTCGCGGCCAAACAGAGCACGGTGCTCTAGTGTCGGTAGGCGGCGAGCGTCGGGGAGCGTCGGTGAGGAAGAGGACGACGGGGGAGAGGGGTCCAGGGGGTCTGCGATAGTGAGGGGAGGCCAAGCGACAGGCTCACGAGCTCGAAGAAGACGAGGGGCGAGCAGCCGAGGCAGAAACAAAGCGCTGGGCGCGGCCACTGTACACAGACCGTGCGCACAGGAAGCCATTGTCGTGATCACCACGAGCACTGGCAGGTAGTGGTAAAATGGGCTGTAAAAAGATGTCTACTGGTAAGTCCTTGCATGGTAAACCTCAGCTGTGGTGGTAGAATGGTGAAAAGATCTATGGTTGAATGGTTATCCACCTCTGAAGTTTACTCCTATAAACTTTGAGGAGAAATGTTGATCAACAGCAAATGAGTTGGAGCCAAAGAGTTTGTCTGGGATGTTGAGATAAAGAAGAACTTACATCCTGGTAAGTTTGAGAGGCTTGGGATAAAAATTTAATGTAGTTGCTTAACAGCCACACAAATCTGGTCAGAAACTTGATCAAGATGTTGCACTCAAATGGTGTGGCCACTTGAGCTCTAATTTGGCAAGGCTTAGGGATTTGGACATATAGAAATGTTGTAAAGTTTTCATAGCAATTGGACAAGCCAAATTGGTACTTCCTTAACAAGCATCCTTTCTGTCCAGAAACTTGGGAAAAATCCTGAGAGAAAATGGCTACATACAATGTGCCCAAAATTGGTGGAGGTAAGTTATATGAGTTAGAGAAGGTCCTGGAATATTGTCAGCCATATTGGAGCAAGATAAAATATACTTGCTTCACAAACTGATAATTTGGACAGAAACAAAGATTTGAAGGTGTGCTCACATGGTTGATTGGATGGAGCTGAATTCTGGAGGAGTGGGATAAAATGATCTCAATAAGAGGCATGCAAAATTTCAACTCATTTGGATGCTCCTAGCTAGTACTTCCTTCAGAGTAGCTTCTGCTTGACAGAAACTTTGAAAATTCACTGAGGCTGATTTGCTAGGCAAATAAAGTTGAATTTTGGCATGTGGCAATTATTTGGACATAAAAGAATACCCAACAAGTTTGGGGTAAATTGGACAAAGATAAATAGCACTTGCTTCATAAAGTGCCATTTAGGGCAAAACAGGAAAAGGAATATTGGAGGATTATTTTTGAACATGGCAAGGAAAAGTTTTGCCATATTTGATGAAGATATGACCCAAACAATTTATTAAAATTTATTTGGGAATTTTTGGAATGACAGAAATATAGGTTGCTTCACAACCTAGGGCAGACAGGGTTATTCCTTTAATAGGAAAAGGAATATACCCTAGAAAAAGGAATTAGAGTTTGGTCAGGCAGTGGAGTGACATGATCTTGGCAAGGTTTTGAGAATGATGAGCCACTTGGGAGGGAAAAAGAGGATGACTTCCCAGGTGACAAGGCCACAAAACTACTCCAAAAAGAGAAACAGATCAAAAACTAATAAATCAAAAAGAAAAAGAAAAGGGCCAAAAACCAGGCTGTCACAAACCTTCCCCCCTTCAAGAAATCTCGTCCTCGAGATTTGATGGCTCAGGGAACAAGTATGACTTGAGGATACCGTTTCCAACTCGGATATCCATTACCTTTATTTTATTGTTCCCCTGAGAATTTTAGATGATCTAATTATCTTTGCTAAAGGGTGGTTTGCTTCACCTTTCCCCAAATTCTGACGGGTTTTTGCTCATATACCAATTCCTTTTGCTGACGTTGATTATTCCATATCTGCAGTGATATCCAATGTGGCTTCAAATAAATGCGGACCTTCTGGTTTCAATAAATGCTGAGAATTATTCATGGCTATCTTCTGACGGGATCTGACTTCCCATAGGTGGTACTGATTTATTTTGATATATTCCTTTGGCTCGAGCATGAGCCAAAGATTTGACTGCCTTCTGTTGTGAACAATATAATGGTGTATTGAGTTTTAGCTGTGTCATACCTCAAATATTTATATCTTGCGACTGGACTGACATGGAGCTGATGGACAAATGCTTTTCCTGACAGACGGACCGTGTACCTGATTTCGTCGATGGCTATACCGGGTCTGAGCTGATTTGCTTGGCTTTTGATTTTTCTCATTCTGTCGGTGTACTCATTTGGACTTTCCACACTAACCGTTCCATGCGGGTCAGCAGGATATGTAATCCTTGTAAAACAGAGTAGGCCACTGAGAGCATGCATTTGTGGATCCATATGGAATTACGGCTTTTGACTGACTTGTGTATCCGGACCTTGATGGCCGCACAAAAATCATCATACCTTTCCTGTCAGCCTCATCTTTTGACGGTCATGATTTGCTTTGGCAGGATACCTTACTGAAATAACTTGGACATGTCTGTCCTTGATTTTTCTAATGACCATGGATGTGATTTGTGCAATATCTTTACCATTATTCCTCGTGCATGCTTGCTGACCTGGGTTCACATACATATGACATATATCGGGGCTTGTAGCTGTACGAAGCTTATTGCTGAGGCCATCCATACCAGAAGGTGACAAGGATTTTGGGATATCTCCTTGACAGTTGCGGGAATAATTACCATTGTCAGGACTGTTAATTCCGTCATGGCACCTCCAGATCTTGTCGATCCTTGTAATTCATGAGAGGCACCTCTGCTTATTTTCCTGTGCCTGACTCGTGAGGTTGTTGGATCCGTACCTTTCTTAGGTATATCTGCTGGATTCTTGCCGCATCTCGTATGAGTGACTGATGTGACTGGAGATGCATTCTCACCATATATAAGAATCATGGGCAGCTGAACACATGATTTCTGAGGCAGACATATGTTTTGACTGAATTGTTCTTCTGACCAAAATGTATCGTTGATCTGATTCTTGAGCGGTACTGCCACATATTGGAAACTCACCATATAATCCTTGAGGACGGTGCCATAATGTCGTACTGACGTCGACTGAGTGGCTTACGAGAGAAGCCATCTGAATAGCTTGCTGAGAAATACTCTTTAGTCTTCTACGCAAATCTTTTGTCTGGGTATGGTGCAGAAGAAGGCTCTTATAGCTTACACACGAAGCTTGGTCTGATTTTTGTGCTGGAGAGGCCTGATTTCCGTATTTGAGAAGCTTCCCCACTGGTTTGCTTGTTTGAGAAAAATTTATTTTTGCCCATAATAAGCTTTTACCGAGGTATCTTGCTGAGGAAGGACAAGTATCTTGGACCGGAAATTATTCACATATCATGCTTTGAGAAAAATTGAGGAGCCTTGCCTCCTAAATTTCTTCTGATAGCGTGTGGAAAAATGCTGGGTTCCTTTTATCCAAAACTTCATACTGATAGGTAAACTGAAATCCATACACACGCTCATAATATTCTGAGGCTGATTATTTATATGAGAAAAATGGTTTGATTGCCTTCCACGAGTATATCACATTCTGACTTTATTCCAAATGATAACATATTTCAATCACCATGCTTTACTGAGCCAAATTTTTTGTATAAGGCCCATACATTTGCCAGAAAATATACCATTGATCTGGTACCTGACGTGTCTTGCTGCTGACTTGACTGTTACTGCGGCGAGTATTTTTGGTACTGATGTAGACTTGAGTATCAGCAAAATTGATTATCAGTCTCAAAATCAGATATTTCCCATTTCACTGCAGTCGGCTGAAAATTCCATTTTGTTCAGCTGAGTTTCCAATCATTTGAACTCCTTATTACTTCTTAGAGTCTGGTGTCAGTTCATGAGCCATTCTTTATGGGGGGAAATAATGTAACACCGGGGCCCAAAAAGAAAGAAGTGAAAGAATACTCAACTAAACAAAAGCACACAACAACAATCAATTCACACACAATCAATGTCACATATTACTGCTAATCACACAATATGCATGCCTACTTAAGCACACAAAATCGCGCAGGATCTCCGGTTCTACGATCTAGCATGCTATGACGATGTGCACGAGAGTGAATAAATGTATGGAAGGATTGGTGTAAACAGCGTTACATCAAGTGCTAGCTTAGCCAGGTAGCAATCTGGACTAGCTCGGGGGCGAGGACGTACTTGGTAACCATGTAGCAGGACACGAATGTCGCAACCAAATTATTATCAAGCGGACGGAAAATATCCGTACTCATCCAAGAAATAAAGGTGGCGGGGAAAAACTGAGTCTGCTGGCATTGCCCTTTCTTGATGACTAAGACTATTAAGGGTTGCCAACACGACCAGAAATAGGACGATCCGGGGTAGAAGCATGTCTACCACCAAAACAAAAATGGGGCTGAAGGAAAGAATTCGGCGTGATACCTGAGCACCATTTTTGCAAACCGTGTCAGGATCACTTAGCATCACTCTGCTGGGATAGAAATGATGCCAAACACCGAAGAACGAGCAACAGAAGAAAACTAGAGAAATGCAGGGGCTAAGCTGTAGTGGATTCGAACCGATGCCATCTACACTCACCAGATAAATCGTTAGTATCAAAATAATAAGGCTATATGCATGCTATGCAACAAACAAATGCAGCAACCAAATGTGACAAACCGACCAAACTCTATACTACCGCTTTCTACCGGTTTCTACCGCTCGCGCTGACTAGGCGTCCTATAGCCAGACCTGCTCTGATACCAAGCGTTGTGGCACCCCGGCTCAGAGAAACTGGAGTGCCCCATATTCCAGCCCAGAGATCGAGGAGAAGTCTTCTGGAATACGGAACTGCTTAGCATAGAACAAATCAGCTCTTATTACAAGAATAAAATTACAACGGTCTGATGTTACAAAGGAGCACATCAGCACGGCAACACTATGCCGGCGATACTACACTTGCTCTATGCTAGCGGCGAAACAACTCGTAGCACCGGAATACTTCTAGCAGCGGAAGAATGACGAAGGTGGTGAACTCCAATCCGTAGGGACTCTGGCTGGGACGCGATCTAGCTCGCACACACGGCAACCTTGACAAGCAAACAAGCAATCATGGCATCACCTGCAATCTCGCATGACACGCCAGGTCAGTACATTGAATGTACTTGCAAGCTCACAACAACCAAGAGCATCAAGGCAAAACAACAACATAGCATTAACAGGTTAATTAATTAACAACTATCATGATGAAGCAACTACTAAGCATGGTATGAAACAATACTAATAAATCACCCTCTCAGATTTACAAACTTATATCTCTCTTGGCTAACCGGCCAAGTAATTTACCATCATGATCAAAACCAAATGTGATCTTTCCGATGATCACTACCATGACCAACACTTCCTCACCAAAATCAGCATCAACATCCTGCGCTGCTCAAAATATCATTATGCATATATATAAATCACCTATAATTCATTTGGTTATTCTGTTAATTAAGTGTTGATCGAACGGTGTGACCTAGTACGAACCCATGCCCATGACCGAGGACGCGGCTATCGATAGATTTTAACAAATACACTCTACAGAGGTAGTGCATTGTACCCACACCACGGAACCCATGGCCTCGATCTCCCATTCGGGTGGACCAACGGCATTCCGACAAAACCGATTTACTGTCATGACACTCTCCTGGCCACTCCGACTCACTCCCCGCTGGGATAGTCCTGGGTGGCCCAGTGTCTACCAAAGACACCAACGGCCACCGTCGTGGCAAAATAAATAAAAAGTCCCAAACAGGGACAAAAGCGCTTATTATCCAACTACGGGCACACAAGGTTAGGTCCGTTTACCTGATCAGGGTAGCGCGTGCCCATAACCTTCCCTAGTTGGAGGCCCCGGCGAAAGGCATGGCAATAGCATTGCATTAGGGCCTTCCCATAAAGGCAAATGTGGTTGCACTGGGGAAAGCCCGGTTCGGTGGCACCTGACCAACTTAATGACGGATTTTATCTCAAAAGTTTTTAGCTGTGATACAGAAACTCGATATCAACTTATTAAACTAAAATCCAAGTCATAGCAATATCCAACAAATACTCCAAAGATCATAACAAAATACTCCAAGGATAGCATAACATTGCTGTCATGAAAAATCCGAGAACACTACTATGCAAAAATCAAGAACTACCAATCCAACTATGATCCACATACAAGCATCATCTCCAACATCATACTCCAAAACATAATATCACTAGCATCATGATGAAAATAATACTAGCCACTAATAATCCAAAGGCATCGTGACAACCAAAGCAAATACTCCAAAAATAATAACGGATAATGGCATGAAAATAGCCACTAAGAATCCAAAGGCAACATGATGTCCAAAACAATACTCCCAAAATAATACCAGATACTATGATGAAAATAGACACTAAGAATCCAAAGTCAACATGTCATCCACATAATCATCAAAATATAAATCCTGGAACTCCAAGCAATATCATGGCAATAACAAGATCAAAATACAACTCCGAGAAATGCCACGAATAAGATCATACATATATACTGCAATCTTTTAAATTAGTTCAAATAAAGAAACCATGTCACTGCATTCCAATCATGCAAATGGAGGGTGTGGCTTTCCTGTGGTGGGATAAATCACCGGGACAAAGTGCGTGAAGCTCGCGAAAAGAATCGCCGGAAAACATTCTCTCCCGGAGGGGGCTGTTTAATGGC
Organism: Secale cereale; assembly: GCA_902687465.1. Lineage (NCBI taxonomy): Eukaryota > Viridiplantae > Streptophyta > Magnoliopsida > Poales > Poaceae > Secale > Secale cereale. The sequence goes on along the minus strand of LR738715.1, from coordinate 526,789,295 downwards.
TAGGGCAAAAAGGTCATTTTCAGAATGTTGAAACATAAGGAAAGTGATGCCAACAGAACGGGCTCGGCGAGACAAAGAGATGGGCTTTGGATTCACCTCATTTGGAGTTAGGATCAAAAAGTTATGAATGTTTTTCTGCCAGGGACCTATATGTAACAGAAAAGTTTACAGACTGGGCCAAAACAGAAAAACTGAAAACGTATTCTAGGAACTACGCTTTCAGGACAGTGAAGGCGTATTTTTGGCCGAAGCCGCAGCACTTTACTCTTTCACTGAAATGAAAGCGTATTTTGGAAAATTACGCTTCCACTTATTGATGTGGCAGAAACGGGACCGGGGCGCTGTGCAGCTGACAAAGGGGTCCCACGGGGCTGGGTCGCTGACGTGTGGGTCCCGCGTGGTGCGGCCTATCACTTATCTAGCAAGGAGGACGGGGTCAACTCTTCGGAGGCCGATGGGTGGGGTCAGGGCGAAGCGGGGCTTGCCTGGCAGGTCGTCGTCTTCTTCCCTCGCGCTCGCCCGCGATGCAGAGGCGAGGCCCGACGCCGGTGATGAGCTCCGACGACTCCGGGCGTCTCGGGCCGAACTTAATGCACCGGCAGCCTCGGGAAGGAGGGCCGCACCACACCAGAGGCTTCACGCGCGCCTGGGAGTGCCGTGCCGAGCAGAGCATGGCTTGCGGCGGACACTGGCTACGGCGACGATGGGCAGGGCACCATGGCCACGGAGAGGGGACAGAGTGCAATGTGAGTGGACTAGGGTGGTGGTGGAAGGCTCTAGTGGTGTTGGAATGGAGGAAGAGGTCCTAGGTAGCCAGAATTTTGGCGCACCCGAGCGACGGCCATGGCGGCGATGGGAAGCAGAGAGAGATCGTTGGGCTCGGGAGAGAGGCCGAGAAGGGGCGGAGGAGCGAGTGGAGGAAGCTAGTGCACAGATACGCGCTCGGGGAGGGCTGATATAGGCGAGGGTAGGAGCAGCCACGCTAGCGTCGCCGCGGACACGCGTCCTCACCCACGAGCTTGGAGGCAGGCGATGAGGGGGGGCACAGTGGAGGTCTCACGGGGAGGTAGACGACACCGGGGAGCAGAAGAAGCAGCCGAGGGAGACTCGCGGCCAAACAGAGCACTTTGCTCTAGTGTCGGTCGGCGGCGAGCATCGGGAAGCATCGGTGAGCAAGAGGACGGCGGGGGAGAGGGGTCCAGGGGGTCTGCGAAGGTGAGAGGAGGCCAAGGGATAGGCTCACGAGCTCGAAGAAGACAAGGGGCGAGCAGCTGAGGTAGAAACAGAGCGCTGGGCGTGGCCACAGCACACAGAGCGCGCGCACAGGCAGCCATTGTCATGATCACCACGAGCAGTGGCAGGTAGTGGTAGAAATGGGCTGTAAAAAGATGTCTACTGGTAAGTCCTTGCGTGGTAAACCTCAGTTGTGGTGGTAGAATGGTGAAAAGATCTATGGTTGAAAGGTTATCCAACTTTGAGGAGAAATGTTGATCAACAGCAAATGAGTCGGAGCCAAAGAGTTTGTGTGGGATGTTGAGATAAAGAAGAACTTACATCCTGGTAAGTTTGAGAGGCTTGGGGTAAAAATTTAATGTAGTTGCTTAAGAGCCACACAAATCTGGTCAGAAACTTGATCAAGATGTTTCATTCAAATGGTGTGGCCACTTGAGCTCAAATTTGGCAATGCTTAGGGATTTGGACATATAGAGATGCTGTAAAGTTTTCATAGCAATCGGACAAGCCAAACTGGTACTTCCTTCACAAGCATCCTTTTTGTCCAGAAACTTGGGAAAAATCTTGGGAGAAAATGGTTACATAAAATGTGCCTAAAATTGGTGGAGGTAAGTTATATGAGTTAGAGAAGGTCCTGGAATATTTGCAGCCATATTGGAGCAAGGTAAAATATACTAGCTTCACAAACTGAAAATTTGGACAGAAACAAAGATTTGAAGGTGTGCTCACATGGTTGATTGGATGGAGCTGAAGTTTGGAGGAGTGGGATAAAATGATATGAAGAATAGGCATGCAAAATTTCAACTCATTTGGATGCTCCTAGCTAGTACTTCCTTCACAGTAGCTTCTGCTTGACAGAAACTTTGAAAATTCACTGACGATGATTTACTAGGCAAATAAAGTTGAATTTTGGCATCTGGCAATTATTTGGACATAATAGAATGCCCAACAAGTTTGGGGTCAATTGGGCAAAGATAAATAGCACTTGCTTCATAAAGTTCCATTTAGGGCACAATAGGAGAAGGAATATTGGAGGATTATTTTTGAACCTGGCATTAAAACGCTCTGCCATATTTGATGAATATATGATCCAAACAATTTATGAAAATTTATTTGGGAATTTTTGGAGTCACAGAAATATAGGTTGCTTCACAACCTAGGGCAGACAGGGTTATTCCTTTAATAGGAAAAGGAATATTCCCTAGAAAAAGGAATTAGGGTTTGGTCAGGCAGTGGAGTGACATGATCTTGGCAAGGTTTTGAGAATGATGAGCCACTTGGGAGGGAAAAAGAGGATGACTTCCCAGGTGACAAGGCCACAAAAGTACTCCAAAAAGAAAAAAAGAGCGAAAACCAATAAATCAAAAAGAAAAAGAAAAGGGCCAAAAACCAGGCTGTCACAGGCGACGCGCTCCTACAAGCGGCCTGGTACGGCCCAACTGATAGACCAGCAGCTCAAGATCCTCACGAGGGGGCGAAGCCTCGCGAGGAGAACAACGTCAAGACCTCCTCGGGAGCGGCCTTAGGAAGGCGTTCTGGAGGGGCGGAGAATCCAAGGCCGAGCCTGCCTCAGGAGGAGGCAGTGATGTCAATAGTGATGCACCGCGCCAGCGAGTGCCAGCGTCCGCCAGCGGCGCAGTTGCCATATCGGTGCAAAGGAGACAACGCAACCGTTGGTTCCCAAGGAGCGGGGCAAAGGTTTCCTCTTTGGTCCAACAAGACCGAAGACAGCAAGGACGATAAGGAGGATGTCACCGTTGAGCGCACCACCGTGTCACCGCCTGATCCTTTTGCAGGAGAAGTCCTCTTTGTTCAGGATAAGAACGTCCTTGTGTTTCCGCTCAAAAATGGCTGTTGTGGGATCCCTTCCCGCCTAAACATTTCGGGGGAAGAGGACCGTGGCCGCCTATATAAGTATCTAGGACTCCCACTTCAAAGAGGGAGAGGAACACACTTGGCCACCGCACAAGGAGCAAGAACACTAGCCTCCTGACCCTCCTGAGCTCGCCTCCTGAGCCCATGAACCGTTGTACTAGCTCATATTCTAGCTCGCCCGGAGCCAATCCACCAAAGCAGGAAGTAGGGTCTTACACCACACGGTGGCACGAACCTGGATAAACTCTCTTGTGCTTGTTCATTGTTTGCTTGAATCCTTCCACCGAGACGAGAGCGAGGTGCTAGGTAGACATGAGTGGGAGAGATCTTCGTTCACGCCCCTATGTTCGAACTTAACGGGTTTTGCGGAGCCCTGAATCCGACACCCATACTCCACCATCGCAGGTGCTTGCTCTAAGTTGACAGTGTGAAAATTGGTTTCATGTTGCATATGTTGTCTAGCTTGTATTTCTTCTATTTTGATTAAATTGCACCTGCTGAGTTCATACATTATACATGTGCATATGACATGGCGTTCTGTGTCTAGAATACACTGCATCTATCCATCATACCATGTTCTTACATCAAAGTACTGTTGTTGTGTATCCCGCATCAGTCACTCATGATTGGACACTTTTAACATGGCAGTTTGATAGTCGTTGCATCTTGCATTGATTTCTACATTGTACTGCTTCTAATTTTTCAAATTGCCACTTATGACAAGACACTTTTAACTTCGCAGAGTAATATTGGTTGCATCTTTCATATGGTGTCTTGCTTGCATTACTTATATTTTCTTGAAAATCCTTCTGCTTAGTTTACACATCATAGCTGTGAATATGTCATGTCGTCCTGTTTTTCTTACATATTCCATCCTCATATGGTTGTCTTACATCAAAGTATTGCTTGGCTGTATCATGCATCAATGAGTTCTGAAGAGCGATTTTATTCTTTTGTGTTGTGGTTACGACCTGACATGGCAAAGTCAAAAAATAGCAAGGAAAATAATATAGTAGGGAGTGGTGTTACTCGTCGGGTGAAACGAAAAAGGATCTACCGTCCAGATTCATCTGGTACTTATAGTGCAGTAGAAGGTCCAAGTCCATCGGCTAAATCTACAAACACAGTATCACCTGCTCCACCAGCTACAGCATCCGCTTCAACTGTACCAGCATCTCAACGAGTTACTCGTTCATTTGCTCCGGAACTGGCCAGTTCCCAAGCTGCCTTCACACCTAACACTACTTCTGAAGCACAGCTGACACAACATGACTTGGCAAGATCAGATGAACCTCATGAGCATCAACACCAAGACGGTACCTGACCGAGTCAAGTTGCAGTTGCATGCTCCTTTATATGTACTCTCACAGTTTGATGTACACTAACACTTTCCATATTCATTGTTGAACTAGCACCACGACGCAAGCAGAAACAGACATCAGGGATAATGCTTGACATATTAACATAATCTAAAGGAGGAAGAATGGAGATCCATTTTGAGGCAGGTTTAAAATGGCCACGTGATGCTATAGAGTTAGCCAAGTTAGTATCAGAGGCAGCCATTGCCGTTAGGTGTCATGCACGTATCCTCCCAACGTGGATCCAGTACATGAATGAGAAAGACAATACCCAGTTTAACACCTTCCTTAACCATTTATCCGTAACTAATGTTATTCATCACAGTTAGTAATATTGTCTTGCTCTGTCCCATACTTTCTAGCTTCCTCCTAATAAGACTCACATTCTTTTTTCAACATATGAGGTTCAAGTTGGATCCTAAAGATGATGCAACTAAACAAGGATGCACTCATGTTTTTAAGTCTGCTGTGCAACAGTATCGGTACCACCTTAGAAAATCTCGCTTTGAAGGCAAGGCTAACAATAAAATCGCCCAAACATCTACAGTGGAATATATTACAGATGAAGACTGGACCGCCCTCATTAAACACTGGTTTGATCCAAAGTATCAGGTAGGCTATATGTATTGGATCAGTCCACATATTGAACTTGTACTTATGTATGTGCCTTACAAGTGTATCTTCTTCTAGGCTAACTGTTTGAAGAACAAGATCAACCGTTCTAAAGTGAAATTCCAACAGACAACAAGATCTCATAGCTATATTACAAACTGCCATGCTCTTGTAAATAGCTGTTACTTCCTTCTTTTTTCTGTGCCATATTATCGTATCTATATTGACTTGTTCCAAATACAAAGGAAAGACTATGCAGACCAAAAAGAGCCTGAACCGAATGCAGTGCAAATCTTCAAGGATTGCCACACCGGCAAGATGAAGGGCATGAGCATACCAGTTCAAGCCGTTGTTGTAAGTCCTTACTCCTCCTGCCTTTGAACTGATTGGTACTGTGATGTGTTCATTTAACTACTTGGTTTGCGGCCAATGTCAGTTACTCTGTTCACTTTTATACATAGTTGTCTTAACGTATCATTTCACCTTACATGGTTTAAAAGAGATGAAGGATATTCTTTTGGTCTTGATCTGTATTCTAGTTGTTATGTTCACGTGCGCACACAATGATAAAATAGCATGTTTGTTTTATATCTGTTTGCCCATGATATGAATGATGTCATACTGTGTTCATCTTACTTTAAACCATGTCTCTTTATCCTTAGATGTCAACGATTGTGAGGAACTAGACAATACAATAGGCATGCTACATGGACATATGTTCCGAAAGTGATTTTATTATGTTGTTGGCACAACAATACATGCTAATGTATTACAATAGTTCACCAAATAAGTTATGTATAAACATGCAACCTACTTTGTTTGTTTTTGTCTCATTAGTAACATATCTAGTACACTAATCTACAAGTTCAAACTTTCAGGAAGCTATGGAAAAAATGATTGAGCAGCCACAACCACCTGAAGGTGACGAGGCTACCACAGGCACAATGTCACCTCTTGCTGCAGTGCGCCAGTATCTCTCCACTAACAGTGCAAAAAGCACCTTCCTGCGTAATTCTGGGTTGATTGTCAAAGTAACCTCGTCCAAATCTCCTACTGAACAAAATCTTCCTGCTAGACAGAGTGATATATCTGAGCTCCAGACACAAGTCCAATCCCTAATGGATGTCATTTTGGAAACAAGAATAGAGCTTGACAAATGTCGTCAAGATCTGAATGGTTTTGAAACCAGACTATCAGACATTTGCTTCGTTCTTCAAGAGCAATGGCGGAAAAAGGTGAAGATCGTGTTGCTCCATTAGATTCTACAGCCTGAAACATTAGCACTCACGTCAAAATGATATGTGCTTCTATACATCTGATGGTGATTTTATCTGCAAGGACTGTAAACTTTATGCCAACATGCCTTTTGTTGTGATACATCATTTATGATGCTGCCAAAGGTTGCAATAATTACGACGCTATTTTTGTATAGTGTAGGTTTATCTTAGTAATGTATTCGGTTGAAAGCTTCGTAGGAGCCCAACATGCCAACATTCGTCGGGCCCATTCCAATTAGTCTAAAAATGATTATGGGCCGAAATTTGCATGTAGCCCACTAAAAATATCTAGGCCTAAATCAACATCAGATTTCATATTTTTCTCGTAGGCATGTGCCCATAATGGGCCTTTAACAGGCTAAACATAACTTGGGCCCTCGGTAACAATAGGCCATTTACAGGTGTAAATATCTTGAGCCCATAAAAACATGGGCCTTTAAAAGGCTGAAAGTGAGATTGGCCCAATTTACGATGCGGATCTCTCACAGGCCGAAATTCGGACGGGTCGTAAATGCGCCGACCTAATACACAGGCCTTTAACATGCCGGAAGTTCGGTCAGGCTATATTATCGTCATTTTTATATGGGCCGTTAATGGGCCCGATGTGACATTGGGCCACATATGGCCCTTGGATTTCGTCCGACGTTAACCGGTCGAAAATCACAACAGGGCAAAAGTGGCCCAAATCTGTAGTGGGCCTCTAACAGACCGAATGTCAGACATGGCCGAATATGACCCAAATCCTTCACGGTCGTTCATGGGCCGAAAGTTTCAATGGCATATAAATGGGCCCAAATGAAGTAGGACCTTTAACAGGCCGGAAATACACCGGGCCGTAATTCGGCCCATATACTTAGCCAACTGTTAATGGGCCAGAAGTGACCATGGGCCGCGATGATGACAAGTTTAGGACATGCCGTTGATGGCCCAATTTGACACTAGCCGTACGGGCCTTAATTGAGAATGTTGGGCCTTTATCTGAGCCGGCCCATTATGGTCCGCAAAATCTCGCGGGCCTTTAGCTGGGCCGCCCAATTATGGCCTGCAAAATCTCGTGGGCCTTTAGCTTGCCCGGCCTATTATGATACACAAAATCTCGTGGGCCTTTTGCTGGGCTGGCCCATTATGGACTGCAAAATCTCGTGGGCCATTAGCTGGGCCGGCCCATTATGATACGCAAAATCTCGTGGGCCTTTTGCTGCGACGGCCCATTATGGACCGCAAAATCTCGTGGGCCTTTTGCTGGGCTGGCCCATTATGGACTGCAAAATCTTGTGGGCCTTTAGTTGGGCCAGCCCATTTAAACTTTATGGGCCACTTTTGGGCCGGTCCATGTGTCAACATATCATAGGGGCATCTCGCCCATTGGATGACTGACACCTGTGCCAACGCGGAGCTGACACGTGTTTCCGTCAGCCAATCAGAATTTTACACATGGAAAATCCCCATTGGTCAGGGTTGTTAACGGGTTATCGGATCCAAAACCGGACCCGATAGCTTAACGGTGTTCCGTTACGGTGGATGCCACGTGTCGGTCACCCTTGACAAAAGTACTTCTGTGAAGCGTGATTTATCATCATGTAAGTTGACACTTCCGTGATGATAATTTTCATAATGTCATGGAACACTTCTACGACAGCACAGGTATGCCTATCTTCATTATGTCATAAATTTGTCATGGATGAACATGCATGACAGAAAACATGACCTACTGTGACAAACACGTATCATCACAGAAGTGTATTTTTTTGTAGTGTTCACAAGTGGCTTCTCTCGAAAAATAGCAACGATGGGTAGACAAATTACTGGCAATTTATAGAAAAGCAAATAATTATGACGATATCCAAGACAATGATCATGTATATAGGCATCACGTCCAAGATTAATAGACCGACTCCAGCCTGCATCTACTACTATTACTCCACGCATCGACCGCTATCCAGCATGCATGTAGTGTATAACGTTCATGGAAAAACGGAGTAATGTAATAAGAACGATGACATGATATAGACAAGATCTATTCATGTAGGAATAGACCCCATCTTTTTATCCTTAATAGCAACGATACATGCGTGCCTTGCTGCCCCTTCTCTCACTAGCAAAGGACACCGAAAGAGCGAACCCATTACAAAGCACCTCTTCCCATTGCAAGATAAATAGATTAAGTTGGCCAAACAAAACCCAAATATCGGAGAAGAAATACGAGGCTAAAATAATCAAGAATGGATATTAAGTTAAGGAAAATCTGATCATAAACTCACAATTCATTGGATCCCAACAAACACACCGCACAAAGTCATTAAATCAAATAGATCTGTAAAAGGCCATTGTATTGAGAAACAAAGAGAGAAGAAGCCATCTAGCTACTGCCTATAGACCCGTAGGTCTGAGGTGAACTACTCATGCATCATCGGAGATGCACCAATGAGTATGATGAACCCCTCCGTAATCATGTTCCCCTCCGATGGAGTGCCGGAAAAGGGCTCTAGATTGGATATCATGGGTCTGGAACTTGCGGCGGCTGAAGTAAAATTTCATCGACTCCCCTAGGGTTTTTGGAATATTGGGGTATTTGTAGAGTGAAGAGGTAGTGCGGGAGGCCACTGAGGTGGGCACAACCCACCTGGGCGTGCCAGGGTGCCCAGGCGTGCCCCATTTGGTTGTGCTTCCCTCAGAGCTCCCCTCTGGCACTTCTTCTGCCCATCCTGTGTCTTCTGGCCCAGAAAAAATCTCCATAAAGTTTCACTGCATTTGGACTCCGTTTGATATTGATTTTCTATTTTGTAAAAAACAAGCAAAAAACAGCAACTGGCACTGGGCACTATGTCAATAGGTTAGTCCAAAAAATGATATAAAATGATTGTAAAACATCCAAGAATGATAATATAACAGCATGGAACGATAAACAAATTATTCATACATTGGAGACGTATCAGCATCCAGAGGCTTAATTCCTGCTCATCCTCGAGTAGGTAAATGATAAAAATAGAATTTTTGATGTGGAATTCTTCCTATCATGTTCATCACATATTCTTTTCTTTTATAGCATGGACATTAGGACTTTCATATGGCTCAAAGCAATAGTGTAGTTTGTAAGTGAAGCATAAAGAGCAATTCTAAAAAATCATAGAACAATTTTAGCTCTCTCAAATAGGTGTGTCCAGGAAGGATGATTGTGACAAAATAACAAACAAAACAAGCAAAGACTCATATGATACAAGAAGTTCCAAGCAAAACTCATGATATGTGATGAATAAAAATATAGTCTCAAGTAAAATATCGATGGTCATTAGAAGAAAGAGGGGATGCCACTCGGTGGCATCCCCACGGTTAGTTGCTTGATACTTCTTGAATATTATATTGGGATGCCTTGGGCATCCCCAAGCTTAGTTGCTTGATACTTCTTGAATATTATATTGGGATGCCTTGGGCATCCCCAAGCTTAGCCTTTTCTAATCCTTATTCCTTAATCAATTGTGATTTCACCCGAAACTTGAAAACTTCAATCACACAAAACTCAACAAAACTTCGTGACATCCGTTAGTATAACAAAACCAATCTTTACTTTAAGTACTGTAGCAAATCAATTCATATTTTCTAATTGCATTATATCTAATGTATTCTAACTTTTCCATGGCAAAAACTCTTCAAAAGAAACCATAGAATCATCAAAACAAGCACATAACACAACAAAAACAGATTCTGTCAAAAACAGAACAACTTGTAAAGACGCGTTTTTTTATCATACTTATGTAACTCTGGAAATTCTGAAAAATTAGGACAACGTTGTAATTTTTGTATAAATAATGTGTAAACTTTTAAAGAATTGATCACGTTCCAGTAGCCGTCAACAATTCTGGCACTAGCGCAAAAAGTTTCTGATTTTTAACACAATCAAATCAACCATCAACTAAATTATCCCAAAGGCTTTGCTTGGCAAAAACACTAATTTAAACACAAAACACATCGAATCATAGGTATATTTGTGTAATCTATTGAGAATGACAAGAAAACTAAAAAACAAAAAGATACACCTTGGGTTGCCTCCCAACGAGCGCTATTGTTTTACGCCCCTAGCTAGGCATAACACCAAGATCTCAAGTGTTATCATCATTGTTTTCCAACTCAATAACACAATTTTTTTAAAGTTTTGGCATACATATCCTTGACAATAATGCTTCTAGGGACAAGATCGAGGAATTTACTCTTGTAAGTGGGGTCTTTCATCACATCAATAAAATTGGGATGAATACTAATCATTTTAAGATCGCCTTTGTTGCTATTAGAAATGGCCCCCATGTTTTTAGTGATTTGAGTAGTCTTGCAAAATTTTACCGGTGTTTTTTCAATAGATTTAACTGAAGAAAAAGCAGTGCTCAAGTTACTAAAAATTTCTTACAATTTATCAATCTGAGAAGGACTTTCTTCAATTCTTTCATTGACTATGGGCACCTTCTCTTTTAGCAATTTAAAAACATCACCTGCTTTTGATCCAAATTTATTAGGAAGAGTATATATGCATCTTTTTATCCAAATTTCAATATGTTCTTTAGTAAGCATTCGATTCTCGACAACATCTAACCTTTGAATAACATGCTCAACAGTCAAACTGTTTGATTGATAATTATAGGAGGAGAACCCACTAAACTTCCCATGGCATTCAAAGCATCAAGAGGATTACAATTGAAGATATTCTCTCCCGTTATGGTATCAAGAACAAATCTAAACCAAGTTGTGATTCCCACATAAAAATTCCAAAGAAGAACAATAGTAGATTGCTTATGAATAGATTTGTTATGAGCATTGCAAATCCTAAACCAAGCATCTATTAGGCTTTCTCCTCCTATTTTCTTAAAATTGAGAACTTCGTTCTCGGGGGTGCATATGATGAGGGGATAACTACCCATGATGACTAGAAAGCAAGATTGCGAATAAAGATGGATCTGGCGAGAAAACGAAGAACGAAAAAGAGTGCGAATAAAAATGTCAATATTTTTTGAAGTGGGGGAGATGAAAACGAGAGGCAAATGGCTAATAATGTAAATTACAAGGAGATGAGATTTGTGATTAGGAACCTGATAGATATCGATGATGTCTCCCCGGCAACGGCGCCAGAAATTTCTTTTGATGTCGCTTGAGCTACGTCGGCATTTCCACAAGGAGGAAGAGATGATGCCGCACATCTACGATAGGTATTTCCCTCAGTGATGAGATCAAGGTTATCGAACCTGTAGGAGAACCACACAACACTATGTAAATAGTACCTGCACACAAATAACAAATACTTGCAACCCGACATATAAGAGGGGTTGTCAATCCCTCCCGGGTAATAGATCGGTAAATAGATAGATTGATATATGCAAATGGAAGAACGACAAATGAAATGCAACAAGGTATTTTTGAGTTTTTGATAATATAGATCTGAAAATAAAATTTGCAAATAAAGGAAAACACAAGTAGCAATATAGTTCTGAAAGTATATGATAGGAAATAGATTCGGGGGCCGTAGATTTCACTAGTGTCTTCTCTAAAAAATAGCAACGGTGGGTAGACAAATTACTGTTGGGCAATTGATAGAAATGCAAATAATTATGAGGATATCCAAGACAATGATCATGTATATAGGCATCACGTCCATGATTAGTAGACCGACTCCTCCCTGCATCTACTACTATTACTCCACACATCAACCGCTATCCAGCATGCATCTAGTGTATTAAGTTCATGGAATAATGGAGTTATGCAATAAGAATGATGACATGATGTACACAAGATCTATTCATGTAGAAATGGACCCCATCTTTTTATCCTTAATAGTAACAATACATGCGTGCCCTGCTTCCCCTTCTATCACTGGGAAAGGACACCGCAATATCAAACCGATTACAAAGCACCTCTTCCCGTTGCATGATAAATAGATCAAGTTGTCCAAACAAAACACAAATATCGGCGAAGAAATACGATGTTATAATAATCACGAATGGATATTAAATCAAGGAAAATCTGATCATGAACTCACAATTAATCAGATCCCAACAAACACACCGCACAAAGTCATTATATGAAATAGATCTCCAAGAGACCATTGTATTGAGAAACAAAGAGAGAAGAATCCATCTAGCTACTGCCTACGGACCCGTAGGTCTAAGGTGAACTACTCACACATCATCGGAGATGCACCAATGAGGATGATGAACCCCTCCATGATCGTGTTCCCCTCCGGCGGAGTGCCGGAAAAGGGCTCTAGGTTGGATCTCATGGTTCTTGAACTTGCGGCGGCTAGAATAAAATTTCGTTGACACCACTAGGGTTTTTGGAATATTGGAGTATTTATAGAGCAAAGAGGCGGTGCGGGAGGCCACCGAGGTGGGCACAACCCACCTGCACGAGCCTGGAGGCCCATGCGCGCCCTGGTGGATTCTGCTCCCCTTGGAGCCCCCTCTGGCACTTCTCCAGCCCATCTTGTGTCTTCTGGCCATGAAAAAATCTCCAAAAAGTTTCTCTATGTTTAGACTCCGTTTGGTATGGATTTTCTTCGATGCAAAAAACAAGCAAAAAATAGTAACCGACACTGGGCACTATGTCAATAGGTTAGTCCCAAAAATGATATAAATTATTATAAACATCCAAGAATGATAATATAACAGCATGGAACATTCAAAAATTATATATACATTGGAGACGTATCAACCACCTTTAAATGCATAGTCCCCGGATGAGAAGCACATTGTAGCGGGAAGATATATCTGGATGTAGTCTTCGAACTCGGGATAATTAACGTTCTGAGGAGATTATGTTCCATGTCGTCCGTTTCAAAACTGGATACCATACCCTTCTTGGACAGGACATTTTTCTAGATTTCAAGTTGTACCGCACTACGGTTACAGGAAGCTCAAGATGCCAGGCCCTAATAGGATAATTACCATCTCAAGTGACCCCGACAGGGCACTCAAAGCCGAGAATAAGATGGGATCTCTCACCCTCAAAACTCTGGCTGAAGCCTTGGCGAACGAAGAGTTAACCACGCTACACGCCAAAGTCGACCGGGATGATATCAGCCTCTACAAGAGATCGAGGTCCACTTCTTTCAAACCGGCTGAAGAATTAATCAAATTCCAAGTACACCCCATGGACCCTGCTAAAATAGCGTCCATAGGGGCGAACCTCCACCCTGAGATTGTCGAGGACCTACACACTGTCCTTAAGGAAAACTAGGACATATTCGCCTGGCACCCCTTAGATATGTTAGGCATACCTCGCAAGCTCGCAGATCATAGATTGAATATAATAAAAGGCTATAAACCTGTTAAGCAAACTCTTCAAAGTTTCTCTGAGCCCAAGCGTCAAGCAATGGGTGAGGAACTGGCTAACTATTGGATGTAGAGTTTATCCGAGATACAAAACACCCCAACTAGCTGGCCAATTTGGTTATGGTACCAAAGAAGGATAAGTCCTAGCTCTTCTGTGTCGATTTTAAAGACCTCTAGAAAGATTGCCCCCTGAAACCCCTTCCCTTACCCCGTATCGACCAAATCATAGAAGCCACAGCGGTCCATGATGCCCCATGCTTGCTCGATACCTACTCAGCATATCATCAAATAAATATGAAGGAATCTGACCAGGTAGCAATGACATTCATCACACCTTATGTGCCGTTTTGCTTCAACACAATGCCTTTCAGACTAAAGAATTCTCGTGTCACGTACTAGCGCATGATCCAAGCATTCCTGGAGAAACACATCGGAAAGACCGTCGAAGCCTACATTGACGATGTGGTTGACCAAACCAAACACGTCAACCATTTGGTAGACAACCTCCGTTACACATTCGCCAGCCTGCAAGAATACCATATAAAACTTAATCCGGAGAAATGTGTATTCGGAGTCCCAGCAGGCAAGCTCCTCGGCTTCATCGTATCAAGCCGAGGAATCAAAGCCAACTCGACTAAAATTCGAGCCATGTATATTTTGGAGACTCCAACAGATCTCAAACACATACAAAACTAGCAGGCTGTGTGGGGGCTTTAAGCTGCTTCATATCCCGACTCGGAGAAAAGACTCTACCACTATATAAATTGTTAAAGAAAACCAGAACATTTAAATGGATCAAGGAAGCCACTGCGGCCCTGGACGACATCAAGGCCCTCCTCGCCAACAATCCCATCCTGGCAGGGCCAGGTGTCAATGAACCGATGCTATTATATATCTCTGCCATGAACCAAGTGGTCAGTGCGGTCCTTGTGGTCAAACAAGATATGGAGGGTCACAAATTCCAGGTCCAGAGGCCCGTATATTACGTATCTGAAGTGTTAACTCCGTGCAAGTCACACTACCCTCACTATCAAAAGATAATCTATGCCATATTCATGGCATCACGAAAACTTTGACACTACTTTCAACAGTGTTTGGTGATCGTAGCGTCTGATGTACCGTTAAGTGACATAATCAGTAATAGGGATGCAACAGGGCGCATCGCCAAAAGGGCCATAGAGATCCTTCCTTTCGAAATCACCAACAAGCCATGTAGGGTCATTAAATCCAAGGTGTTGGCGGACTTCTTGGCTGAATGGACTGAAGCCGAACTCCCCAGCAAATACAACATGTACTCACATTGGACAATGTATTTTGATGGATCCAAAATGCTCGCCGACCTAGGGGCTGGCGTCATGCTCAGGTCACCCACGGGAGATAACATTAGATACGTGCTGCAAATTATGTACACAGATGATGTCTACTACGCACCCTTCTTCTTGTAGACGTTGTTGGGCCTCCAAGTGCAGAGGTTTGTAGGACAGTAGCAAAATTCCCTCAAGTGGATGACCTAAGGTTTATCAATCTGTGGGAGGCATAGGATGAAGATGGTCTCTCTCAAGCAACCCGGCAACCAAATAACAAAGAGTCTCTTGTGTCCCCAAAACACCCAAGGCAATGGTAAATTGTATAGGTGCACTAGTGCGGCGAAGAGATGGCGATACAAGTGCAATATGGATGGTAGATATTGGTTTTTGTAATAAGAAAATATAAAAACAACAAGGTAGCAAGTGGTAAAAGTGAGCTTAAACAGTGTTGCAATGATAGTAGGCAAGCCCTAGGGTTCATAATTTCACAAGTGCAAGTTCTCTCAACAAGGATAACATAATTGGATCATATTACTAGCCCTCAACATGCAACAAAGAGTCACTCCAAAGTCACTAATAGCGGAGAACAAACGAAGAGATTATGGTAAGGTATGAAACCACCTCAAAGCTATTCTTTCTGATCGATATATTCAAGAGTCCGTAGTAACTTTGAATCTATCATAGAGTTCGTACTAGAATAACACCTTAAGACATAAATCAAAAAAACCCTAATGTCACCTAGATACTCCATTGTCACCTCAAGTATCCGTGGGCATGATTATACGATATGCATCACACAATGTCAGAATCATCTATTCAACCAACACATAGAACTTCAAAGAGTGCCCCAAAGTTTCTACCGGAGAGTCAAGACGAAAACGTGTGCCAACCCCTATGCATAGATTCCCAAGGTCACGGAACCCGCAAGTTGATCACCAAAACATACATCAAGTGGATCACATGATATCCCATTGTCACCACAGATAAGCACGTGCAAGACATACATCAAGTGTTCTCAAATCCTTAAAGACTTAATGCGATAAGATAAATTCAAAGGGAAAACTCAATCCATTACAAGAGAGTAGAGGGAGAGAAGCATCATAAGATCCAACTAGAATAGCAAAGCTCGCGATACATCAAGATCGTGCCATCTCAAGAACACGAGAGAGAGAGAGAGAGAGAGAGAGAGAGAGAGAGAGAGAGAGAGAGAGATCAAAACACATAGCTACTGATACATACCCTCGGCCCCGAGGGTGGACTCCTCCATCCTCGTCATGGAGAGCGCCGGGATGATGAAGATGGCCACCGGTGACGGTTCGCCCCTCCGGCAGGGTGCCAGAACGGGGTATAGATTGGTTTCTGGTGGCTACAGAGGCTTTCGGTGGTGGAACTCCTGATCTGGGTTTCTTTCTGGAGGTTTCTGTATATATAGGAATTTTTGGAGTCCGGGCCAAGTAAAGGGGAGCTACGGGCCATCCTCGAGATAGGGGGCGCGCCCCCTTCCCAGGGCGTGCCCTCCACCCTCGAGGGCAGCCCGTTGCTCTCCTGGCCCAACTCTTTTGCTTCGGGGGCTTCTTTTGGTCCAGAAAAAATCATAAAAAATTGGCTCGTCAATTGGACTCCGTTTGATATTCCTTTTCTGTAAAACCCTAAAACAGGAGAAAAACAGAAACTGGTACTGGGCTCTGGGTTAATAGGTTAGTCCCAAAAATCATATAAAAGTGAATGATAAAGCCTATTAAACATCCAAGACTTCATAAATAATAGCATGAAACAATCAAAAATTATAGATACGTTGGAGACGTATCAAGCATCCCCAAGCTTAATTCCTGCTCATCCTCGAGTAGGTAAATGATAAAAAAAATTTTTTGATGTGTAATGCTAACCAATATAGTTTTTCAATGTAATTCTCTTAATTGTGGCATGAATGTTTAGATCTGAAAGATTCAAGATAAAAGTCTATATTGACATAAGAAACAATAATACTTTAAGCATACTAATAAAGCAATCATGTCTTCTCAAAATACTATGGCTAAAGAAAGTTATCCCTACAAAATCATATAGTCTGGCTATGCTCCCTCTTCATCATACAAAATATTCATATCATGCACAACCCCAATTTCAGCCAAGCACTTGTTTTCATACTCTATTCTTTCAAACCTTTCAACTTTCACGCAATACATGAGCGTGAGCCATGGACATAGCACTATGGGTTGAATAGAGGTGGTTGTGGAGAAGACAAAACGGAGGAAGATAGTCTCACATCGACTAGGCGTATCAATGGGCTATGGAGATGCCCATCAATAGATATCAATGTGAGTGAGTAGGGATTGCCATGCAACGGATGCACTAGAGCTAAATATGTATGAAAGCTCAACAAAAGAAACTAGTGGGTGTGCATCCAACTTGCTTGCTCACGAAGGCCTAGGGCATTTGAGGAAGCCCATCGTTGGAATCTACAAGCCAAGTTCTATAATGAAAATTCCCACTAGTATATGAAAGTGACTAAGCATGAGACTCTCTACAATGAAGAACATGGTGCTACTTTGAAGCACAAGTGTGGAAAAGGATAGTAGCATTGTCCCTTCTCTCTTTTCTCTAATTTTTTTGGAGGGGCTTCTCTTTTTTTATTTGGCCTTTATATTTTTTTTTGTTTCCTCACACGGGACAATGCTCTAATAATGATGATCATCACACTTATATTGATTTACAACTCGATACTAGAACAAGTATTACTCTATATGAATGCCTCCGGCGGTGTACCGGGATGTGCAATGAATCAAGAGTGACATGTATGAATAATTATGCATGGTGGCCTAGCCACAAATACGATGTCAACTACATGATCATGCATGGCAATATAATAATATGAAGTGTGTCATATGAACGGAACGGTGGAAAGTTGCATGGCAATATATCTGGGAATGGCTATGGAAATGCCATGATAGGTAGGTATGGTGGCTGTTTTGAGGAACAATATGGTGGCTATTTTGAGAAAGGATATATAGTGGGTTTATGGCACCGGCGAAAGTTGCGCGGTACAAGAGAGGCTAGCAATGGTGGAAGGGTGAGAGTGCGTATAATCCATGGACTCAACATTAGTCATAAGAACTCATATACTTATTGCAAAAATCTACGAGTCATCAAAACAAAGCAATCAACGCATGTTCCTAGGGGGGAGGTTGGTAGGAGTTAACCATCACACGCCCCCGACCTCCCACAAAGGTTGACCCTTTACAAATACCTCATGGTCTAACTTTGTCACATAGCGGTTCACCATACGTGCATGCTACGGGAATAACTAACCTTAACACAAGTATTTTTCAATTTCATGATAACTCCACTAAAATGACTCTAATATCACTATCCTCATATCTCAAAACAATTATCAAGCATCCAACATCTCATTCTATTCAGTGCACTTGGTGCGATTTTTTTTACTACATTGATATTGGATGTCTATCATGTGAAGACTAGTTTTATAGCCTAAACACATAACCATGCTATTTTAATAGACTCTCAAATGGATATAAGTGAAGCACTAGACTTCATCTATTTCTTCAAAATAAAACCACCGCCGTGCTCTAAAAGATATAAGTGAAGCACTAGAGCAAACAACAAACTACTCCGAAAGATATATGTGAAGATCAATGAGTAACTATGTGACTATGTGAAGACTTTCTAACATTTAAGAACTTCAGATCTTGGGATATTATTCAAATAGCAAGCAAAACAAAATAAACTAAATTGACGCTCCAAGCAAAACACATATCATGTGGTGAATAAAAATATAGCTCCGAGTATAGTTACCGATGGATGAAGACGAAAGAGGGGATGCCTTCCCAGGGCATCCCCAAGCTTAGGCTTTTGATTATCTTGAATTTACTTGGGGTGCCATGGGCATCCCCAAGCTTTGGCCTTTGCTACTCCTTGTTCCATAGTCCATCAAAGCAATACTCAAAACTTGAAAACTTCACAACACAAAACTTAGACAAAAATTCTCCTGAGCTCTGTTAGTATAAGAAAGCAAACCAATACTCAAAGGTACTGCAATTAATTCATTTTTATATATTGGTGTTAAAACTACTGTATTCCAACTTCTCTATGGTTCATATCCTCCAATACTACTCATAGATGCATCGGAATAAGCAAACAACACACGAAAAACAGAATCTATCAAAGATAGAACAGTCTGTAGAAATCTGCAGGGTTCGCCTACTTCTGGAACTCCAAAAAATTCAAACTAAATTGGTAAATTTGCGCAATTTGTCTACCAATCATATGCACAAAGAATCAACTAAAAATCGCGCTCCAATAAAATCCTACGACTACTTTAGCAAGCGCTAACGATTCTGTTTTTCACAGCAAGATCATATAAACTTCACACAAGTCTTCCCAAAGGTTCTACTTGGCACAAACACTAAACAAAACATGAAACCACATCTAATAAGAGGCTAGATGCAATATTTATTCCCTAACAGGAACAAAAACAAAGAAACTAAAATAAAGTTGGGTTGCCTCCCAACAAGCGCTACGATTTAACGCCCCTAGCAAGGCATAATGATTTCAATGATGCTCGCATAGAAGATAAGAATTGAAACATAAAGAGAGCATCATAAAGAATATGACTAGCACATTTAAGTATAACCCACATCCTATGCATAGTGATTTTGTGAGAAAACAACTTATGGGAACAATAATCAACTAGCATAGGAAGGCAGAACAAGGATAACTTCAAAACTTTAAGCACATAGAGAGGAAACTTGATATTATTGCAATTCCTACAAGCATATGTTACTCCCTCATAATAATTTTCAGTAACATCATGAATGAATTCAACAATATAACTAGCACGTAAAGCATTCTTTTCATGATCTACTTGCATACGAATTTTACTACTCTCCACATAAGCAAAATTCTTCTCATTCATAGTAGTGGGAGGAGCAAATTCAACAAAATAACTATCATGTGAAGCATAATCCAATTGAAAACTAAAATCATGATGACAAGTTTCATGGTTATATTTATTCTTTATAGCATACGTGTCATCACAATAATCATCATAGATAGCAACTTTGTTCTCATAATCAATTGGAACCTCTTTTGAAATAGTGGATTCAACACTAAATAAAGTCATCACCTCTCCAAATCCACTTTCATCAATATAATCATCATAAATAGGAGGCATGCTTTGATGATATTAAATTTTCTCATCAAAACTTGGAGGACTAAAAATATCGTCTTCATCGAACGTAGCTTCCCCAAGCTTGTGGCTTTGCATATCATTAGCATCATGGGTATTCAAAGAATTCATACTAACAACATTGCAATCATGCTCATCATTCACATATTTTATGCCAAGCATTCTATGTAATTCTTCTTCTAGTACTTGAGCACAATTTTTCTTCCCATCATTTTCACGAAAGATATTAAAAAGGTGAAGCATATGAGGTGACCTTAATTTCATTTTTTTGTAGTTTTCTTTTATAAACGAAACTAGTGATAAAACAAGAAACTAAAATATTCGATTGCGAGATCTAAACATATACCTTCAAGCACTAACCTCACCGGCAACGGCGCCAGAAAAGAGCTTGATGTCTACTACGCACCCTTCTTGTAGACGTTGTTGGGCCTCCAAGTGCAGAGGTTTGTAGGACAGTAGCAAATTTCCCTCAAGTGGATGACCTAAGGTTTATCAATCCGTGGGAGGCGTGGGATGAAGATGGTCTCTCTCAAGCAACCCTGCAACCAAATAACAAAGAGTCACTTGTGTTCCCAACACACCGAATACAATGGTAAATTGTATAGGTGCACTAGTTCAGCGAAGAGATGGTGATACAAGTGCAATATGGATGGTCGATATTGGTTTTTGTAATAAGAAAATATAAAAAAAGAAAGGTAGCAAGTGGTAAAAGTGAGCATAAACGGTGTTGCAATGATTGTAGGCAAGGCCTAGGATTCATACTTTCACTAGTGCATGTTCTCTCAACAAGGATAACATAATTGGATCATATTACCAGCCCTCAACATGCAACAAAGAGTCACTCCAAAGTCACTAATAGCGGAGAACAAACGAAGAGATTATGGTAGGGTACGAAACCACCTCAAAGCTATTCTTTCTGATCGATCTATTCACGAGTCCTTAGTAACGTTCAATCTATCATAGAGTTCGTACTAGAATAACACCTTAAGACACAAATCAACCAAAACCATAATGTCACCTAGATACTCCATTATCACCTCAAGTATCCGTGGGCATGATTATACGATATGCATCACACAATCTCATAATCATCTATTCAACCAACACATAGAACTTCAAAGAGTGACCCAAAGTTTCTATCGGAGAGTCAAGACGAAAACGTGTGCCAACCCCTATGCATAGATTCCCAAGGTCACGGAACCCGCAAGTTGATCACCAAAACATACATCAAGTGGATCACATGATATCCCATTGTCACCACAGATAAGCACGTGCAAGACATACATCAAGTGTTCTCAAATCCTTAAAGACTCAATCCGATAAGATAACTTCAACGGGAAAACTCAATCCATTACAAGAGAGTAAAGGGGGTGAAGCATCATATGATCCAACTAGAATAGCAAAGCTCGTGATACATCAAGATCGTGCCATCTCAAGAACACGAGAGAGAGAGATCAAAACACATAGCTACTGATACATAACCTCAGCCCCGAGGGTCGACTACTCCCTCCTCGTCATGGAGAGCGCCGGGATGATGAAGATGGGCACCGATGAGGGTTCCCCCCTCCGGCAGGGTGCTGGAACGGGGTCTAGATTGGTTTTCGGTGGCTACAGAGGCTTTCGGTTGCGGAACTCCCGATCTAGGTTTCTTTCTGGAGGTTTCAATATTTATAGGAATTTTTGGAGTCGGGGCCAAGTAAAGGGGGGCTACGGGCCGTCCTCGAGATAGGGGGGCACGCCCCCCTTCCCAAGGCGCACCCTCCACCCTCGAGGGCAGCCCGTGGCTCTCCTGGCCCAACTCTTTTGTTTCGGGGGCTTCTTCTGGTCCAGAAAAAATCATAAAAAATTGGCTCATCAATTGGACTCCGTTTGATATTCCTTTTCTGTAAAACCCTAAAACAGGAGAAAAACAGAAACTGGCACTGGGATCTGGGTTAATAGGTTAGTCCCAAAAATCATATAAAAGTGAATGATAAAGCCCATTAAACATCCAATACTTCATAAATAATAGCATGGAACAATCGAAAATTATAGATACGTTGGAGACATATCAACAGACTCCAACAGTGTGGTCGAATATGAAGCCCTCCTGCACGGACTTCAGATAGCAGTCTCCGTGGGGGTCCAACGCTTGGAGGTCCAAGATGATTCAAACCTTTCCATCTCACAAGCCAATGGCGAGTTCGACGGCAAAGCCCAAAGATGACAATGTACCAAAATTCCATCATAAAAATCTTAGCCAGATCCGCGGGGCTGTAATTTCACCACATACCCCGAGATAGTAACCAGGACACAGATGTACTCGCCCGTATGGGAGCAAAAGGGACAAGGTCCTAGATAACACCTTCCTTGAATGATTCTTTAAGTTGTCTGTAGTCTGGCAAGACCATAAGGGAACGTCGGATTCAAAATACATGGGGTGTCACGCCTCGCCCGAAGATGATGACGGAATAGTGGGCGGCTCTGCAACTTGTGAGTTGCATTGGCATTTTACCAAAGAGGAGGGGATGATGCAGTACAATAGAGATATGTATTTCCCTCAGTTATGAAACCAAGGTTATCAACCTGGTAGGAGAACCAAGCAACACTATGTAAACATCACCTACACACAAACAACAAATACTTGCAACTCAACGCGCAGAGGGGTTGTCAATCCCTCAACGGTTATGAGCAAGATTAAATTGCATGGGTTTTGATAAATAGATATAAATAAAATACAAAATAAAATAAATAAAATAAAATTGCAACAAGATATTTTGGGTATTAATATGATAGAAAATAGACCCGGGGGCCATAGATTTTACTAGAGGCTTCTCTCGAGAAAAGATCATGCGCTGGGTAAACAAATTATTGTTGGGAAATTGATACAAAAGAAAATAATTATGACAATATCCAAGGCAATGATTATGCATAGGTATCACATACAATATTAGTAGACCGACTCCTGCCTGCATCTACTACTATTACTCCACACATCGACCGCTATCCAGCATGCATCTATTGTATTAAGTTCATGAAAGAACGAAGTAATGCCTTATGAAAGATGACATGATGTAGAGAAAATAAACTCACGTATGAATAAACCCCATATTTGTACTCTTAATAGCAATGATAAATGTGTGTCATGTTTCCTTCTATCACTGAGATTGAGCACCACAAGATCGAACTCATCACAAAGCACCTCTTCCCATGGCAAGAAAAATCAATCTAGTTAACCAAACTAAACCAATAAATTAGAGAAGAAATATGAGGCTACACAAATCATGAATAAGAGAGTTCAAAGAAAAACTCAAATAATATTCATGGATAGATCTGATCATAAACTCACAATTCATCAGATCTAAACAAACGCGTCGTAAAAAGTCATTACATCAAATAGATCTCGAAGAACATAAAGGAGGACAATGTATTGAAGATCAAAAAGTGAGAAAAAGCCATCTAGCTACTAACTAAGGACATGTAGGTCTGTGGTAAACTACTTGCACACCATCGGAGGGGCAGCAAGGATGATGAAGAACCCTTCCGTGATCGTTACTGCCTTCGACGGAGTGCCGGAAAAGGCCTCTAGATTGGATCTCGTGGTTCTAGAATTGCGGCGGCGGAAAAAGCATTTCATTGACTCCCGTGAGGGTTTGGGATTTTAGAGTATTTATAAGGCAGAGGTAGGTCAAAATGATGCTTGTGGTCCCCACTACCCACTAGGGCGCGTCGGTGTCCTCTGGCACGCCATGCTGCCTAGTGGGCCCCTCCTTCATCTTCTGGTTCCCTCCCAAAGCTTCCAGGGTCTCTTATTGCCAGAAAAAAATCTCCAAAAAGTTCCGTGGCATTTGGACTACGTTTGGTATTGATATTCTGCAAGGTAAAAACAGGAACTGGGCACTAAGTTAATAGGTTAGTTCCAAAAATGATATAAAGTTGCTTGTAAATGTATATAAAACAACCTAGATCGATAATATAATAGCATGGATACGTTGGAGATGTATTAGGCTCTGCAGTCCAAGAAACTGCTTCAGCACATGAAGTCATGGCCGTGATCGCACCATGGACCGAGCCTCTCTTGGCATACCTGCTCCGAAAAGAGCTCCTCGATAACCAAACCGATGCATGTCGAATGATAAGGTAGTCTAAAGCCTATAAGGTTCATGAAGAAGAGCTCTACAAAATGAGCACTATGGGTGTCCACTAGTGATGTATATCTTGAGAGGAAGGAAGAATCCTGCTTAAGTAGATACACCCAGGATGAGCCGCCATCATGCAGACGCTCGGATCTTGGTCAGCAAGGCTTTTTGGGCTGGTTTCTACTGGCTAACCATGGGTGTCGATGCCTCAACATTGGTCTAGCGTTGCCCGGGTTGCTAAGTATTCAGCAAGTATAGGCACATGCTCACAGGGCCCTTCGTACCATCCCCATTACTTGGCCTTTCGCGGTTTGGGAGTTAGATATAGTCGGCACGCTTATGGGTGGAGCAAACAAAAACAAATACCTTCTCGTCATGGTAGACAAATTAACTAATTGAATCAACGCAGAACCAGTCACCTCGGTCGAGGATGTATAGGTCACCGGGTTCATCTTGGGGGTGGTTCATCATTACTGTGTCCCCCTACGGTGTTATTACGAACAACGAAACAAATTTCACGGCCAAAGAAGTAAAGGCATGGTGTAAAAAATGGGCATTAAGCATGACTATGCATCTGCCTACCACCCATATTCTAATGGGCAGGTTCAACAAGCCAATGGAATGATCCTTAGCGGAATCACGCCAAGGCTAGTGCTCTCCCTCAAAAAGGTCGTATGCAAGTGAGTTGAGGAACTCGATTCCGTACTTTGGGGACTGCGCACAACACCGAGTAGATCGATCTACGGGATACATGATATGTCTCCAATGTATCTATAATTTTGATTCCTCCATGCTGTTATATTATCATTCTTGGATGTTTTACAATCATTTTATAGAAACTTTATAACATTTTTTGGGACTAACCTATTGACATAGTGCCCAGTTCTAGTTGTCGTTTCTTAGTTGTTTTTTACTTCGCAGAATATCCCTATCAAACGGAGTCCAAACACAACAAAACTTTTTGGAGATTTTTTTTGGACCAAAAGACAACTTGGGAGCCAAGGAAGCACCTGGGGGAGACCGGTGGGGCCCACAAGACGCCAGGGTGCGCCAGAGGCCGCTAGCTTGCCCTGATGGGTTGTGGGGCCCATGGGGGTCTCCTCCACCACCTCTTCACTCTATAAATCCTCACAAATTCCAGAAACCCTAGGGGAGCAGGTGAAACACAATTCCAGCTGCCGCAAGTTCCAGAACCACGAGATCCAATCTAACACAATCACGGAGGGGTTCATCATCCCCATTGGTGCCTCTCCGATGATGCGTGCGTAGTCCACCATAGACCTATGAGTCCGTAGGTAGTAGCTAGATGGCTTCTTCTCTCTTATTTATCTTCAATACAATGGTCTATTGGAGATCTATTTCATGTAATGACTTTTTGAGGTGTGTTTGTTGGGATCCGACGAATTTCGAGTTTATGATCAGATCTATATCGATGAATATTATTTGAGTCTTCTTTGATCTCTTATATGCATGATTATTTGTAGCCTCCTATTTCTTCTTCAAATCTTTGGTTTAGTTAGGCCAACCAGATCGATTTTTCTTGCCATGAAAGAGGTGCTTTTTGATGGTTCGATCTTAAAGTGTCCTCACCCAGTGAAAGAAGGGGTAGCGAGGCACATATGTATCGTTGCTATTAAGGATAACAAGATGGGATCTATATCTACATGAATATATCTTGTCTACATCATGTCATCGTTCTTATTGCATTACTCTGTTTCTCCATGAACTTAATACACTAGATGCATGCTAGATAGCGGTCGATGTGTGGAGTAATGGTAGTAGATGCAGAATCGCTCCAGTCTACTAATCTTGGACGTGATTCATATATAATGATTATTGCCTTAGATATTGTCATGATTATTTCACCTTCTATCAATTTCCCAACAGTAATTTGTTTACCCACCGTATGCAATTTTCTCGAGAGAAGCCACTAGTGAAATCTAGGACCCCCGGGTCTATCTTTTATCAAATTGTTGTCTGATCTATTTTTCATCGCATTTGTTTTCAGATCTATTATTCCAAAAAGCAAAAATACCTTGCTGCACTTTTTATTTGCATCTTTTATTTTGTGTTCTTGCGCGATCTATTTATCCAATCTTATTGAAACAAATCTATCTTTTTACCGAGGAGGGATTAACAACCCCTCTTACATATCGGGTTGCAAGTATTTGTTCTTTGTGTGCAGGTACCATGTACATAGTGTTGCTTGATTCTCCTACTGGTTCGATATCCTTGGTTTCACATCTAAGAGAAATACCTACCATAGCTGTACTGCATCATCCCTTCCTCTTAGGGGAAATAACGACACAGTTTCAAGCCGCATCAAAATGAATTTCTGGCACCGTTGTCGGGGAGATATCATCAACATCTATCAGGTTCCTAATCACAAATCTCATCTCCTTGCAATTTACATTATTTGCCATTTGCCTCTTGTTTTCATCTCTTCCACTTCACAAAATTTGCCACTTTATTCGCCTTCTTTTTCGTTCATCCTTTTCTCGTGAGATCTATTTTTTTGCTTGCAATCTTGTTTGCACTTCCACGATGTCTCAAAGAAAGTATTATGAAATTTCTTACCCCAGTATTTTGCTTGAGATTGAGAAAAGTACCAAGGAATATATGACCACACAATTTGAGCATAATAAGTATTTTACCGAGGAGCTTAAAGAACACTCTACTATGCTAGGTGCTATAACGAAACAACTTGACGCTATTAGTAGGGAAGTTTCCAATCTCCAATCTAAGTAAGCTCATGCTGAAAATTTGTTAGGCGAAATATCCGATGCACAAGCTACTTTAGTAAATCAAATGGTCGCTGAGCTAATTTCTTTAGAGGATAAAAATGATGAAGATCTTAAAGTGATTGGTGTTTCTTCTATTGATTCCTTGTTTAGTAATGTTAAAATTGATGATAAAGGGACTAAGAAAGAGTCAACTTTAGCTAGAGGTCATCCCAATTATTCAAAGGGTGTAAATCTTGATGAAAAAACTGATAAAAGTGGGTTTGGAGAGGTCAAAACTTTAATTAGTGATGTGCCCACTATTTTGGATTACAAAGACTTTAAGTATTATACTTGCTCTTTGATTGAGTGTATTTCTTTGTTGCAATCCATGATAAATTCACACCATGCTTATGAACAAAATAAAGCTTTTACTGAACATATTGTTGATGCTATGATAAAAGCTTTAGAAGAAAAATTGGAGTTAGAGATTTCAATTCCTAGAAATTTACATGATGAATGGGAACCTACCATTAAAGTTAAGGTAAAAAATTATGAGTGATTTGCTTTAAGTGATTTGCGTGGTAGTGTTTTCACAATTCTGAAATCTTTATGTGATGTGCTTGGTCTTACTGATATTGAAGAATGTTCTCTTAATTTGCACTTGGCGGATTCTACTATAAAAAGGCCTTTGGGAGGAATTAATGATGTTATTACTCTTGCCAATAGGAACTATGTGCCCATAGATTTTATTGTTCTTGATATTGATTGCAATCTGTATTGTCCTATAATATTTGGTAGACCCTTTTTACGTACTATAGGTGCCGTGATTGATATGGAAGAAGGGAATATTAAATTTCAATTTCCACTAAGAAAGGGTATGGTACATTTCCCTAGAAAAAGAGTTAAGCGACCATATGAATCAATCATGAGGGCATCCTATGGAGATAAAACTAAATATGACAATACTTGAATCTATGCATTATGCCTAGCTACGACAATAACACTTGTCGGGAGGCAACCCAATAGTTATCTTTTTTGTTTTTTGGCTTTTATTCCGTTTTTCAATAAATACACATTATTACTTCTGTAATGATTGTGTTTTTGGTGTTTGAATTAGTGTTTGTGCCAAGCAAAGCATTTGGGATTGATTTGGGTGAAAGTTGATTTGATTCGGTGCATCAATGTTTTAGAATTTTTAGAGTTACAGAACTATGACTAAACATTACATCTTTATAGGCTGTTCTGTTTTTGACAGGTTCTGTTATCGTTGCATTATGTGCTTATTTTAATGAATCTATGTTTTGAATCAGGGGGGGTATAAGCCATGATAAAGTTAGAATATTAATAACAAAATTTGAATGGGTCTTCTATAGTACTTATAATAAACATGATTTTTATTATACTAACGGATCTCACGAGGTTTTGTTAAGTTTTGTGTGATTGATGTTTTCAAGTTGTGGATGAGATCACGATGGATGAAGGAATAAGGATTAGCAAATGGCTAAGCTTGGGGATGCCGAAGGCACCCCAAGATAATATTCAAGAAGTATCAAGCAACTAAGCTTGGGGATGCCCCCAAGTGGCATCCCCTCTTTCTTCTAACATCCATCGGTATTTTACGTGAGACAATATTTTTATTCGCCACATATCATGAGTTTTGCTTGTAGCATCTTGTATGATATGAGTCTTTGCTTGTTTTGTTTGTTATTTTGTCACAATCATCCTTGCTGGACACACCTATTTGAGAGAGCTAAAATTATGATATGATTTTTTAGAATTGCTCTTAATGCTTCACTTAAATATTTTGAGCCAAGGAATTGCTCTAGTGCTTCACTTATATATTTTTAAGCACAGTGTGCTTCAATATTTTTAAAGAAATACTCTCATGCTTCACTTAGATTTATTTGAGAGTTAGTAATTTTTTGAGAAGGTCTCTTTTGCTTCACTTATATTATTTTGAGAGATGAAATTTTTTATGCTCTTGTTCTTCACTTAAATTAGTTTGAGCATATCAAAAGCAATTGCAACATATGGAATTAGTCCCAAAGTGATAGATATTCTAGAGGGTTATAATAAAAACTTCCATGAAGATCACTGGACAAAATAAACTTGATTCCTTGTGTTAGTTTTGAGATATGGTGATAGTAATATGTGAGTCATGCCGGTGAGTAATTATGCTCAAGTAAGAATATTGGTGTTAAGGTTTGTGATTCTCTATGCAAGCATGTAAGACAATAGTTATGCAATGAAATTACATCCTACCTGTGTTGCATTATTCGGTGCTAGTTATGTTTAGTGTTCTTTTATGACGGTTTTCATTCCTTGGTTGGTCGCTTCTCAATGTATTTGCTAGCCTTCACTTGTACTAAGTAGAAATACTACTTGTGCATCCAAATCCTAAAACCCATGTTGTGCCAAATGAGTCCACCGTACCTACCTATATGATGTATTTCCATGTCGTCCTAAGAAAATTTGTATGTGCCAACTCTAATTTTGAAAATAAATTTCTCTTTTGTGTGCCCGTATCGCTCATGAAGCGCCGAGGGGTGGCTGATATTTGTGCATGCTAGATATGTTATTCTCAAGATGAGTGTTTATTCACTTGTCATTACCCGAGAGTGTAGTGGTAATAGGGATGCCCAGTCCCAAAAATAAAAAGAAATTTACTTTATGTAGTCAAATAATAAATTCCTTGGAAGTGTTGGTATGGATGGTACCCGTGGATACGGCTGGCCATGGACTGTGAAAGTATGGTGGGAAAAGGGACAAAGTTTATTTTATGTTTGGGAACTGCCTATGATGTAACTAGCATGGAAAGTGTTGTGAATTCTTAGTCGTTCTCATTGACGAGAAAAGCATGCCACCAAAAATAATTTTGTCTCTCAGTTTAAGATTTGAGCTTTGACACCTCTACAAACCCCTACTTCCCTCTACGAAGGGCCTATCTATTTACTTTTATTAAAATTTTATTTTATTTGAGTCTCATCTTCTCTTATAAAGCACCAACTACGAAACACTATGATCAGACTTGAGCATTGGATGTACCTAATATTTGGATGTGTGTCATTGGAATCCACGATCACCCGAGGAGCCATTAGCCCCTTGTGGTTCGGCAAGGCGGAAGGGCACGTTGCACAAAGAGCGGAGACCGTAGAGGCAGCACAGTGATGGTGACGCGGTGGTTTTTACCCAGGTTTGGGCCGCTGCGAAGTGTAAAACCCTACTCCTACTTTGGTGGATTGGATGTGGGAGTGCAAGGAGCACATATAACTCAAGCCCGACAAGGTGGCCTCGGGGAGAGAAGCTATGCATGTATGATTGTACAAGGGTACGAATCCTTTTCTAGCTTGCCTTGGTCCTCCTTTTATAGTTCAAGGGATATCCACAGTGGCGACATGATCACTTTTGGTTGATTAGATATCATACCTAACTCTGTAGACAGGACAGGGCGCATTAGATGCACCGCTTAGTGTCATGTCGTAGAGTAGCCCGACAAGCCTTGCCGCGTCACTTCAGTTGTCTCTTGCCCTGTCTGCCTGACACGCCGCTGGACAGGTGTCATGCAGGGAGAATCTTCTCCCAAAACGGCTGTCGCGTGCCAAAGGACAACCACTTAATCACTTGGGGGCTCGACACCGCACTGACAAAGTGACCTGAGTCGCTGTGCAATGGAGTGGTGGTGTCTTGGCGGGATGATCCGCCCTCGGCATCCCTGGAAAGCCTGCCGGGGAGTCTTGAGACTGGTCTCTGGTGTGGCCTCGACCTGGCCAGGCTTGCCTGCCCGGCAAGGGAGGTTTTTCCTTGGTGATATCTTGCTCCTTTGGCCTATCTGTGTCTTCTTGACCCGCCCTTTGATTCCACAAAGAGCTATATCTTCGGCTGGTCTTGTTTTGTTTTTCACGCTTACATTCTTGCTATCGCGCCCAAGGCTGGCCAGTCCATGCACAAGTTAGCGGGAAACATACACCCCTGTTTGTGTACCCCAATAGAAGCCCCTAGGCCTAAGCCATACTTGTCGCCGGGCACATTGGGTTAGGCCCTAAAATGGTGCGCGGACACGCCGCGAGGAGGTGTTGTGCGTGCAGCAGTTCATCATGATGATAAGTCAATCCAACGTCCACTCCGCGTAATTACCGTAGGACGTGGGGCCACGGGACTGTAGCAGTTAATGTAAAACGGTAACTTTTCTGAGAGGAAGAAGCAAAGAGTCGCGCCTCCCCTCCCATGTCTATTCCCCATAAATGGGAAAACATGAAGGGGCACTGCTCATTTGAATCCCCCCACCATCATCTTCCTTCTCAAGCCAAGCGACCGCTCTTGCGCCCACATCTGCTTCTGATCTCTCAACTAGTTTTCCTTCTTCCATCTTTCTCACGGCTCACGAGGATGTGGAAGCAAACCACCGCTGCCAAGGAGGTGCTCGTAGAGGGGAACAAAAAGAGAGCAACGTAGCTGGATAAGAAACAAAGGGGAGACGTGGTCTTCTTCTCGTCGAGTCTGGACATCAATGCCTTGATCACCAGGTATGGATACATGTGGGGGAGGGAAGTTCCAAAGGGGCATGGCGCATCCAAGGTCCTTCTGTAGGGGTAAAAGGATCCACACGACTCGTACCAATTTTCTGCATGTTTTCCTTTGTGGCCTCTGTCCCCCCTTTTAAGATTTCTTTGAAGTGATGATGGTAATCTATGGATTCCATCTCTTGTATTTTACGCCAAAGGCAATGGCGTGCATGGCGATTTTTGCCCATTTGTGCGAGAACTTTTTTGGAATTGCCTTTTCGTCCCGCGAGTGGAGAATAAAGACTACGTTCCGGGAACATAAGCTGGACTGCTCAGGTGGCGAGGGAAAATTGGGATTATCTCCTTGGTGAGCAGCACCGCAGATGGGAGGAGTGGAGGGCAGACCGGTGCCGGATCAAGGATGAGGAAGCCCCGGAGTATTGCCAGGCATAGATGGAGTGTATTGTGCACGGCAACAACTAGAGGGAATTTAGCCTCACCGACGATAGGCTTCGCGTGGCAATAAACATGATCACCCGTCTAAAGTCCGCCGGGCTGACCATCGAGCATCTCGGGGCCGACTTCCTCTGATGGCGCATTGCGCCGCTGCAGAAGAGGGATATGTTTGGTTGGCGGTATGGAGATGTTGCGGACATGATGCGATTGTACCGAGGCCTAACCAATAACATGTCGGTCTACGACCATGCCTGGCTGTGCGAACAATTGTTTGGCAGCCTCGGACCGATCAAGTTGCCGGCAGGGATCGTCCCACTGAACGAGGGCGAAGGCTCCTCCCATGGCAGGGGTGAGGCGCACACCACAGAGGGGGTTGCCGGGGACGATCCTGTCGGGGATGAGCCCACCGGGATTGAAGCCTTATATACCGTGGCAGCAGAAGCCCAGGAAAAGGATGGAGCCGAGCAGGCGGAGCAGCGCAAGGAGGAGTGGCTCATAGCAGGCCCACAAGCCCCTAAGCCAGTCTTGGATCAGTGCCCGCGTAGGCGGGCAGCTAGCGGGGGAACAGTGGCTCCCGCTCCTGCGCCTATTGCTAAGAAGATCGCCTCTAAGAACAACAAGCCAGATATGGTGCACTGGCAATCTCCTCGCCTCTCTGAGGCCAAGACCCCTCCCGCCAAGCGAGTGGCAGCCACGGGAGTGAACGCCGGCTCTGTCGCGGGGTATCCGCGGCCACCTATGGGATCGGGCGACCCCTTACTGGTTCGACATGGGGGTGGCTCGTTTCACAAAGAGTAGAACGGTGCACGGCAGCACGGCAGAGAGCACACAAGAAATTTACCCAGGTTCGGGCCACCGCGAGGCGTATGACCCTACTCCTGCTTTGGTGGATTGATGGTGCAAAGAATGTGGTGGTGTGTAGTACGCTTGCTTGACAAGACGTGCCTCAGGGCTGCAAGGACTACGCGCGTATGGTGGCTTGGGTTCATCAACTTTCCAACCCCTCCTACGGGTGCCATGGGCCTTCTTTTATAGATTAAGGGGTCACCACAGTGGCAAAATGGTCATTGCCAACTGATATGACAGTGAATAGTGCTATCATACCTAACTGTGCGGGCTAACAGGGTGCATTAAATGCATCGCTTAGTGTCACATCACTGGTCACCCGGCAAGGCTCGCCGGGCTGTCTCGCCAGCTCCGCATCTGCTTCCTTGACACATCGCAGGACGGGTGTCCCTTGTGGCTTTCTTCCGTAGGAGATGACTGCCATGTGGCGAATGGCTGCCACTTAATCACTTCGCGGCTTGACACCGCACTGATCGATGATGTGGGTCATGCTTGAGTAGTTGGCGGGATGGTTTACCCCCCGTGACCCCCGACAGGCCCTGCCGGGGAGTCTCCGATAGCTTGTTTCTGGTGGTGGCCTTGCCCCTTGCCGGGCTCGCCTGCCCGGCAAGGGAGGCTCTCCTCTTGTCGATATCTTGTTCTTCTGCTTGACCTTGGTCTCTCTGGGTGTGTGTTGGTTGTTCGAATCTCTTGGTTCTTCAACCTTGGGCTTGCTCTGGTGCTTCATCCTTGGTCTCGTGCCTATGCACAGTTGGGCAACAGACCCAGGGTTTGTTGAACCGACCTAAGCCCTCGGGCCTGCCCCAGACGCACTGCTGAGCGTCAGAGGGGTAGGGCCTAATAAATGCTCAGGAAGGATTGCTAAAGAGGTTGGCCCCATGAGATTTCCATCACTGCTTCATTCATCTTGATTTCGGGGTTGGTTTCCGACTCCCCCGCGCATTTGTGTAAAGCCAATTTACTCCTCCCACTTCGCATTCTTATCCTTAGCCACGTATGCTGCATGCATCACGCTTGGTAGGTAACTGGGGCTCGTGGCGCGGAGAAGTGCCATGGAGTGGGTCCGCCTGCCTCGAATTGGCGGAGGAGGACGGAGGTTTCCCGTTGATGGAGCGGCTCCTCTCCTTGCCCTGCCTATAAAAGGAGGGCGGAATGGAGTAGAGTCATCCATATTTGCCTTCTTTTTCTTATTCCTCTGTAGTTCTCTGCTTCCTTTGGCGATGTCGAAGAGAGGAGCTCGGGGCCAGCCCCCCGGCTTCTGCTTGAAGCTGCCGTTGCCTCATGCTGATGCTGGTGTCTGGGGAGTGAGCCTGGTCCATGGCGTAACGAATCTCTTGGTCTCTTCGAGGCTTGGCTAGGAGGCGGGGCTAGAGATCATTGGTAATCCCAGCATTACCCCCTCCTGGAGGTCTTGGGGATGATGTCGATGAGGGGTGCGCCTTCCTGCCCGCCAAGGTGGGGAGCAGCGTGCCCCGAGCCCCCTGTCCATGTTG
Organism: Secale cereale; assembly: GCA_902687465.1. NCBI lineage: Eukaryota > Viridiplantae > Streptophyta > Magnoliopsida > Poales > Poaceae > Secale > Secale cereale. The sequence continues at coordinate 526,754,982 of LR738715.1, read as the reverse complement.
GTCGATTGACGTCTTTCCGATGGGGTGCCAGACAAGGGTTTTCGCCCCCCTCGAGAATATTGTTGATGAAGATGAAGCCAGGGGAGAAGAAGAAGATGGGAGGCAGGTCGACCAATAGGAGCGCGACCGCATCGATGTGTTCGTCTCGTACTGGCGACCTGCTGCCCGCCCGCCTAGCTCTACCCCTCTTTCCCCAGCACCGTCATTACCGTTTCCTCGGTTGCCCGGGAAAGGCTCGTCCCCTTGGTACTTCCGCCTCCCCTGAGGGGTCTTTCGACTGGGCTTTGGCGTCCTTTCCTGATGGTGCCTGTGCTGGAGCCCCTCTTCTGGTCCTGGAGGTGGTGACCAGGGGGTCGTCCTGGTGCTCTGTGTGTCCTCCTCCGTCGCAGCCTCGCCACTCCTGATCTTGTCAGGCTGTGCCTGACAGGCCCTGACAGGACCGGGGTGGGCTCCTGCTAGGGTGTTCCTTTTCTCGTCTTTTCGTCCTTCCGCCATAGTGCTCGAAGGAGGGAAAACGAAAAGAAGGGATTACAGGGCACTTATCTTTTTTCAATATTAAACTTGCAGGCCGATGCCAAATTTTAATTCAAATAATGTAATTCCTCGAGTCCTTCTTTGTGTTATGTAATGCTTGTACTTGTATCATCATGTGAATGAAAAGGATGAAACTTGTCGGGAACCCGTGCATGTGTACGTCCATGCAGAGGTGGAATGCCTCTTTAATGTAAATAAACGAGTTTTCCCTAGCAAAATATCATGCCGGCACCCTCTTCGTCTGCCGGACAGCCATGTCTGCCGGGGAATAGACAGAGGGGCCAGCCCCCCGCCAACTCATTTTTACAAAAGGCTACTGCGACCATCCTAAACGAAGCAGCGTCGAGTCATGGACGGGAGCACCTAAGTTTCAAAAGAGAGAGGCGAAGTTTTCTCATGTAAAGTTATAGCTTTACAGAGCACTAATGGACATGAGGTAAACTTATCTGTCTGGCTTGCCAGGGATCGCCGTGTCGTGAAATCTTCTCGTCTTCTGTCAGAGCCAAGTTCGCGGTAGGTACCTGCAACTCCATGCAATCCTATCTATATGCATATGCTAATGCAGAGATCTTGGTGTGGTGGTGCATGCATGCAATCTTAATTGGGCCCCCCTACATCGCTTCTTTATTTTCTCTTGCACGGGGTCATTGCCCCGACTTTGTACGAGTGGTTACATGCAACTGAGGCAAGGCCTGTGCAAAGGGGTGGCTGCTGGGCGGTGCCCGGCAGCCTCGCACCTTACGAGTAGTACTTATGGAGATGCTCAATATTCCATGAGTTTTTCAACTGAGTGCCATCTCTGGTCTCCAGACGGACTGCACTGGGTCTGGTGACTCGTACCACCTTGTAAGGGCCTTCCTACTTTAGTGACAACTTGTTTGTACCCTTGGCGGACTGAACGCACCTAAGGACATGGTCACCTTCCTCAAAAAACCAAGCATGAACCCCTTCTGCTGTGATAGTGACGCAGGGCTTGCTAATAGCGTGCAACACACATAGCAGCTTGGAGACGGTTCTCTTCGAGTCACACAGCATTGTCACGCCGGTGCTGATCTTGCGCTACTTCATCGTAGGCAAGCACTCTAGGAGACCCATAAATGAGTTCCCTAGGGATAACTACTTCTGCCCCATAGACCAGGGAGAAGGGAGTCTGCCCGGTAGCTCGGTTAGGTGTCGTTTTGAGGGACCAGAGAACTACCGGCAGCTCCTCGATCACTGCCTGCCGTGCTTCTACAGCGTATCAAAAGTTCTTATTTTGAGTCCATGATGCACTTCATCGTTCGCCCTCTCAGCTTGTCCATTGCTCCGGGGATGTGGCACGGAAGCGAATGAGATCTTGCATCCGAGGCCATAAACATATTGCTTGAAGGCGTGGCTCATGAACTGGGAGCCATTGTCAATGATGATCCTTGCCGGAACTCCGAAATGACACACCAATTCTTTCATGAACTTGATAGCTGACTGGGCAGTCACCTTTCTCACGGCAGTCACTTTCAGCCACTTTGTAAACTTGTCGATGGCAACGAACAAGTATTCAAAGCCCCCGATTGCTCATGGGAAGTGCCCGAGAATATCGAGCCCCCAGACCGAAAATGGCCATGAAAGAGGGATTGTCTAAAGAGCTTGGGCGGGCAGGTGTGTTCTCTTGGAATGGAACTGACAGGCTTCACATGTCGTGACGAGCTCGACATCATCTTGGAGGGCTGTGGGCCAATAGAATCCTTGTCGAAGTGGTTTCCCAACTAACGCCCTTGATCCAAGGTGTGAGCCACACATTCCTTTGTGAATCTCAGCCAGTAGTTCCTTTCCATCCTCCCGGCAAACACACTTCAATTTCGCACCATTGGGCCTCCTTCTGTACAGAGTGTCATCGACAAAATAATACATACTGGACCTCCAGGCTACTTTATCAGCTTCATCTTGGTTGCCAGGGAGTTCTCCGGTTTGGAGGAAGTGGACAATGTGCCTCGCCCAAGTTGGAGCCTGAGGCTCAACAACAAGGACTAACGGTATCTCCTCTATTGCGGGAGCAGTGGCCTCATGCGCGTGGCCCTTGGGCCTGGCAGGAGGGGGTGGTCCAGCAGGTTGTGAGGAGTTGTTTTCGGCAGGGTCTCTGCCGGGAGCGGATCGCTCTACCGGGAGAGGCTTACCGTAGTCCAACTTTCTCCTTTTTCGGGCCATTGTGGCTGGTGATACGGAGGGCTGAGAGAAATGGAGAACAAAAGTTCCTGGTTCCAAAGGACACTTCTGCGCAGCACACTTAGATAGGTGATCAGTTATGCTATTTTCCGCACGGGGTACGTACTCTGTTTGCAACCCATCAAAGTGCTCCTCCAATCTCCTCACTTCCTCGATGTATTCCTCCATCAATGGGCTTTGATAATCTTTGTTTACTTGTCTCACCACAAGCTGTGAATCTCCTCGTATGATCATCGTCTTAATTCCCAATTCTGCTGCAATCCTGAGCCCGACAAGGAGCCCTTCATACTCAGCTGTATTGTTGGTGGCTTCTTCCCGGGCAAAGTGCATTTGGACGACGTACTTCAAGTGCTCCCCGGAGGGTGCGATGAGAAGCACGCCAGCCCCTGCACCTTGTAGGGAAAAGCGCCATCGAAATACATAGTCCATTCTTGGGGTGATTCCTTGCCGGGGAGAGATGTTTATGTTACCTCCTCGTTAGGGGTTGGCGTCCATTCTGCAATAAACTCTGCCAGTGCCCTGCTCTGAATGGTCGAAGTGCTCTACTTCAAACCAAGGCAGGATAACTCCAAAGCTCACTCCACTATTCTGCCAGTAGCCTCAGTGTTTCGTAGTATCCTTTGCAATGGGAAACGAGTGACAACCATGATCTCATGGGCTTGGAAGTAGTGGCGCAATTTCCTTGAGGCCTTGACAAGGCCAAAGATCAACTTTTGCACGCCAGAGTACCTCGGTCGAGCCCCTTGTAACAAGGAGCTGATGAAATACACTTGCTGCTGCACCACTTTCTTCCTTGCCGCGTCCTTGGGGTTCTCTCGTTGCTGTGCTTATGTTTGTCCTGATCCTTTCCTGATCCTGCTGTGATCTGGCCACTTTCAGCTTCATCTACTTCTCATTGTGCTATAAAGGCCGCTCTGACCACCTAGTTGGTTGCCGCCAAGTAAAGCAATAACGGATCTTAGGGTTTGGGTGCAACCAAGGTAGGCACAAATGTTAGTTAAGCTTTAAACTCCTACAATGCTGCATCTACTTCCGGGGTCCACCTCATTGACCCTGCCTACTTCAGAATTTTAAAGAACGACAAGGCGCGCTCGACAGACTTGGAGATGAATCTGCTTAGCGCGGCAACGCATCCCGTCAAGCGCCTTACATCCTTGACTGTCCTTGGCACATGGATCTGCTCAATGGCTTTGATCATATCGGGGTTGGCTTCAATCCCCCGATGGGATATGAAGAACCCAAGCAGCATGCCGGAGGGAACACGAAACACACACTTCTCTGGGTTAAGCTTCAAGTTGATCTTGCACAGATTAGCAAACGTCTCCTACAGATCCTGGGTAAGGGTGGCCTTATCCTTGGTTTGACCACGATGTCATCCATATAAGCTTCTATATTCCTATGTAATTGAGGCTCACAACCAATCTGAACTTCTCTTGCAAAAGTGGACCCGACACTCTTTAATCCAAAAGGCATGCGGAAAAAGAAGTATTTGCCCCATGAAGTGATCAATGATGTCTTTTCCTCATCTTCAATGGACATGAATATTTGGTGGTACCTGGAGTATGCATCCAAAAAGGATAGCAAATCACAACCTGATATGGAATCCATAATCTGGTCAATACACGGCAAAGGGAACGGGTCCTATGGGCAAGCCTTGTTGAGATCCGTGAAATGAATGCAAAGCCTCTATTTCCCATTAGCTTTCCGGACTACCAATGGATTTGCCAACCATGTAGGGTGCATTACTCGTGTGACCAAACCAGCTGCCTCTAGTTTCTTCATTTCCTCGGCAATGAACTGCTGCCGCTCCAAGGCCTGCTTTCGAAGTCTCTGTTTGACAGGTCGGGCATGTGGACAGACATCAAGGTGGTGCTCAATTACCTATCTGGGAACACTGAGGATATCAGATGGTTCCCAGGGAAACACATTGATATTCGCCCACCGGAAGGCAACGAGCGCGCTTTCCTATTTGTCATCAAGGGTGGCGCTGATAGTGAAAGTACCATCAACACCAGCCAACCCTGTCGTGACCTTTTTCACTTGGGGTGCAGCAACCTTGGGCCTCTTGCTATTGGAACACTCCGGCATGTCATCAACGGGTGTCGTGCACTTGGAGGGGGTACGCTTCCCGGACTCCTTGCTGGAGGTCTAACAATCCGTCTCCTTTCCCTTGCTTTCCAAGGTGGGAGCTACTGCTGTCGCAACCTCTACTGCGACTGCATCCCAGTACATCTTGTCCACGCAGATAATGGCATCCATCTCGTCTGATGGGATAGTGATGACTCCGAGTGGCCCAGGCATCTTCAAGGTGTAATAAGCATAATGGGATGCTGCCATGAACTTAGCCAAGGCTGGGCGTACCAGGATCCCATTGTACGATAGGGGGAGGTCAACCCCATCAAACACAACCATCTCAGTCCGGTAGTTCAGCTCTTCCGCAAACGTCACCGGCAACACAATCTTTCCCTTAGGATGGCTCCTGCCAAAATTGACTCCTTGAAACGTGCCGGTAACCTCTAGCTCTTCTTCACCTATCTAAAGATTCTTGATGACTGCCGGGGAAATCAGATTCAACCCAGCCCCGCCATCCACTAGCATCTTAGTGACCTTGAGGTTGCGAATTGTTGGAGAGACCAACAATGGCAAACACCCTACCGCTGTGACACGGCCATGGTGGTCCTCCTCATCAAAGATGATGGGCGTGCGGGACCACTTGAGAAACTTCTGGGCCTCTGGCGTTGGCTCCACAACATTGACCTCCCTTGCCCATCGCTTGAGTTGGTGATGGGATGTGTGCAAAGATGCGCCTCCGTCAATGCATAGGGCGTCAGTGGCCCTCTGAAATTCCTGCTGACTGACTTCCTGTTCATACCCTCCATCACTCACATTGCCACAAATTTCCTTCTCTTGCCCCCGATGGGTCTTCCTTGGTTCCGAAAGGGTTTGCCTGGGCGATTTGCTTCATTGCCTCGACTCTTACCGCCGTCAGCATTCTGACCTCTTTCCTTAGCTATCTTATCATACTATTTCCTCTACCTCTTGGCAAGCTGCTCAACCTGATAACACTCCTGAAGGTCGTGGCCCTTGGTTCGGTAGATCTTGCAGTACGGACCATCACCTTTCCCAGCTTTCTCGGCCCCAGCGGCTTCCCGGTTAGCCGTGCAAGCAGCAACTTCCTTGCCGGGGCCTCGGCTTTGGCCTTCTTGCCGGTACTAGGCATGCCTGAACCTTCCACACTCATCACTACCTTATCTCTTGGGTTCTTGTTGCACTTCTTGACCTTCTTCTGGCTGGTTGACTCATCTTCATTCTCTGAATCAATATTGATGCAATCTTCCTCTCCGGGCAATTTCCTTCCTTCCTCCATCCGAGCACACTTATCCACCAGTGTTTATAGTTCCTTCACAGTCTTGGGCAACAGCACATTCATTTTGGAACGAATGCGGCGGTTGCACACATTGGACTGGAAAGCTGCTATAATGGCTAACAGATGGATATTTGGAATATTTCTATGAACTTTACTGAATCTCTGTAAATACTTATGGATGGTTTCACCTTCCTTCCGCTAAAGGAGTTGCAGGTCATTGGGCCTGCCGGGTTCCTGGTGCCCACCGGTGAAGGCTCTGATGAACTCATGGCATAGATCCGCCCATGACGAAATGGAGTTCTCCGGTAGGTGCATCAGCCAAAACCTCGCATTGGACACGAGGGCCAAAGAGAAGTAGTTGGCGAACACCTTCTCGTCTCTTCCCTCGACAGCCTTAACAGCGATGGTGTAGATGCTCAGGAACTCTGCCGGGTTCAGCCTCCCGTCATACTTCTCAGGTATCTCTGGCTTGAATGTGCAGACGGACGGCCAACAGACTTGCCGCAGCTCTTGTGTAAAGGCAGTGCAGCCAACCTCAAAGGGTAGGCACCCGCCAACACCGAGCGCATGCTCGTCAGCTTCGAGGCTATCGCGCCCGTCGGTTTGGCGAGAATTGTTGCGGCGTCATTCTATGACAGCGTGCGCGTCTTCTCGTCGCCTATCCTCCAGGGTCTGACATCGGCCTGGACGTGCTCGAGGGTCACAAGAGGCCATCGAGACGTCGTCAGGGTCTTGATTCGGCTGCGCCCGCACCGGCTGCTGCGGTGGGGACTACACAGTCAGGACGGCCCCCTCTGTTCGGCCAGCCGTGCGGGCGGTTGTTGTCGCTTGGGGAGGCTGTGGCGGGCAGGCTCGTCGCGAGCCCCCAGCTTCGGCAAAACTGAGTAGGCTCTCGATGGTGGCACATCATTCATCCATCTGCTCAGCCACTTGCAGGAACCTTAGCAGCAGCTGGGCTCAAGCTGTGGCTTCCGTGGCTGTGCTTGGCATGGATGTCAGGGACATTGACCGCACCATCACCTGCCACCTAATGGTGCCAATGGCGGTACCTGCGGCATCACACTTACACTGCTGTGGCATGACCACATGAGCAGCGGGACTGCGCGGCGGAGGTGCTCGAAGATCAGCAGCGCCATCCAGCGCGACGGTCTGGTTGGCTCGCCCCGGAGGAGGCGTATGCGCCGCAGTCGCTTCCTCGGTGGGGACGACTGGAGGGCGGTGGTTTGCCCCAGATCGAGTGCCGTTGCCGCGACTGTGCTCATTAGTGAGATGAAATGGTGCAGATGGAGTGATCCCATCGAGCGCACCTTGCTGGGCGTGATCGACGAGACGCTACTGGTGTTGTTCTCCTATGACGCCCTCAACCACCGTCTCGGCAATTGGGGGAGTGGCAAAGGCGCCACCTGCTCCAACCACGCCCCTGTCAGTGCTCACATCCTCGCTTGTCTCTGCATCCCCCACAACATTAGAGGCCGCGGGAGGCGGGGCCTTCAAGGTAGACGGCTGGGCCGAAGGGTCGGATTTCTTCTTCTTGGGCGCCATGGTCGATGGCTTCATCGAAGATGAAGATGGCGATGAAGATGATGCGATGTGTATGCTTTCAGGTTCGCGCAAGCGCTCCTCCTACCTAGCACGCCAAAGATGTCGCGGGGTATCCGCGGCCACCTATGGGACCGGGTGGCCCCTTGCTGGTTCGGGGGGAGGGGGGGATGGCGCGTTGCATAAATAGAAGAACGGCGCACGACAGCACGACAGAGAGCCCACAAGCAATTTACCCAGGTTCGGGCCGCCGTGAGGTGTAAGACCCTACTCCTGCTTTCGTGGATTGATGATGGAAAGAATGTGGTGTTGCATAGTACACTTGCCCGGCAAGACGCGCCTCAGGGTCGCAGCGACTACGCGCGTATGGTGGCTTGGGTTCATCAACTTTCCAACCCTTCCTACGGGTGCCATGGGCCTCCTTTTATAGATTAAGGGGTCACCACCATGGAAAAATGGTCATTGTGAACTGATAAGATAGTGAATAGTTCTCTCATACCTAACTCTGTGTGCTGACAGGGCACATTAAATGCACCGATTAGTGTCACATCGCTGGTCGCCCACCAAGGCTCGCCGGACTTTCTCGCCAGCTCCGCATCTGCTTCCTTGACACGTCGCAGGATGGGTGTCTCTTGTGGGTTTCTTCCGTAGGAGATGACTGCCATGTGGCGAGTGGCTGCCACTTAATCACTTCGCGGCCTGACACCGCACTGATCGACGACGTGGGTCGTGCTTGAGTAGTTGGCGGGGTGGTTTACCCCCCCCCCC